>CM035353.1:1023802-1083209 GCA_020137815.1 Hormiphora californensis | reverse complement strand
CCATGACATTGATCTCTTAAATTCGCACCTTGACATTGTCAGGAAGCCCAGAGCGTACAACAACATGGGTAGGGAGAAAGTGAGAGATAGGCTAGGAACGGATGGTGCAGGTGATGTCAGCGTTCCCCTAATCCAGCTACCATTTCCCCGAAATTCGCCCGTAGGGCGAACGGGCCTACTAGTAGTAAATATCATATTTGTATCATTAGCTGAAAACAAACTAATTTTAGTTTAATCTCTAAACAATACCATGCATTGGCAGATCCGGCGTATTTAATCCACTGCCTCACGAGATTATTATGAAAAGGTACCCGCAGAAATGGGGTATGACGAAGTCGGAGGAGGAGGAGCCCATGGTGTTCGAGAAGATCACTCCGTCTTCATACAGGACCACACCACCACCACCGCACCCCTCCCCACTCCTGGAGCCACATCGGGGACTAACCCCACCACCACCGCACATCGGGGACTAACCCCACCACCACCGCCACATCGGGGACTAACCCACCACCACCGCCACATCGGGGACTAACCCACCACCACCGCCACATCGGGGACTAACCCCACCACCACCGAAACATCGGGGACTAGCCCCACCACCACCGCCACATTGGGAATTACCACACCACCACCCGCACATCGGGGACTAACCCCACCATCACCGACACAGAGGGGACAAACCCCACCATCACCTTCTATTTCATATGCGTATAATTATTATATTTGATCTTCAGAAACCGTCTCCGAGTAGTATACACCTCATCCCTGTTCCTTTTACCCCCCCCCACCATTAACCACTTCCAATTCTTAATAATGGTATGTGGCACGTGCCTCGGTAGGGGGCCGTGCGAGGACCCCCAGTGCCGAGACATTAGACAGAAAAGTATAAATGGGGAACTACCCAGAGTTTCACGGAGCTCAGTGCTACTGGACTCCTAATGATGAAGGGGGACAGACCCCAACCTCTCAGCACCGACCGAACAAACCGAGGAAAACCGTCAAGCTGGGCGGCTCAGTGTCGTGGTCCACCGACCCGAAGGGCGTGAAGGAATGGGGAGAGCACCCCGCACCAACGGGAACTGTTACTACAAGAGAAGGAGCCTATCTATGATCTGTGGCGGACGTAGAGGAGCTGTGCACGCTGAAAGGAGACTAGACCTAGTCCTAACTGCTTAAAGATGTTCAAGCAGCGGTATCACCTGAACACCCACTTGGAGAATACTGCTTACTCTTTTTAGCGTGCCTCAACTACCGGGAGTACCGAATAGACTGTTCGAATACGAAGGCATTAAATTACAAACAACAGAGTTGAAAGGCTTAACTACCACTTCCTAAATTAGTAATCATACTACTTACTATTCAAATTGTCAGTGCTACATCACCTAGCAACTACACTGCACGTGCAATTATTAGGCAACTTGAACCCTCACTCCAGTTGCAGTTTTGGGTACTAAGGGAAATTCAATTCTGCACGTGCATTCTTTTACTTTGTCCTGATGTCTAACTCTTCAACCCCAAGCGCTATTCGGCAACGGTCATCTGGGTCCGGAAGATCTGCTGCTGTCAGGGAGCAGGCTAGAGAATATGACAGATTACGCCAAAGTGTTCAAGCGAGACAATAAACGACTACGGATAGCTTTACCCAACGTCGCCCAAGGCGATTACTCAAGTCGAAAATAGAAATCTCCGAATCGGCTACATAACTGCCAAGTTTTCACGTGTGAGTTTCTGAACAGCAGTGCACCCCATGACATTGATCTTTAAATTCGCACTTGACATTGTCAGGAAGCCCAGAGCGTACAACAACATGGGTAGGAGAAAGTGAGAGATAGGCTAGGAACGGATGGTGCAGGTGATGTCAGCGTTCCCTAATCCAGCTACCATTTCCCCGAAATTCGCCCGTAGGGCGAACGGGCCTACTAGTAGTAAATATCATATTTGTATCTTTAGCAGAAAATGTTATTACTACTAATTTTAGTTTTATCTCGATTTAATTTGGAACCAAAACCGTTGCTCAGAAAAGTTCAGGAACCTATACCAGATGAGCAATACTACTTTGATAAATGAGGATATACTTCTCATCGAAAACGAAGAGGAGATCCCGGAGTTACCGGAGCAGGCGAGGCCCGCAACTGGGGGCATCAACGTAGCTGAGTCCACTGGTGGATAACGCTTCTCAGGAGAAAGGGCAGACGTACATGATGTCCGATACTGGAAATTCATGTGGTTGGTCACGAGTTGAAAAACAGAATAGTCCATCTGCTTACTTTATGAGTTTCATATGGTTCGTACTGGTGAATGTGCTAAACACGACTTCATCTTAACGTACCAAGATTGTGCAATTACACATCCGCCGACAACAGATGTAATGGGCAGGTAAACCCTAGCTAATTCTACCAAATTATCAATCTCATAATAACTACCTCTTCCTAAATTAGCATGAATAGTAAATATCATATTTGTATCTTTAGCAGAAAATGTCGGGACATACCAAAAACAAGTCCATTAATTTTAGTTTTATCTCTAAACAATACATTGGCAGATCCGGCGTATTTAATCCACTGCCTCACGAGATTATTAGAACAGGCGGCCCTCGCTCAACCGGACTTCCAAAGCTCCTTCCGTCAGCCAGCAATGGGACCCCATCCTCCCCATTGTTGCATCCTCCTTCAACCCCCGTAGTGCCAATATCCCCGCCTTCCAGTCTCCCTCCGTCCCCACTCCCCCTGCCATAACCGTCTGTAGCCCCCCTCTCCCTCCCTGCTCTCACCCCCCCTCTCATCATACCACAACAACCCAGCTCACCACCCTATCTCATCTCCACCCTGACACCCAATCCAATCACACCCTGGGTATTTATACCCACCACACAACCCATTCACTCTTTCCGCTGATGAAGATTACCCAAGTGTAATTGAAAGCTACGGTTAATTTTATTTCCAGTACCAACATATCTCGTGTTTACCTTGTTTATTATTATGAAAAGATACAGCTGCAGAAATAATCCAACTTGCGATAAACAATGTCAATGTTATTGAAATACTGCAGTTACCAAGTCCTCCATGACACCAAACCGGCTAACTGGCGCTGCTAAGTTACCACAAACAGTTAACTGACACTTTAGAGCTAGAGGAGGTTGGACATATTTTCACATCCAAAAGTAACAGAGATGTTCGGACAATATAATTAATCTTAGTTTCAATAATTTAGGGAAAGGTTGTACATTGTACAATCAACTTTATATTAGACATAATCTCAACTTTTCATAACGGGCTGGTGACATTGCCAATTCGGAAAGGTATCCTGGCTGTCAATAATAAAAACCTGCCAAAGTATAGGGACAGTATTGAAATGCGGTGTTGCTAAGCAGGCACCTTGCTGAACACCACTTTCTGGTGACAAAGAAAGGTCAGTGACATATGATATTATAGCTTCCTTTTATAGCGTTGTGTTATTTTTCTTACCTCCTGGTCGATTTCGGGTATCAGGCACCATTTACTGTAAATAATATTAAATAGTAACTATTACCATAGATTACTAAAGAGTTAGGTGATTAGTAAACGGCGATTCTTACAATATCGTAAGTTATTTCACGTGAATATAATGAACGAAATAACTAACCCCTTTTAGACAATCGCTATCATAATTTGGACTTGTGTGAGGAAGCACGCAAGAAACTTTCATGGGCGGTTATGGATATGTATTGTATATACAACCCCGTCTGAAAGGAGACTAGACCTAGTCCTAACTGCTTAAAGATGTTCAAGCAGCGGTATCACCTGAACACCCACTTGGAGAATACTGCTTACTCTTTTTAGCGTGCCTCAACTACCGGGAGTACCGAATAGACTGTTCGAATACGAAGGCATTAAATTACAAACAACAGAGTTGAAAGGCTTAACTACCACTTCCTAAATTAGTAATCATACTACTTACTATTCAAATTGTCAGTGCTACATCACCTAGCAACTACACCTGCACGTGCAATTATTAGAGCAACTTAGAACCCTCACTCCCAGTTGCAGTTTTGGGTACTAAGGGAAATTCAATTCTGCACGTGCATTCTTTTACTTTTGTCCTGATGTCTAACTCTTCAACCCCAAGCGCTATTCGGCAACGGTCATCTGGGTCCGGAAGATCTGCTGCTGTCAGGGAGCAGGCTAGAGAATATGACAGATTACGCCAAAGTGTTCAAGCGAGACAATAAACGACTACGGATAGCTTTACCCAACGTCGCCCAAGGGCGATTACTCAAGTCGAAAATAGAAATCTCCGAATCGGCTACATAACTGCCAAGTTTTCACGTGATGAGTTTCTGGAACAGCAGTGCACCCCCATGACATTGATCTCTTAAATTCGCACCTTGACATTGTCAGGAAGCCCAGAGCGTACAACAACATGGGTAGGGAGAAAGTGAGAGATAGGCTAGGAACGGATGGTGCAGGTGATGTCAGCGTTCCCTAATCCAGCTACCATTTCCCCGAAATTCGCCCGTAGGGCGAACGGGCCTACTAGTAGTAAATATCATATTTGTATCTTTAGCAGAAAATGTTATTACTACTAATTTTAGTTTTATCTCGATTATAATTTGGAACCAAAACCGTTGCTCAGAAATGTCAGGAACCTATACCAGATGAGCAATACTACTTTGATAAATGAGGATATACTTCTCATCGAAAACGAAGAGGAGATCCCGGAGTTACCGGAGCAGGCGAGGCCCGCAACTGGGGGCATCAACGTAGCTGAGTCCACTGGTGGATAACGCTCTCAGGAGAAAGGGCAGACAGTACATGATGTCCGATACTGGAAATTCATGTGGTTGGTCACGAGTTGAAAAACAGAATAGTCCATCTGCTTACTTTATGAGTTTCATATGGTTCGTACTGGTGAATGTGCTAAACACGACTTCATCTTAACGTACCAAGATTGTGCAATTACACATCCGCCGACAACAGATGTAATGGGCAGGTAAACCCTAGCTATCACAAATATCAATTCAATACTACTTTCCAAATAGATGATTTAGAAACGAAGAGTATTCGATTTACCGGAGAAGGCAGGCCCCAAACGGCAAACGTATATTTCACGTGATACCTTCAGGAGATGGCAGATTAATCGATGTCCGACAGATACTCATGTGGTTGGCCACGATTGAAAACAAAACTTCATCTCTTATTCAGAGCTTCATATGGTTCGTACGGTGAATCTCTTCAAACCGGCTTCAAATCCCCGCTTCCAAGATGTGCTCATCTCACATCCCCGCACAATGTAATGGGCAGGTCAAACCCAGCTAATTCCTACCAAATTATCAATCCCTAATAATATCCTCACAAATAGCAATGTCAACTATCATATTCGTATTTACGCAGAAAATAACTATGGTACTAATTTATTTATCTTCAACACAACCATACCTTGGCAGATGCCCGGGTATTTAAATACGTATTTATCTGCCTCACAAATTTTCTGAGTTTACTTAACTGCAGAAAAGAACCAACTGCGAATAACAATTTCAATATTATGAATGTCTGTTAATACTGTCCTCCATGACAACCAACCGGCTAACTGGCGCTGCTAAGTTACCACAAACAGTTAACTGACACTTTAGAGCTAGAGGAGGTTGGACATATTTTCACATCCAAAAGTAATAGCCACTTTGTCGGGAAAGAGATCTCGCACAAAGAGGCACAATAAGTCCTATAGATAGAAATGAGAACATTGTTTCAGGAGTTTCTGTCAGACACCTACAAAGGAGGAGCTCCGAAGTATGGGGGTCGACCATCATGTCTTTCTGGCGAGACGTCTATACAGGGTCAGGGCACATCGTCACCATAGAGGATTTGAGGGCCCTATCTTCTTTCCTGATGGTGTTACAGACTAGGCGATCAACGTATGTACCTAATTTTAGTAATATTTGGATTAGTAATAAATCAATATCAAATAGGATGTGAATTGTGAAACATGGATTGTACCAGCTACCCGATAAGGTACCTACAGAAAAAAAACGCATATTATAGGTACGTACACCTGCAACTACGATCAAGTCCTTTGATCAACCTCAGCTATGTGGAAGGGTTGTACAAACAACTTTATATTAGACATAATCTCAATTTTTCATAACGGGCTGGTGACATTGACAATTCGGAAAGGTATCCTGGCTGTCAATAATAAAAACCTGCCAAAGTATAGGGACAGCATTGAAATGCGGTTTTGTTAAGCAGGCACCTTGCTGAACACCACTTTCTGGTGACAAAGAAAGGTCAGTGACATATGATATTATAGCTTCCTTTTATAGCGTTGTGTTATGTTTCTTATTTCTATATTACCATAGGTTACTAAAGAGTTAGGTGATTAGTAAACGGCGATTCTTACAATATCGTAAGTTATTTCACGTGAATATAATGAACGAAATAACTAACCCCTTTTAGACAATCGCTATCATAATTTGGACTTGTGTGAGGAAGCACGCAAGAAACTTTCATGGGCGGTTATGGATATGTATTGTATATACAACCCCGTGTGCATCACTATGTTACTGTGTTACTGGGCGAGTGATGGAGACAAACCCCAACACCGGCCACAGAAAAAGAGCAAGGCCATAAAGCGGGGCTGCTCGACGTCATGGCCTGCCGACTCGGAGGACGAGAGGAAATGGGGAGAGAACCCCTTCCCTATAACTGTCCCGGGTGGGGTATGACAAAGACCGAGGAGGAGGAGACTAGACCTAGTCCTAACTGCTTAAAGATGTTTAAGCAGTGGTATCACCTGAACACCCACTTGGAGAATACTGCTAGCACTGGTTAAAACGTATTATGCACTTATTTTCAGCCAAATTGTGTCAAAATAAATGCGTTTATATTAACTTCGCCATGATGTTTCTACTTCATATTTTTTCTACTTCATACTAGCTCTATCGTAAAAATAATCCCCGTCATAATGCCCATTTCTTAGATAATATAATGCAGATATACATCGGACTTGATTTAATAAACTGTAACTTTAAACTGGAAGACGAGCTTATATTTCAAATGATTCATCGATTCAAGTCTGGAACCCTCTCCTGGCCTACTGTCCCGGGTGGGATATGTCGAAGACGGAAGAGGAGGAGGTGCTACTACAGGAAGAGGAGTCCATCAATCTGGTGGCGGAGGAGGAGGCAATGGTCTTCGACACGATCCCTCCGTCTTTCATACAGGGCACCACCACCACCAGTACGGACTATGTTGAGTATGTGTATAAAATATGGACGAAAAGATAATGATAACACACGTGTCTTTCACGAAGCTCGGCAATGAGAAGTGTGAAAAGTGCGAGGCACACGAAATACATGAAATGTCATGTACTGAGTCCGACTGCCCATTCTGCCGGCAACATCTTGAGCATGTGGAGCGGGCTACCGTGGCCAGGGAGGCGTACAGATCTGACCGGGAGAAAGCCGGACAAGACAATGACCTACTGCTGCAGCAGAAGACCGCATTCTTCTCCGCTGATCTGGAGAAAGTGATTATGATACCCGTGATCCCTCCGTCTTTCATACAGGACCGCACCACCGGAACGGACTATGTTGAGTATGTTAATAATAGATGGACGGGAAGATCCACTTAATAAATAATGATAACACATTGTCGAACTCTTTTCAACCTTGGTATCTCAATTACCGGGAGAGTCGAATAGACTGTTCCAACACGATCGTGCACGAACAACTTGCAACTTCGTCGAGGGGCGGGACTGCGGATTCAGCAACTGTAGGGGAACTCACAGAATCACTGCTGACGTACTCCTAACAAATCCTAACCAATAACGTGACCTTACTAAGTGAGGTGATACAACTTGTATGCAACCATGGTGATAAATAATGCCAATATTATTGAGATACTGAGAAGAAAGTGTTGGCTGATACATGAGGCATAAACTCTGGCCACTGGCGCGTTATTTCAGATAACTTTCTCCCAGCGCGCCGCTGGGAGAAGTTAGCTGGAGTTTATCCGCCGCTGGCGGATAAACTGGTTTAAATCACGACGACGATCCCGAGGCGGAGCCGAGGGAGAGGCGGAGGGGTTTAAACCTATAACGTGCCAGTGGTCAGAGTTTATGGGTTATATACCCTGCTTTAGTTGTTTATTTCAAGTATTACACACCAACAAGAGAGAGAACACTAATCAAAACACACAAAGAGAACTGAGAAATAGTTAAAAACACGTCACAATTGAGTGTACACTGTTTGGTAACAGTTACTAAGCAGTTGCTAAGGAAAGAGAGTGAAAGAAATAGCCTGATAAGGGGCATGTCACAAATAACACAGAGAAAGAGATAGTGAGACAAAAGGGGAGATAAAGAGAGAGTAATTGACGGAATGTGTCCTTTCTTTCTCTCCAATGTAGTGTGTAAGTGTTGCACATAGTGTTCCCTCTGTATTTTAGTAAGAACTGATCATTTACACACACTTTGAATGTTACGTAGGAGTTAAAAATAAATAACCTGCCAGTGGGAAATAATCTGCCGCTGGACTGGCTGTTTACTGAGAGCGCGCTAGTGGGACTTCTCGCCACTGGCGCATTATTTAAGTTAGCAGGGTATATACCCCTATAACTCCGCCCATAACTGACACTAGGGGAGGAGACCTGATCTGTCAATTACACATGTGCTGCATCGCTTATGTAAACTGGGGAACCATTCAAAAGGTGAAGCATTCCTTCAAAATGAATACCATATATAAGATCACAAACAAGAGATCCCAGAAGAACATTTTTCTGTATATAAGGTAATATGTCACTCACCTGACGAGGTACAGAGCTACTGAACCCGGGGCAAGTGGCGGTCGATGTCTCCGACCAACCCATTTACGCCTAATAATAATATATTCAAACCCTCACGCATTGTTCAGGGAGAAAGTGTTGGGATAACCTTCCTGGTAGACCCGGCCCCCTAACAATGAGTATGGGAGATGTCATTGCAAAGATGAGCTCCCTCACAGACGTTGTTATTCACGTTGTTCAAGGGCCAATGGACGTGAAACATGAGAGATCCAAAGTTAAGGGACATGTCTGACTGAAAATGGCCCCTAGATGAAAGCTGACTTAGCCAAGATGATACCGACACATTTCACTCAACACATCCTTCTAGGAAAAAAGTAAATTATAATTGATTGAAGTTTAAACTAAAATGGGGTCATTAGGAGAGCTACGGAGGCTTATTATATTAATTTACTAGTTTACTGCAATACCACGCTCGGCTCGATGTCAGGAAAACGAGGAAAAGAAGTTAATGAAAATCGATTTCGAACCGGATGTGCAGAAAAAAGTGCGGGACAATAAAACCAGAAATAACCTAGTGTTACAGATGATTCAAGAGCGGTTGGCACAACGATATGGAATCCAACGGTCAACAGACCCCATCAGACATAAATTTCACTCCTTAAAAAATGCAGCTGCTTAAAGGCCTGACTAGCGGGATTGAATAGGATAGTAGTTGTTCGCTGAGGCGTTTACGGGGCAACAGTTGCACAACCGAGTACCTTAGTTCCATTTTTTCTTTCCTTGGTACCCTACCAATGGTAGGGGCACTGCTTTTTACTGTTTCTCTAACGGCAACTATTAAAAAGAAGAAGTAGTTCGAAATGTTAACAACCCCTGCATGTTTCTTTCGTCCCACCCATTAATATATACTCATCTGAACGGTGAATGCAGTTGCGAATATCAATAGGAAGTTGAGACATTGTACATTATATCTAAGTTTCGGAAAATGCTGGGCGGGCGAATAGGGCGGTCAACAAAGTTATTGGCATATGGGATGTTCACCCAGTGGACTAAAGGTGGACATGGGCAATCTCCAATAAGAGCGGGTGGAGATTATCCCATAGAATCTGTAAAAAATTACAGAATATGGTGTCCTAAAAACAAGATAAGATATCTTCTGTGAGGACAGTTTATTTCGCAGATATGCGGAAGAGGAAGAACAAGAGTGGGGGAACCAGAACCAGCCCACTATGAGACTTTACATGCGGCGTTGGGTTGGGGGGGGGGGGCTACAGTGGACCCAGTTCGGAGGTATTCCACGACTGCGAGGGGAGACACAGAAGAAGAAATTGGAGTTGAGCAAACTGGATAGCGTTGTGGAAGTAGTGCGGGTAGCGAGCAACTATTGGGAGGACAATCATTGAGATGCTTTTTGAGAACCCACACAAGAGCTCCAAGGAGTGTCCTGAAAAGAGACGACCATCGGCGGACTCAAACCACATCTCAGGGATGCCATGAAGAAAAACATATTTTGGAGACTCTAAAGGGAACTACCCAAGGAAGAACCCTAAGAACTCAACACGGTTTTAGTAGGTGACTGTGGTATCACAGTGTATCAAATTCTTTATATATATTGATCGTTATATTCAAAATTGGTTATCTAAATCATAATTGATAAAATCCTAATTGTACAGCCATAGGGGGTTTCAATACTAATTCTACTGATCATAATCACATTTAATTACAGTTCATAGGATTCGGTAGCCGACCCTGACTTTCTACGCAGTAGAGACGGACACGACACGCTGGCAGGTTGGGCAACACAACTAAGGATGAAGCGTGCACAGCTATAATATACTTATTCTGGAATAATAATAGCTTCTGGCTATTGTCGGGATTAATCTTTCGATGACTTATTAGTAGGGACGAATCTTAATTTTTTGACTCACTATTTGGTGAAAAGCAAATTCCGGTTGTAACCCACTAATTTTGACCCGCTGAACACGATCCCGTCCATAGGTAAGCTCGCAAAATTGGAGAAAATGCTCAAAATGAACATTTTTGTTCATTCCAAACTCCAAAATTGAAGATAATTTTCAAAAGTGGCCTACAGTCAAGATATACACCAATTCCTACTATTTTCGAGCCGCTAAGAATGATGCTGGCCATGAAAATTTGATATGATGTCAGGAACATGCCAAAAATAGGTAAAATTGGTTAAAATTGGACAAAATTGGCAAAAATGTTAAAATTTGTCTCAGGAGGTCGGGAATGGTCGCAATTGTTCACAAATACCATCCTAGTCATGTTAGAATAATGTAAGAGATTATATTTGGCCATTATGATGCTTTAATGACTCCTAATTAGTGAATAAATGACATAACTCATTGCGCATATAGCCGTTTTTGGCCATATGGCTATAGCCACTTAGGAATGGTTTAGAGACATTTCACTGGTACCATTTTGTAGGCAATGGCCAACCAAGTTATGGGGGGTCGACGTCGGACTTTTAAGCTCTATCTCCAACCGTTTAGCCGTTATTTGGCTTTAAAGGTGCTCAAAATGGGCAAAAAACGGTAAAAAGCCTGATTTTGAGCACCTTTAAAGCCAAATAACGGCTAAACGGTTGGAGATAGAGCTTAAAAGTCCGACGTCGACCCCCCATAACTTGGCCATTGCCTACAAAATGGTACCAGTGAAATGTCTCTAAACCATTCCTAAGTGGCTATAGCCATATGGCCAAAAACGGCTATATGCGCAATGAGTTATGTCATTTATTCACTAATTAGGAGTCATTAAAGCATCATAATGGCCAAATATAATCTCTTACATTATTCTAACATGACTAGGATGGTATTTGTGAACAATTGCGACCATTCCCGACCTCCTGAGACTTAAAAGTCCGACGTCGACCCCCCATAACTTGGCCATTGCCTACAAAATGGTACCAGTGAAATGTCTCTAAACCATTCCTAAGTGGCTATAGCCATATGGCCAAAAACGGCTATATGCGCAATGAGTTATGTCATTTATTCACTAATTAGGAGTCATTAAAGCATCATAATGGCCAAATATAATCTCTTACATTATTCTAACATGACTAGGATGGTATTTGTGAACAATTGCGACCATTCCCGACCTCCTGAGACAAATTTTAACATTTTTGCCAATTTTGTCCAATTTTAACCAATTTTACCTATTTTTGGCATGTTCCTGACATCCTATCAAATTTTCATGGCCAGCATCATTCTTAGCGGCTCGAAAATAGTAGGAATTGGTGTATATCTTGACTGTAGGCCACTTTTGAAAATTATCTTCAATTTTGGAGTTTGGAATGAACAAAAATGTTCATTTTGAGCATTTTCTCCAATTTTGCGAGCTTACCTATGGACGGGATCGTGTTCAGCGGGTCAAAATTAGTGGGTTACAACCGGAATTTGCTTTTCACCAAATAGTGAGTCAACCACTTCTTTTTGTGAGAGATTCGTCCCTACTATATGGATTTTAGGATTCAAGCCACGCCAACTTTTGACACAAGCAGAGTCTCATATCTTCAGAGCTTCCTGGTTTTTGATTGTTGCTGTACAAACAGAGAGGAGGTAAGATTAATTTCGTGAACTAGAACTCATAAAATCTCATTAGCTGGTAGTGAGACCGCAGTGGCACTTTGTTCCGAAACCCACCCATGGGCCATAGACAGTGATTTAAGGTACTTTACACACGGCGCTGTGGAAACACAAGAAGGGCTGCTATTCTACGGTTCCGCTTATGGATTGGTGTGGTACTTGCACCCGAAGTTTTAAGACGACAGTTGACGTAAGATATTCATAATGTGTATTTACTACTTAGACGAGTCATTGCATTGTTACTTTTGTTACAGAGCACCTCCGACGAGACAGTATGTGGAAAGGGCCCGAGATAATAGTCTGACTATCCGCGTTCAAAGCCTCCTGGACAACGCAACATATTTATGTAAGTAATTAATTTAACAGCCAATGCTTATTTAGGATTAGTTTATGGGGGGAGTTTGAATAAGCGAGTTCGCTGTTTACTAGAAAGGTTATTATTATCGATTATCATTGTATGTTTAAGTCGTAAGAATATTAACTATATTCATCTTCTTATTAAATTCATTTTCTCCCTTTTTTGTCTGTGTACATATTATGTATCTCTTGAAAGTAATATTTTCATTAAAGTCATCTTTTTATTTAAGTCATCTTTTTATTTAAGTCATCTTTTTATTTAAGTCATCTTTTTTCTGTTTCTTAAGTTCTTTTTTTTCTCTTTAAAAATAACATGTTCGTGTTTTATATTCGTTTTTGAGTCATATTAATCATTGAACTTTCATTTGCTGATCTGTAGCACTACAACAATCATAAGCTTAAGTAAAATCTTTTTTATCTTTTTAAAATATCTCTTTACAAGTAATTCATCTTCTGGTTTTGATTGTTGATATATGTAGAGTCTACAGGGGTTGCTAAGCAACTTAGCAACCCCTACATTGTAGAGTCTACACTGTAGGGGTTACTATCCCTGATATAAACTGTTCGGTGCTCCTAGTAACCCAAATAGTACATTGGCGACGAGGATAAAAAGGATGGAAAAGCTAGATCGGACAGACGTTCATTTGTGTGTAGATCAGCAGTTCAGACAGCTGCTAGGATTACCAACGTCACCTTGGGGAAATTGTACCCCCGAGAGTATCTAGTAGAAGGTCGACATCAAGCAGAGAATCTGTAAAAAGTACAACTGCAGGCATGGAGCTGATGTTCAAGGACAAATGCATTTTATGTCCAGTTCCAGGGTGGAGCTGTTGAGCTACTGCTCATCAACAGCAACCCTGTTGGGGGTGATGAGACAGTGCGGGTGCCCGCTGAATATAACGGAGCATGTAATAAACCACATGTTCAAAAGGAAAAAGCCATCTGTGGCCATGTCCAGATGGATATATTCATGTCATATTCTGCATATAAAATATTGAGTTTGTTGTTGACTTAGTGTCATACCATTACGTATAGGTCTTTCCCGTAGGATCGAAATCGCAAATCTGAAATCCTCCCTGGGGGATTGGGCAGGAGCTGAGTATGGAAGGAGCATTATGATTTGTACTTGCACAGGGCCATTTTTGCGGACAACATGGGGGACGGGAAAATGCGGGGGAACCCGTGTAGGACCCCGGGAATTGGAGGGAGCCAAAAACAGGTTGATGACGAATGGGAAACTCCTCAGATACTGAGATGGAGACACCCCCGGAGGCTAGGGTTAAATTCCACGGCAGTTACCAGGAGGTAGAGCTTTTTGTTCAAGTTCATGCGCAGGTTGTACACAATTGAGCAGCCCCACCGATAAGGTAAAGCATCGGTCGGGCACAATTGTAGAAAAGGAGTAATTAAATTTGTTAGTTGAAAATTAAAGTTCAAAAAGGGTGATAAAGTTATCGCCAAATATTGACTACCACACCCCTTGTACAGGTTGATGACGAATGGGGATACTGCTTAGATAGTGAGATAGAGACACCCCCGGAACCAGAGGTTGTTGAGACTTGAGGCTGTCCCAGAACCTGTAGCTGAAGCAGTTCAAGAGCCTAGGCTGGCAGGTATGTTTTATTGTTTATAAAGTACAATTATAATTCTATTAGATAAATAGAAAAACCAAATCTGTATTCAGATCCGATAAAAGAATTCTTTCGTGATGGATTTATCTCATACGTCTTTAATTTGCTTTTATTTTCAGGCAGGAGTGATGTCTCTCCTTGAAAAAATTATTGTTTTTTATGATTGCGGTCCCCTTTTTCCGTCACCACGAAGGATACATTGTAAAGGCACTGACAGGCTGCCCACACGATGGAAACTACTGATCGAATATTAGAGTGATTCATAATGATTTTCAATTGCGATTTTTTTTGTTTCATGTTCATCGGGGCAATAAAATTTTTATAGGACCTTGCTCCTGGCATAATTTCGGTCTCCTAACATCCTTGGTAAAGATCTGACGAACATTTTTCCCAAGGCTACACCCCATTTTCTAGTGTTTGACCATACTACCGTCTCACTTTCCAAAAAATCGTCAAAATTTTGGAAAACGACCTATTTTGCTCATGAAGTAGTACATTCTATCAGTTGTAATCGCAAACAACCGATTTTGAGCCGAAAAAGTTGCGGGATTGAAGTAGGGGGCTAATAATTGCTCGAAATATGGCCCCAAAAGCCAGAAAAATTTGCCCGTTTTTGCGAGACTTTTTGCAACTTCAATTTTAGACCTTCTAAGACACTCAAAACCACCAAATAACTTCAGGGTCATATAGAGCATGGTTTAATTCATATTTTGAGCACTAAATCTTGACAAAAGACTGACTAGGTCCCGAGCCACAGCAATTCAAAGTGAAAAAAGGGCTTTTTGACTGAATTCTAAAAATAGCACACAAAATCAAGGGTGAAAATCGGATGAACTTGATTTTCCTCAAATATCCCCAAGAGAGGTTATTCTAGCCCTACAAGGAGCCCTGAGTCGATCTGTATCTGTTTACGTCTCCTACAAGGCTAACATTGAGACCTGAATTTTGTGCACGTAGACCGCAAAAAAGCTTAACTTCAGAAATTGTCTGCCACCGGTTTCGTAAAACCATCCTGAACTTCAAACATGGTCGATGGGTTCCAAAATTGTCCAAACTAATCGCTCCTGTAAAAATTTTTGGTCCCCAGTGTCGATGTGCACTCAGAAAGAGCGATTGAAAATCATTATGAATCACCCTAATATAATGATAACATTTCTACTTCTAGTTCTCTTCCTTATGAAGACCAAAGATTTCGTCATAGCGGAGGTAGGTCTACGAATATGACGCACCTCTTTCAACCGTTGGACTTGACTGTCAATAAATCCATGAAAAATTAGGAAATGAGACAATTTTCGGAACTTTATCAAAAAGGAGATAAGAGGAGCATTATCATCCCCAGTTCATGGGGCAGATGTATACCATTGAGGAACCACTTATAATTACACAATATGCAGTGCCGGTCCGTTCTTCGCGACAACAAAGCCAAAGACCCCGACATGCTACATAAAGGTTCGTACTGTTCTTGACATTCATTTGGTGGCTCTACACGATTGAGGAGCCCTGTAACTATGGTTACACAGTTCACTGGGAAGGTAAGCTAACCTTGTCACTAGAGGGGCAAAAAAGTCTGAAGACTATCATTAAGATCATAAAGAGCAAAGTTCACGTTAATAGGCCTGGAAAGGAAAGGCGGTTGGAGTGAAAAACACAGAAAATTTAAAAACAGAGCAAACAGAGCAACTGAAATGTGGGATACAACATAATCCACAATCAGTCCACACTAATTAAAACTAACTATGAAGGTGGGTAGAAACTATTGTACCAAGCTCTTAGAGAAAAAGCACTGATACATCGATACATATTGAGGGACATGAAGTTGAAAGCAGTCAGATCGAGCGTTGTCCACCAATTAGCCGAGGCTGGCATGTCTGTCTAACCCTGTAAAACAACTGAATAACTGAACTGAAATGTGGGATACAACATAATCCACAATCAGTCCACACTAATTAAAACTAACTATGAAGGTGGGTAGAAACTATTGTACCAAGCTCTTAGAGAAAAAGCACTGATACATCGATACATATTGAGGGACATGAAGTTGAAAGCAATCAGATCGAGCGTTGTCCACCAATTAGCCGGCTGGCATGTCTGTCTGACCACAAAACCCTGTAAAACAACTGAGCAACTTAACTGAAATGTGGGATACAAAATGATCCACAATCAGTCCACACTAATAAAAAACTAACTGCCAATGCTCTGACAGCGACCGGGAACATGTCAACTAACACAAGTCACAATGTGAAGTGGTCAATTTCCACACAGTAAAGGAAATTAAAAGAACGGAGGACACAGAATAGACATGGAGCTATCGTCAAGCAATGATTAATACAATAGGTATGAATGTCATGAAGCTTCAGAGGGGGCCGACTAGAAAAAATAAGAGAGAAGAGATTACAGTTACACATTCTCCAAGACTCACTGGTTCATACCTTGGGTAACTCGTATACATAATTGATACGAAACTAGCAACTACCAGTAAACATGGTAGCCAGACGGTACACCCCGGCCGGTACTATCGCCAAACAAGGGCCTGGGAATCAGGGACCGGCAGCTACATACATGGGAAAAATGGATCGGAAAGCGACGTTTTGTGCCAGACTTAGTAAAAGGCACATGTTGACTGATAACGAGAGGAAGTTTATTTAAAGAGTTTCACCCCAGTTCATGGAGTGGCTCTACACAATTGACGTGTACTTGCACCGGACCATTTTTGTAGACAACATGGGGGACGGGAAAATGCTGGGGAACCCGTGTAGAATTGGAGGGAACCCCTGCACAACACATGGGCAGAGCTGGAGGTGCACCTCACGGCGGGAGAGGTGAGATCATTTCTGTAACGTCGGTTTTTCCTGTAGCTCAAGCGTGTTTTAAAGATTTTCTAAAACGCCAGTGCAGTGCTGGTGATGTCTCCCTAAACATATCGCCCGACCATTTTTTCACAACAGGCAGAAAGATTCATGTGCAGGGCATGACCCCCCTGAAAATATCAACACCAAAGACGACAGAAATCAGGCGACGGGAAGGTGCCCTAAGTGCTATTTCTGCATCACCAGCCACCCCATCACCGCCAAATGCCATCAATCCCGAATAAAACCGAGCCTCGGGCAGGCTGTTAGAAACCATACTAAATTATCCTTTTCAGCACACGTACAAAAAGAAGCTACCGAGGGGCATTTCAAACACCACGATATGAAGACGGACAACGTAGAGATCCTTGGAACAGACGGCGAAAATGCCAATACCGGCTGGCTGACCAGAGCAAACATAGCAACTGAAATGTGGGACACAAAATGATCCACAATCAGTCCACACAAATAAAAAACTAAATTATACATAATTGATGCAGAACGAAATGACCCTGGGATTTCACGGAGTAACAGAGAAGCATTATCACATGGGGAAAATGGATAGGAAAGCGACGTGATAAAAGGCACGTCATGTTGACTGATTACGAGTTTCTATCACCCCAATTCATGGGGTGGTTGTATACCATTGAGGAACCACTTAATTACACATGTAGTGCCGGTCCGTTCTTCGCGACCATTAAGGCAAAGAAACCGGCAGGGTGCACAACGTGGAGATCCTTGGTACAGACGGGGTGAATGCCAATACCAGCTGGTGGGTATGTTTTATTGTTCATAAAATACTATAATTCTATTAGATTAACAGTAAAACCAAATCTGTATTCAGATCCGATAAAATAATTCTTTCGTGATTGATCTATCTCATACGTCTTTAATTTGCTTTTATTTTCAGGCAGGAGTGCTGTCTCTCCTTGAAAAAAGTATTGTTTTTTATGATTGTGGTCCCCTTTTTCCGCCACCACGAAGGCTACACTGAAAAGGCACTGACAGGCTGCCCACACGATGGAAACTACTGATCGAATTAAATAATGATAACATTTCTACTTCTAGTCTTCCTTTTGAAGACCAAAGATTTCGTCATAGCGGAGGTACCTACGAATATGACGCACCTCTTTCAACCATTAGACTTGACCGTCAATAAATCCATGACAAATTTGGAAATGAGACAGAGCAACTGAAATGTGGGATACAAAATGATCCACAATCAGTCCACACTAATTAAAAACTAAATTATACATAATTGTTAATTCATAGGGTGGTTGTATACCATCGAGGAACCACTTAATTACACATGCAGTGCCAGTCAATTCTTCGCGACCATAAAGCCAAAGACCCCGACAGGCTACATAAAGGTTCGTAGTGTTCTTGACATTCATTTGGTGACTCTACACAGTTGAGGATCAGCCCTGTAAAGTTACGGTTGCACAGTAAATTGGGAAAGAAAGCTAATCTTGTCACTAAAGATTATCACGAAGAAATGAATGCTCAAAAGTTCGTACACATGTACTGAACTATTGAAACAACTGAATAACTGAACTGAAATGTGGGATACAAAATGATCCACAATCAGTCCACACAAATAAAAAACTAACTTTTACATAATTGATACAGAACGAAACTAGCAAAGTTACCAGATCATGAGTAAACATGGTAGCCAGACGGTACACCCCCGGGATTTCACGGAATAACAGCGGGGCATTGTCGCTAAACACGGGCCTGTGGCAACATGGGGAAATGGATAGGAAAGCGACGTTTTGAGCCATAATTTAAACAACGAGAGGAAGTATATTCAACGAGTTTATCTATCATCTCAATTCATGGGGTGGCTGTATACAATTTGAAGCAGACCAGTATCAAGGTCTTTGTGGTCGGCAAACAGTTGGAAAGAAACGAGGTGTAGCAACTGGGGGGACACCTACACAACCAATGCCACGGCAGAGTGGGACAAATCACAATAGGACACATCACAATTGGAGAGGACCCGTAACTAAGTCCCCTCTTTTTTCGCCACCACGAAGGATACACTGACAAGGCACACAATCAATTATCCACCCCTCCCAGAGAGGAACTACCCCCACTAGACGACCCCTGGAGAGGATGAAGCCCTCCTAGAGCAAGAGATTAATTAAATTTGTTAGTTGATTATAATTCTAGTAGCAGCGACAAATACCATACTAATAAGTTTAAGTGCCACGGTAGAGTAGGACACATCACAATTGAAGAGCCCCGTCCCCTCTTTTTTCTCCTACACCTGAACTGAACTGAAATGTGGGACACAAAATGATCCACAATCAGTCCACACAAATAAAAAACTAAATTATACATAATTGATGCAGAACGAAACTAGCAACTACCAGATCATGAGTAAACATGTTAGCCAGACGGTACACCCCCGGAATTTCACGGAATAACAGCGGTGAGCGGATTCAACGAGTTTATCACTAGAATCCAAAGTTTCAGTGATGAGGATCCACACTGGTGAGAGACCCTCTAAATCATACATAATTGGTACAGAATAAAATGCCTAGTAATTAGTAACTACAAAATGAGAGAACATTGAGAGAGGGATGGCCAAGCGGCACACCCATGATTTCACGGAGTAACAGAGGAGCATTATCACATGGGGGAAAAATGGATAGGAAAGCGACGTTTTGTGCCAGACTTAGTAAAAATCACAATTTGTTGACTGATAACGAGAGGAAGTTTAATGAAAGATTTTCTATCATCCCCAATTCATAGGGTAGATGTATACCATCGAGGAACCACTTAATTACACATGTAGTGCCGGTCAATTCTTCGCGACCACAAAGGCAAAGACCCCGACAGGCTACATAAAGGCTCATACTGTTCTTAACATTCATTTGGTGACTCTACACAATTGAGAAGCCCCGTAAAGTTACGGTTGCACAGTAAATTGGGAAAGAAAGCTAATCTCGTCACTAGAGGTGCAAAAGTGTCAGAAGATTATCATAAAGATCATAAAGAGCAATAGTTCACACTTCACGTTAATTAGTAGAGTCGATAACTACATCGACCTCTCCCAATTGTTCCAGTTTTTGTCACATCTGTTTGGAGCCTCGACACGACCTCTAAACAGGTGTTACTTTTTCACAAACTGTTTTCATCTTGGTGTAATCAGCATTTGAAATGTTGCTGATCATAACAAAAACCTAACTATTTTTTTTCAACTTGGGGTAAAACCATGGGTGTCAAAAGTTAGCTCTAGGTCCCCTGAGTAACCATCCGGAGACTCTAAGAGATATTTCAAGCCGTTCTCCCGTAATCATTAATCCCGGTGGAGAAGAAAATACAATGCGGACGTACGTGAGCGCTGGCAGGCTGTTTACATGTTATTGTATGTCTCTCACTCTCTCTGGAAAAACCGCACGTGCGGTTGCGCCGCGCGAGATAACTCTTTCTCAAGGGGGAGAAAAGAGAGAGACGCACATTAACGTTATACATTAAAGTTGAGGTTGTAGGCAATTGCACGTACATCCATACTCAAATATGTGCTCTACCGGGATTAATGATCACGGGAGAACGGCTTGAAATATCTCTTAGAGTCTCCGGATGGTTACTCAGGGGACCTAGAGCTAACTTTTGACACCCATGGTTTTACCCCAAGTTGAAAAAAAATAGTTAGGTTTTTGTTATGATCAGCAACATTTCAAATGCTGATTACACCAAGATGAAAACAGTTTGTGAAAAAGTAACACCTGTTTAGAGGTCGTGTCGAGGCTCCAAACAGATGTGACAAAAACTGGAACAATTGGGAGAGGTCGATGTAGTTATCGACTCTACTAAATAGGCCTGGAAAGGAAAGGCGGTTGGAGTGAAAAACACAGAAAATTTAAAAATAGGATTTATAAAAACAAGTGAATGCAACCATTCCTTCACATAGATATCCATGTGTTCAATTCCAAGGGGGGGAAGCTCAGAAATGAGCTCTTCGTGCCAGCTGAGCCCTGATATCTCATCTGTATGTTGGGGGATCGGGGCTTAGTCACGTTGCCGTGGACCTGCTGGCTGAATAACCCCCATTTTCTTTCCCACCATCAGAACAAAACCTCGATATGGACACCAACAGAGATACGAACGGGAGGTCCTTGATTGTAGCCTGCGACTCGACACCAAAAAATGCTGTTTTAGGGTAAAAAACTAAACCAAGACATCGAATTAAATAATGATAACATTTCTACTTCTAGTTCTCTTCCTTATGAAGACCAAAGATTTCGTCATAGCGGGGGTACCTACGAATATGACGCACCTCTTTCAACCGTTAGACTTGACTGTCAATAAATCCATGAAAAATTTGGAAATGAGACAATTTTCGGAACTTAATTAAAACGAGATAAGAGGAGCATTATCACCCCCAGTTCATGGGGCAGATGTATACCATTGAGGAACCACTTAATTACACATGTAGTGCCGGTCAATTCTTCGCGACAACAAAGGCAAAGACCCCGACAGGCTACATAAAGGTTCGTACTGTTCTTGACATTCATTTGGAGGCTCTACACAATTGAGAAGCCCCGTAAAGTTACGGTAAGCTAATCTTGTCACTAGAGGTGCAAAAGTTTCAGAAGATTATCAAAGTCTGAAGACTAAACGAAGAAATGAATGCTCAAAAGTTCGTCCGTGTACTGTTGAAGGCAAAAAGGACGAACAATTGTGTCAAATTGGTTAATCTAAATCTAGTTAATATAAATACAGTCAGCGGGGATTAAATGCTTTAAGTACCCGCACGCAACATCATACAACTGAACTGAAATGTGGGATACAACATAATCCACAATCAGTTCACACAAATAAAAAACTAAATTTTACATAATTGGTACAGAACGAAACTAGCAACTACCAGAAAACATGGTAGCCAAACGGTACACCCCCGGGATTTCACGGAATAACAGCGGAGCTTTATCGCTAAACACGGGCCTGTGGCAACATGGGGAAAATGGATTATAGGAAAGCGATGTTATGAGCCATAATAATGAGAGAAAATATATTCAACGAGTTTATCTATCATCCCAATTCATGGGGGGTGGCTGTATACAATTTGAAGCAGACCAGTATCAAGGTCTTTGTGTAACAGTTGGAAAGAAACAAGGTGCAGCAAGTGAGGGGACACCTACACAATGCCACACTAAGTGCCACGGCAGAGTGGGACACAGCAGCGGACTGCCGCGACAAATCACAATAGGACACATCACAATTGGAGAGGACCCGTAACTAAGTCCCCTCTTTTTTCACCACGAAGGATACACTGACAAGGCACACAATCAATTATCCACCCCTCCCAGAGAGGAACTACCCCCACTAATGTACTCGGCAAACACAGTTGGCGTAAGTTGCTTGTCAGCGCCAAATTTCAGACGGTCATAGCTTACTCCTGATAAGAAGAGACTCGAAATTTGTTTTGTAAGGAGATCATATCGAGTTTCTCTTACAAAACAAATTTCGAGTCTCTATCTCACCAGGGAGTGGAGCTATGACCGTCTGAAATATGGCGCTGACAAGCAACTTACGCCAACTGTGTTTGCCGAGTACATTAGAACAGACGACCCCTGGAGAAGATGAAGCCCTCCTAGAGCAAGAGATTAATTAAATTTGTTAGTTGATTATAATTCTAGTCAGTCACATGGCAGGAAAGTGTACACACAACTTGGCATAGAACCCTTCAAACCACCCTATTATAATACGGCACAATCCAGGCCCAGGGGAGATATCAGGGACAGGCTGGGAAGAAGAACCGACAACCAGCGTCAGCCCCGGGAGAGAGATAGCCGTCCCCGGAACCCAGCGCGGACCATCAACTTTGCCAGCCTGACCACGCAGGAGGCCGTCATAAGGGCCTGGGACGAGAGAGTGGGGTCATTAGATCCTGAAGGAGTATTCCCCCCTCAGGCATTCGCCGCCCACCACGCCACACTAGAGGAGGCGCTGGCCCGAATCCGGAGAGCCAGAGGAGAATCCGCCGAGGTGCGAGCGACTGCATATGCAAACAGCTGTGCAGATGTGATAGAGTATGGAAAGAGATCAGGGCCTTCGAGGGTACCATGGCGGGTACGCCTGCCACCAACAGGAGGATAAAGGTATATTCGAGTTTATCTATCATCTCAATTCATGGGGTGGTTATATACAATTTGAAGCAGACCAGTATCAAGGTCTTTGTGGTCGGTAACAGTTGGAAAGAGACCAGGTGCAGCAAGTGAGGGGACACCTACACAATGCCATACTAAGTGACACGGCAGAGTGGGACACATCACAATTGATGTTCATGCGTTGGCTATACACGGTTGAGGAGCCACGGAACTACGATTGTAGCGCCTGCTCATTTTTCTCCTCCACGAAGGCTACATTGTAAAGGCACAGACAGGCAGCCCACACGATGGAAACTACTGATAAACTAGAGCGCCACGGCAACATGCACCACGGCAACATGCACCACGGCAACATGCTATCATCTGCTATATTGTTGATGGTATTTGAGAAAGCAGTGTCCCTTGGAGATTTAGGGACCTAGTTTTTGTTCAAATTCATGCGTTGGTTGTACACAATTGAGCAGCCCCACCGATAAGGTAAAGCATCGGTCGGACACAATTGTAGAAAAGGAGTAATTAAATTTGTTAGTTGATTATAATTCTAGTCAGTCACATGAGAGATACATGAGATGCCCTCCCCCCCCCCCCCCCTGAGATACATTTTACATTGCATGGCAGGAAAGTGTACACACAACTTGGCATAGTACCCTTCAAACCACCCTATTATAATACGGCACAATCCAAAGTAAAAGTGTACACGGTACAAGTTCATATAACAATGTTATCAATATTAGGATTGCGACAAATTGACTAAATCACCATGTCACAAATTCAAAGTACTGACATTGTCATGACATCAACATAAATTGAGTTCATAGTAGGAAATATAAATAAAGAGGCATTTTACAGCGATCCAAACAGAAAGGTATCAAAGACGATATAATAGACACAGTTGACAAGCACACAGCAGTAAAACGACAGATTTGGAAATGAAGGCGGGAGAATTCAAGAGAGAAAGAGCAGTGAGAGCACATGTTTCATTGTCTTGGTGATGCTTACTGCGCGCTCTCCCAACACACAGAAGAGGGCCGCGCGTTACTGTAACGACAGAGATAACATGTGACATGGCGTGGGGCACACATCGAGTGCATGCTACGCCGGGGGTGTATATAAATTACAATCATGATACTGAGTGAGGTTTGAAAATCTACTTCCAATCCTCATAGACTAGTATGGCTGGACAAAGGACTGCACAGAACAGACTTGCAGCAAGGCTAGGCGCCCAGAATTCCCAGGCCCCAAGAATGCGAATTCACAGCACAGAACTACTGCCACAGGGCTGGCGGCCAACATCGCCTTGATTTAGGCCGCCTGAATATAAATACGATAATGATACTGAGTTAGGCTAGAAAATATTGGGGAAGCTGGACACTATAGTCTGATTTTAAATAACTGTCGATTTTTTAGAGTTTTCAAATGTCTTTAATGACCATAAGTCCGGTTCCTGATGAGATAGAGACTTGAAATTTGGAGGTTACGAAGATCTTGCTAAGTTCTTCCGAACCTCCAAATTTAAAGTCTCTATCTTATCAGGAATCGGAGATATGACAAATTTTGTTATTTCAGGGGTACGACAGTTTCAAAAAATCCGACTTTACAATACAATTTACAATGGCGAAATTGCTAATGAGATAATGGGGTCATGATATCACAAACAAGATCTTAGATCAACTAAGCAGTATAAAAGTATATAACACGTTAGTTGACATGGTGCCTTTAGTAACGGGTTATATTAAAGCACTGGCAACTGTTATAATAAATTGTCGATCCCCCAAAACCCTCCCTAAAGCAAGAAGAAGGAAATGGAATACAGTCGGACCCCGATTTACCGGAACCCCGATTTACCGGGAGGATTTCTTTCCCCCGATTTTTTTTTTGGAAAATTTTCGAAGTTTTGCCGGTTGGTAAACTTGCATTTGCAATTCGCTAGGTCTAATGGGGATCACGTATCGGTTCGTTTCAAACCTTCTAATTAGCGGTAGGACACGTGATAAGATGTACCGATTCGAAACACGATTCGAACGTGTCTGGTATACCTTAGAAAAATTTCATAACTTTTTTGCAAAATTTTACAGAACGATTGTCAATTCTTTGATCGATGCTCCCCGTAAATTTTCAGAGAAAAAGTTATTTTGAAATTTTGATACTTCCTCACCCCGCTTAGGGTGCCCAGATTCGGCATGGTATCACATATCGGTTCCTTTCGAACCGTCTAATTAGCGGCAGGACACGTGATAAGATACACCGATTCGAAACACGATTCGAACGTGGCTGGTATAATACCTTAGACAAATTTCATAATTTCTTATTGCAAAATTTTACAGAATCATTGTCAATGCTTTGATCGATGCTCCCCGTAAATTTTCAGAGAAAAAGCTATTTTGAAACTTTGATACTTCCTCACCCCGCTTATGGTGCCCAGATTCGGCATGGTATCACGTATCGGTTCGTTTCGAACCGTCTAATTAGCGGCAGGACATGCGATAAGATGCATCGATTCGAAACATGATTCGGACTCGGTCGGGGTGGTTTACCTTAGAAAAAGTTTTCACATTTTTTTTTGAATTTTTTAAATTTTCTATTTCTATAATGACAGAAGCAATGATCATATTGTCATCAATAAATGTATACTATACAATTAGAGGTGTATAGAATTTTGGACAAAAGTAGGATTTATGGGTCAAATATGCTCTACCCCGATATACCGGGCACCCCGATTTACCGGGCAAAATGGCTTCCCCCGAGGATCCCGGTAAATCGGGGTCCGACTGTAATTAATCTATATCAGGTTCTGGAAGTAGATGTTGGCGGATTAACAATACGGGTTACACCACCGATGGTGTTGACATTTTTCGACACAGTTATTATATGGACACAGTTATATGGACAATGGTAAATGGAATTGGACACCCATGCAAATCTAAGATCCGAGTAAAATACACCTTACTACACCTGCATGTGTCAAATACCTATTCAAATACATAACAGGCTGTTATTATTATAATTGTTATTAATTAACGCGACACTACCCAGAGGGATAATAAACCGGAAGGTAAAAATGATGTCACTAACTTAAATAGAATCATAGATATTGTAATATAAATTCAGAAGTTAAATTTGATCTCCCTATTCATAACTGAGTTCATATTCTCAACCACTAGAGAAATACGGCAAGAGACTCATACACGGATTTGTGGAGCTACCGGTGCGGAAACCAAAGAATTACATCCATGGTCATCATGCTCCTCCGGAGAGGTTTCACTGGCACATTGACTATGTCACATTGACTCTGCCATTTTGACAGTGAACAGCTATTTTACTGCATTATTTCATTATTTCAAAATGTTCAAACTTTTGCACGCCGTCTTGCTTGCTATTTTCTGTGGCTTATTTGTGGACGCTCTCCTCTGTTATGAGGGATCCCTAATTAGGGAATGCCCTAGTGGGTAAGTAAAACTAGTTAGCACAAGTAAGAAGATATGAATTGCAATAATAGCTAAAAAGTATCACGTGCCTCGTTCTTTCAGAGATTTGTACCCAGTTTGTTATCTGGGAGATGCTCAGGGAGTCACTGGATGTGGGGGCTGCCAGATTAGTTTGGAGCAATGCGAGCATTGTGCTACAGACCTGTGCAACGCACAGCCGGAGTTTCTATTGGAGGCCCAAAGAGAGAGGAAGAAAGGGGACCTGCGACTAATGGGACAATTACAAGCAGAGAGAAAGCAAGGAGAGGCCGAGATAGCTATGTATATAGAGAGAGTGAGAGTATTGGTCATCGTAGTTTGGATATTGGCCGGGACACTCTTTGTAACTGCATGCTTTTTTGTTTTAATGTTTAAATGTAGGAAATGGTTTTCTAAATTATATGTAAATAAATAAAGAAATAGAGTTAAAAAATCTAAAAATATATTGGTTTGATAATTGATAATTTAAATAAACTAACATATCATTAGCAAATACTTATCAATATACAATTTTCACGGGGGAGCCAATCAAGATTTGTTATGACATTATGTTTGCTATGTTATGTTCTAACCCCTTGATCACCAATAAAAAATAACCATTCGAACATCAGCTATATCCGATGATAGTTCTTCGTGAGATAGAGAAGGGCTGCTGAGTTACCAATCTGCTGAGTTACCAATCTGCTATACATTGGTGGATTCTGGGAAAGTTGAGGGTGGGATAACGGGGAAGGATATTACCGAATGCGTTGTGTTTAGTTGGAGTTAGGAAAACACATGTATGTAGAATTACTGAAGAAATTGCGAAAAAGATAAACCGTTACAACTTGCCCTGGTTGTCATGACAATGTCACAAGAACGCTCTTATTCGTGGGATAGATGGGGAGTTCCAGCCAAAAAAGGGTTCATAATGAAGATTAAAGGAGAGAAATGATACATGGGGGGGGGGTCCAGCCTTAAAAAAAGCCATCGACCAAAATCAGGGTACCTTTAGCTTTTTTAGGGCTGGACACTAATGAGCAGTTTGTTACCAGTCTCGATCTTCATGATTTATTAACCTTCCCTTTTCAGAAAACGGTGCCTCCTGTCAATAAAGATCATCAACCTGACCGGAAGTGGCCCGTTAACTGAGATTATTTATCTTGGCCACCCTGCAGCCACTGATCAAACTGGGTTGGGCCTGGCCAAGTTGCTGACAAAAACAGTCAGGGAGAGGATGCCCCAGCTTGAGCTCATGAGGTTTACTGGCGGGGCTTTCGATGGGGCGGTTGTTGGTGTTCATTACGCCGAACACATAGCTGACCAGTTTGGTAAGTTAAACAACAACCTATTGTCTATGTCTTGATTCTTCCTTTGAGCTTCAAATTTAATTCGTTGTTTGTCTCTATCAGGCATCCCCCGGATAAGGATCATTTGGATTTGGGACGGGGCCCATATCATCGAACTGGCATTCCGTCACGCCAGAGATGACTGCGAGACCCTCACCAGGACTTACACCATCCTTCGGGATTTGGCCTGTTTCTTTAAGAACCCGACCATCTATGAGGCTGCCCTCAAAATTGGAGAGAGACTGAAGATCCCAGTCAAGACAATAAATAAATACAAAGTACTAACTACTACATTTAACAATCCACTATCCAGAGACCAGATTTTATAGTGTAGTCTGTAGAGTTGAACAAATCTGATATTTGAATATTTCAGGACATGGAGTTTGTCCAGAGACCCCCCCCCCCCCCCCCAAACAATTTCCTGACGAAATTCAGACAAGTTCGAAACAGAGTACCTGTGTTATAGAAGTCTTCTGTATGTACTGACATGAGGGGACAATGCACATGGAATACGATACAAGTGCACCCGAAAACTGGACACTGCTAATGTACGAAATGCTATCTTGGAGCAACATGCTATACTAGTCAAAGATAAGCAAGACCCATTCGAACAGCAGCTATACATCCGAAGAAAAGAAGCAGACAAATGCAACAACTAGTAACTCATGTATCAACTGATATTAATTAAAACATATATACCATAGGTTGGACTGGGTAAATGATTTCTCCTGTATGGACATTGGACCTACCAGACATCTACCTGTCACATATGACGTGGAGCACTTAGATATCGATTCATAAGATTAAAAGGACAAATAAATAAATCTCTCGATGAAGAGGATACTTTCCTGACTGTTTCTCCCAGGTAGGACACGTAGGAGAGGCGGTGGAGAGGCAGTGCAAATGATTTCAAAATCATGGGCGTATCTTCCATTTGTAGGACTTGTGGGAAGAAGTATGCTTCGTGTTTGTGACGACGAGATGCGGTGGAGAGGCAGTGCAATGGTCTCAAAATGTTTCACTTTCACAACTCACTTAACTGGGTAAAAGGAGTAACCTACCACAATCAACACAACACCACCCGGTACTGTTTACAGGTGAAGATGATGATCCAAGAGAATAAGTTTTGAATTATGATAGAAGATAAATTTAATTTTTCGATCCCCCAAACATTCATAAAACATGAAAACGAAAAGAAGACGGGATAAATCATAGGGTGTTGGAAGTGGATGGTGGAGTGTTTACTATCCTTGTAATGACAATTACTGGCGGTCTCGGGAGAGAGTTATTGGGAGAGCAAAGATGGGCGACGAAGAGCCTAAAGGAGCTGGCCACAGCATGTAAATCAACTGCGTGGAAGCTAAGGGGTAGTAATTCTGAAGAAGTATAGTCTTAGTATTTTGAAAAGTAATCATATTTTTATATATCATATCTGTCTACTTCCTATTGTCCCCCTTTGGTTGCTCCTGCTCTCCACTGCAACCTTGCTTTTTAGCACACACTCCAGAATCTTTTTCTTTTCCCCATACTTGTTACACACTATATTTCAATTATATCCTACTATAGTTAATTAATTTGAGGGGTAATAACTGGGTATTATGATAATAGAAACACGTAATACCGCTGGGAAAACACAAAACAGGTTCCTCCTAAGAAGGGTAAAGATCAAGTTAATACTGCTTCAAATATTGATCCGGCTAGTCCTATTCCATGTGATCCTGATCTCCAGTCTAAATTGGATGATCTTAGTAAGGGTACTAGTAATATTGCTCCACCAGTTCTAGCTTTGTTCACATTACTTTGTACCAAAATCAGTGAGCAGGACAAGCGTTTAGATGAGCAGAGAGAGAGAATCGCTGAACTTGAGAAAGAGTGTGCGAAAACAGATCAGTACAGTCGCCGATCAACCATTGTTATTTCAGGTCTAAAACATGATAAAAATGAGAAAACTAATGATTTGAAACATTCTGTATGTAATACCCTGTCTAGCTCTTTTAACCTTTCACGGTTTGGATACCAATTAAAACAAGTATATAACGGGTCTCAAAACTAATAGTAGTTCAACATACAATATCATAATCAGTAATCACTGGTCCTCCATCCGAAAATACATACATGTACACATAAATGGGGCAAAGTGAGGAGTGAGGTAAAGAGATAAAAAGAATTCGAATAACGAACCAGTTATCACTTCGCTAATGGCCCGGAATTTGTATTAGGACGATTTTCAATTTTCTGCAGCTCATCTAAGTAGGAGAACTGGCGAGTGGCGGGAAGAGTCCGGTACGCCATATGCAAGAAGGGTACTGGCTACCCGTACTACCAGGCGGTTGAGAACCCGGATGGGACAAAAAGCGCCATCTTCTCCCGGATATTATTAGGGAATACAAAACCCACACCGCCGGCACAATCCACCATGCCAATTTGGCATACTTTGGGAAGGAACTTTATTCCGGGTCTGTGCTGACCAACTTGTGTATGTTGTAGCGTACGAAAACGTGTCGCGAGGGTCTTCCTACAGGTATGATAAATGCTGTAATGTTCTCGTTGTATAGCTAAGATGTGCAGCGAGCGATGTGCAACATGGATGAACATGGATGAACTTAGATGGAGTCAAGTTTACCTCAGAATCCTCTGAATTCTAAAACATTATATAACGTATAATAGTTGATGCGAGATCATGCGAAGGTGATAAGGGAGTGGGGGTTCCTCTTAGGAAGGAATCAAGTGCTATACGAGGGAATCCGAGTCGAAATCTGGTTGCTTTTGTGAAAAAGCCAGTGCATCCCTCCCCGAAAGGTTTTGTGTCCAAGAAAATGGATTTGGAGGAATTCAGATCACAGTGCCAGTATGATTTTATCCCCCCGGTAACTTTCTAATAAAACGCTTTCCTTGAAATGTATCGGATAAATAATAACATTGAAACTCACGGCCATGAGACTGATGTTGCACTTTCTGTTGTTTAATTAATTATTTATCATGTTTATATGACCATGTTTATATGACCATGTTTATATGACCATGTGATGGTCTCCCCATACTCATTTCATAACAAGCAATGTCATGGATACTGAACAGAAAAGAAAGAGAAAACTGCATGGTGGCCCAATAAGCTACATGTGGTGGCCCAATATACCTGTTGGCAGAGGTTCTAGTTGTCAACAAACACATTGTTGACACTTGACATATAAACAGAAGTTTAGGACAAAGGGGTGTTATACTTATAGTTCATGTAATATACAGGGAAAAGTTTAGAACAGTTCTGCAATGTCAATTTCCGCAGATCCACTGAAGAAGTGCACCGATCTAGGGAAGAAGATAAAGGAGAAGTTGAAAAGTACACTACTCCAAGCCGAGGTGATTGCAGTAAGGGACGGGGAATATATATGTGGAGAAGGTGGCAAACCCATACCGGAAATATACGAATGTAACAACTTTTGTAAGTCGATAATTTCGTCCAACACACCTCATTATACAATACCTAGTGAAAGCATTGATTGGGGGCGCTGAATCACCCTACATCTAGGGATGTATTAAACTCCTAGCTGTACCAGCACTTTCACACAAATCACAGGAGCTAGTAGGCCCCCAAATTAGCAAGGTAACATGTGGAGCACTTTCACAGGATCTAGTAGGCCCCCAAATTAGCAAGGTAAGATGATTGGAACTGCAGAGACAACGCGGTGGCCATGGTTTTCGACACCACCAACTGCAACGCCACCAACGCAGTGGAGAGAAAGGAGAAAAGGAAATTTATTAATTATCATATAGAAGATAACGCTCCCATTGTGAGAGTGGTATCGTTCAGTATATGTTCCGCTCACTTGATAGCAGCACCTTTAATTAAAAGTAAAATTGATTATGATATAAGTATTATTAAAACAGCTTAGTCTTCCTTACATGAGAGAATACGGAGCCACCTCATCATTTATTGCTTTGTACACCTCCGAGGGCTCCGTTCTACCCGGGCTCCGTTCTACCCGGCACAATTATATTCTTTAATATACTCTTTATTAAATTCGTATATATGAACTATTCATTTTAAATATAAATATGAACATTATTGTTGCACGGAATCCAGGCACAGATCCGGTCGGGAAAGCTGTTCTAGAAGGCGTGCTAAAGGGACGCTCACTCATGCTTACTGCGGACAACATGCCACGTGTTCCGGTCGGGTATATTTGTGAAGACGATGATATGCATACTCATTCAATGAGGGTGGTCGACACCTTCAATCGAGATTCGAGATTCCTGGATTTGGAAATGAGGACCCTTTCATTAGCAGAACCAAAATGGACCTTGATAGAGAGATTCCAGAGATTCCAGAGAATATACAGAAATTGGAACTTGCACCGCTTCTGTACAGAAAAGGTGTATTTCCGTATGCGTTTATGGACTCAATAGTTGAAGATAGAGCTTAAAAGTCCGACCACGACCCCCCACAAGTTAGCCATTGCCTACAAAATGGCACCAGTGAAAAGTCTCTAAACCATTCCAAAGTGGCTATAGCCAGTGGGGGGAACTTAGAAATGAGTTCTTCGTGCCAGCTGGACCCTGTTCTGTACTATGTTGTGGTATGTAGGTCTACATGTATGTCTGTCTTATGGTCCAGTCCCACTGCCGCGGGCCTTACTGGCTGATGGTCCAAAGATTGCGGTCAAATCACAACTAGTCTCTCGTAAGATAAGAGACATCTCCTGAGCATGACATTAAACTGCTCACTCTAAATTGGGTTGGTGTACACCAGTACCCCAGTTAGTAGTGCACTGGGCCCAAGTACCTTGGCTCGATACCAACCCCCCCCCCCCTCTGCCCGAAGCTAACGCTAAGGATCCGCCCAGAAATGGGATGACGCCCTGCAAAGGGATGGAGCCCAAATACGGGATGGAGCCCAGAAACGGGATGGTACCCTGTAATAGGGATGGTGCCCAAAATGGGATGACTGAAAAATAAATGACGTTAATGTTTACGAGAAAATCAGGTGAAGCGGTTGTGTCCAAAGAGAGTTTTTATGAGATGTTTTAACTGTACGTGGTAATTATGTGGAAATTATGTGAAACCGATGTATCCAAATTTTCACTTTCTTTTTACACCTCCTGTCAACTTCTTCCCTCCCACTCCCCCAACCCAGTAGTTACAGTTTACCACCCCCCTCAGTGGAGCCTGATTGCACAACGTTCAAACAAAAAACTTTTTACACCTCCTGTCAACTTCTTCCCTCCCACTCCCCCAACCCAGTAGTTACAGTTTACCACCCCCCCCCCCCCCCCCAGTGGAGCCTGACTGCACAACGTTCAAACAAAAAACTTAAGAACAGAATAGCCGTTGAAAATTTTTAAAGTAAAAAGTAAATTTTTTATACGGGATTTGAACCCTGGACCTCACGTCTCAAAGTTAGGCGCTCTAACCACTCGGCCATTACGGAGATAGATTTCTAAAATTCTTAGGGGACTTATACCCGATCTGTGTCACTAAAACGCAGTGGACCCATAAAAAACAAATAACTTTGCCGTCAGTATGTATCGACAGAGTTAAGATGTTAAGTCGAGAAACACTGGATACCCTCCAAAAACCCCCCTACTAAAGGTTAAAACAACGTAAGACATGCTAACACCCTCCCCCATCCCCTAGCTATCTCTAGGATCACCATCCGAAAATGGCAGTCAAATCGAAACGCTATCAACGCGTTACAGAAGGGGACACAGACCCGACACTATCACTTCTGCTGTCTCTGATAATACTTGCTACCGTGTACACAAGCATGGAAGAAGCGACAACGCAAACCCCATTTCCGACCCTCCAAGACAAAGGAGTGCAGACCCACGAATCGGGACAGACTATAAACACACACGGTAAGAACATACCCCCCTGTCTAACATACATCAGTCAACTAACTAAAACCCCCTACCTCGTCCCCAAACATATAAGTAAACATGTTAAGAAATAACATTAAATCTTGGTCATAAATAGGGTGCACATCTGTAAGGCGCGAAGCCCCAGCCCAAACGAAAGTCCATACTCCCTGAGCGCGGATAGGCACGCGCGATAGGATTACATAGAATCTTCCAAGAACAAAGCAGTGACGTAATAATTCTAGAAAGTTACCCCTGAAGAGGGAGAGCAATCCTAATATTAGGCACCACTTCTGTTTTACTGCATTCTTGTGTGTGTTCTGCTTTCACAATGCTCGGTTAGTATACAAAGACCTAGACTAGACATAGAAAATAAACTCTAACAAAGTAACACCCTCAGTTAACTCCATTGCTTGCAATATTCCTCTAAATCTTCCCTGACCAGACCTTACCTCCACAGGTACCCGAACCCCTACCCAAAGGGCGGTGATCTCTAAGGATTATGACGACGAGACTCTAATCTACCACCAAGAGATGACACACATTCTTGGAATTCATAAAAGAAACCAAAAAGCTTGAAAATAAAAATACCGGGGCGCCCCCCCTCACTCCTCACCTTGTCATGGGGTAGCCCCGGTCCTCACCCATCTCACAACAAACCCACCGAGACGCCTCACGGCAACTCGACATCCCGGTGGTAACCAAGTTCTTCAGTCCATTTATTCACGTGCACTTGTAACCCCCAGCGGTGGCTAATCCCAAACCCGGGAAGCCTTCCATGGTCAACCGTGGGCCCCTAACAAAGGCCCCAAAATGCACCAACCGCTTTCAACAACAACAACAACAACAAGTGGCTATAGCCATATGGCCAAAAACGGTTATTCGTGCACCTAATTATCCAATTAACTCATTAACGCGACCAGATAGAAACTTAATTTTTGCACCTACCCCCACTAATGTGAGGACGCTGATCACTTTAGTGCCCTTGGTTTTTTCTCTACTCTTTTCCTAAGAGGATTTACATAATTTTGGAATTATGACTGATAATGCAGGTAAATAGGGGCGTGGCCCGGAAATGACCTCTCCGCAAGGACTTCACTCTTAGACTTTTTTGTGGTGGCTCAGGGGACCCTTGGGTAACATTTGGTGAAAAATTAGCTTGCCCCCCAAAAATTCCAGGTCCTGACAAGAATTACAAGGATTATCAAGTCTCAACCCGATCCCAAACACATCAATTGGCGACGAGAATTCCGAACCTACAATGGCTACAGCATCCAAGAAACTCCAGATGGAGCAATGGGAGTGGTAAATCCGAGGACCTAAAAGAATGGTTGGAACAATAGCCTGTGAAGATCTTGACATCAAAGAAGAGAAACGTGTCCAGCTGCTCAGCATATCAATTGGTGCTGAAGGAAACGGTACGCTAAAAAATATGATATCATTGAAACTCATGACCATGAGACTGAATACTGTGCTTTCCATTGTTTAATCTTTATTTATATGACCTTGAAGGTCTATAGTCTCCATACTTATTCAAAAACAAGTGAAGCAATGTCAGAGAATTATGATACAACGGAGGACGTGGGTCCTGGGCGCCAGGTGTATAAAAGTCGCAGGTTTCATCGGAGAGGACGTTGAACTAGTTCCTGACGGTCTATGGAAGATAGTGAATCTGACGACCACTTACTACACGATGAGAGTGGAGACAATACCAAGATTCATCGAAAGCAAGAAGAAACTGGACGAGCTAGCGGAAAAGATGGAGAGGAAAGTGGGTTCTGTCAACTTTTTCATTAAATGGAGAAGTAGAGCCCATAGAATCAGGAATAGAAGCAGGCATAGAATCAGGCATAGAATCATTATAAGCGTTCCTGAGAAAGTACAGACTGAAGATCAGTATGGAGATGGGTGAAGGAAGTGTGAAAACGTCAACAGCTGGGGTAAAACGTGCTGTGGCTGATAGGGAAATTGAGCATGAGAACTTTTATCAAATTGTTACGGGTATCACCCACTTCACTTTATTTCATTGAGATGGGTGATAGAAGAACCCCACTTTATTTTAAGACAATATTATATTGTTTATACCGTTTTGTTTTTTAAATATATCTAAAGAAGGTGTTCCAAATTTTGAGTATGTGTAACAGAGCTACTTCTTCTGGGCAGAGGACCCTTTTACTTTTCTAAAGATCTGAATATAATTGTAACAATATTATTGTTATTTTTCATATTTCTATTTTCATCTTTTGTTTTTTTACATCTGCAACTGTAAACCCAACTGTAAACCCTGAGATGTATCGTTTTGTCAAACATTTGTCCAACATTTATTCTTTTTAACAAACACTGTAGTCTGTAAGTCGTTGTAACCATACAAACACGCCTTTTTCTCAGGTTGACACTGATATGGACGACACTGTTCAGTCGATTAAAGACGAAACGGCACAATCACAGCGTCTGAAATACCATATTGACAAAGCTGGGGTGAAACATGCTGTGCCTGATAGGGGAATTGAGCATGAGAACTTTTATCAAATTGTTACGGGTATCACCCACTTCACTTTATTTCATTGAGATGGATGATGGAAGAACCCCACTTTATTTTAAGACAATATTATATTATTTATAACGTATTTTTTAAACATCTAAAGCAGACGTATGTATAACAGTGATAACCCAATCATGGGTCAATGTCATCTGGTTTTGAATATTAGATTAGTTATTTGAGTAACAAAAGTTGTAAGACGTTGTTCTGAGCCGCCAGACATTTCTCAACTAAAGTCGGGAAAATATCAGAACAAGCTATGATTGCCATGAATGTGAATTGTCATTTGTGTATCTGTTCTGGGACATGTAGTTAGGTTTACCCCAGTTGTTTATCCATGATATAACAGTATATGTTACGGGTATCACGCACTTCACTTCATTCCATTGAGATGGGTGATAGAAGAATCCCACTTTATTTAAAGACAATATTATATTGTTTATACCGTTTGTTTCGTGTTACTGACATGTCAATGCATGGAAGCAGATCGGTCAGAAACTTTGTTTATACCGTTTTGTTTTTTAAGTATATCTAAAGTATGTGTTCCATATTTCGAGTATGTGTTACAGAGCTACTTCTTCTGGGTAGAGGACCTTTCCACCCTCTTACTTTTCTAAAGATCTGAACATTGTAACAATATTATTGTTATTTTTTACCTGCCCGGGTTAATGCAGTTGCAAGTCGATGGAAAAGTGGAGTGTTCCACACAACACCGACGTGTACGGGAAAAAGGAAGGCCGTAAAGGGTAAGATTAACTTGATGACGGGGGACATAACATCACCAGTAGCGGCTAGGGTCAATACGAAAGATTTTAAGAGAGGTATGTTTAGAAGCAATCTTGTGAAACTTCAAACTGTCATCAACTACAACGTAAAACTGTTTACTTATTAGAGCAAAAACTAATTGAAATTAGTTGGCCGGAAAGGTGGCCCTGTTCGTTCTTCCTACTTCATTTCAGTCACCGTTTAGTCGAGGCTTCAAAGACATTGAGATATCTGTATCCTTTTTCACCTTCAACTCAACGGTGACTGAAATGAAGTAGGAAGAACGAACAGGGCTACCTTTCCGGCAAACTAAACAGGACTCTCCACCAACCCACTTCACCCTTGAACACGGCCTTGCTAAACGACGGGTATGTCCCTTTAGGGGCGTACCAAAACTGCTATACCATTTATGGAATGGACAATTTAGACCAAAACCAGTCATGGACCACCCACTTCTGACTTTGGGTATGATATCCCCTCTTTCTTCTATTCTCCTGCGCTGTCTCTCTCAGTCTCATGTTATTGCACACGCTACGTTTAGTTCGGGATGGGGGCAAGTGTGAGTGAGATAGAGGGTGCTAGTTGCTTGAGTCGTGGGTAAATATAACATGTTCATTTATTTGTTGAGAAAATTCTTTTTTATAATATAACTTAACTTTTTATATAACTCTTAATTCAATTACAGCCTATAAAATAGTTTTAATCTCTCATTCCAATGGTGGCTCATTCACATGTTATACACTAAGCCCGCTTGTAAAATCCCAATAGCGTCATGGATGACTCTGAAGATGATCAGGTATATCTCTCCCCACTATCTTTAACGGTTAGAAGATCTGTAAAGAGAGGGTGCACCGTACCCGACTTCGCTTTATTATATTGAGATGGCTGATGGAAGAATCCCACTTTATTTTAAGACAATATTATATTGTTTATACCGTTTTGTTTTTTAAACATATCTAAAGAAGGTGTATGTGTAACAGTGCTGCCGTTTTGTTTTTTACGGGTAGAAAGAGAATAAAGACAGTATATCAGCATACAATACAATCTCGGACACACATTGTCCATGAGAGACGTCAGCTGAAACGAGCTCTGTGTGCCATTGACGATAAACGGTTACGGATATCACCTACTTATTATTATTAGTATTATGCCAAACCAACATTAACCAACTGAAATATGGTGTATGTTGGTTTGTTTGTTGGTGAGTCTGTTTGTGAGAAATAGTTGGAGAAATATTGTACGAGGGCCTGTCTACTGTATGTCTACTATCCCGGCTAGTGCATCCTCTCTCTCTCTCTGTGTTAGTTGTCTCTATTTTCACCCCCCCCCCTTGTATCTGTGCTCGGTATTTGCAATCCCGGGAGCAGAGATAATTAGGAGAGATCATGGGACGAATAGCAAGAGAGAGAGAGAGAGATTAGCGTATATAACTAGGGGTTAGCGTCATGGATGACTCTGAAGATGATCAGGTATATCTCTCCCCACTATCTTTAACGGTTAGAAGATCTGTAAAGAGAGGGTGCACCGTACCCGACTTCGCTTTATTATATTGAGATGGCTGATGGAAGAACCCCACTTTATTTTAAGACAATATTATATTGTTTATAACGTATTTTTTAAATATCTAAAACAGAAGTATGTGTAACAGTGCTGCCGTTTTGTTTTTTAAGTATATCTAAAGTATGTGTTCCATATTTCGAGTATGGGTAACAGGGCTACTTCTTCTGGGCAGAGGACCCTTTCCACCCTCTTACTTTTCTAAAGATCTGAATATTGTAACAATATTATTGTTATTTTTCATATTTTCATCTTTTCTTTTTACATCTGCAACTATAAACCCAGTCGTGATACTGACATGATGTGTCAGTGACATCAATGCATGGAAGCAGATCGGCCAAAACTTCCCCAGAAGTTGGGTCCGTTAATTCTTCCTCCGATGGGACGACCGAAACTAACCAGGTTGTCAACAGAAAAGGATTTGGATGGAAGAAGGGGTGAAACGTGCTGTGGCTGACAGGGAAATTGAGCATGAGAACTTTTATGAAATCGTTACGGGTAGAAAGAGAATAAAGACAGTATATCAGCATACAATACAATCTCGAGCACACATTGTCCATGAGAGACGTCAGCTGAAACGAGCTCTGTGTGCCATTGACGATAAACGGTTACGGTTACGGATATCACCCACTTATTATTATTAGTATTATGCCAAACCAACATTAGGGTGCTCCAAACGCCCCATGATTTTTAAAATTTTTGATTCAAGAGCTGATCTTTTGTCCAAGTGTGACAAATGACCTCAAATGAAAAAGTACAAATTTTTTTTGAAATCGGACTTAATTTGGACTAATCGCATAATTAATTATGATTTTACCTGTTGCGCGAGCAAAATGACCGTTTAGGTGACTTCCGGGAAGTTTTGGCGTTTTTCTTCAACAGTATCCGATCCGGAATGGCCATGTTTATATATGACTTATGAAGCAACATATGGTCTAAAATGCTTAGTTTTGGAGTTATGGACGAATTAGTGAATTATGACGTCACACGTGTGGGTTTGCTGATTGGGGCTAATTGGGTGGACCAAATTGATTTTTGACAAAAGGATCCGCTCCAAAATGACCATGTTTATATATGACTTGTGAAGCAACATCTGGTCTAAAATGCTTAGTTTTGGCGCTACGGGCGATTTTATGCCCAGTAAGCTACATGTCACGTGACTAAGTTATCAAACAGGAAATCGCTCCTAGCTCCAAAACAAAGCATTTTAGACCACATGTTGCTTCATAAGTCGTATATAAACATGGCTATTCCGGATCGGATACTGTTGAAGAAAAACGCCAAAACTTCCCGGAAGTCACTTAAACGGTCATTTTGCTCGTGCAACAGGTAAAATCATAATTAATTATAATAATAAATGCGATTAGTCCAAATTAAGTCCGATTTCAAAAAAATTTTGTACTTTTTCATTTGAGGTCATTTGTCACACTTGGACAAAAGATCAGCTAATTAAAAAATTTTCGGGGCGTTTGGAGCACCCTAACCAACATTAACCAACAGAAATAAGATAGCGAACACTTTTGTTTTCAAACTGACACTTTTCCCTCTCTGTGTTCCTCATATCATATTTCCATAGGAGGCAAAGGTTGTGTTTACCTTTAAACGAAAGGTAATGGAGAAGGAGATGAATGATATATTGAAACATCTCGCAGACACCCTTGAAGGGGACAGAGAATGCAAGCTCCTCTTGGAGAAAACAAAAAAAGGTGAAGGACGTTACCCAGGTAAACACATAAAAAACTTCTACGTATTTTAGACGTGTATTTTACCTTATTTTAGACAGTCCTCTAACAAACTAGGAATCTCTTTCACTTCTAGCTGACGTTATACAGGGTGTCCCACTGTCTTTGCGTGACCTGTGATTTTGGGTGATGAGTGCGTTCCATTCAAATGCTCATAACTCATCGAAAAATAGGTCAAAACGGCTCAACCAAAAACAGTGTTGTAGAGAATTGTCAAGCGAACACTAGGGTACAAGATTGATGTTCCAAGTCTTACCAACCGTCAGATATATCGTCTTAAAGTCAAAAATACGTGTTCATGAAATCCGACCGGGGTTCACGTTTTGAAAAATTCACAAATGCAAAGTTGCTCGGATCACATTGCATCCCTCATAAGAGTTGTAGGAAATTGTCTGGCGGTCATTCTGGTACCCGGGTTTTTATCCTAGCTCAATGTTTAGAGTGTCTTATGACTGTCTAAAGACGAAATTCAACCAACATTTTTGAGGGGATCACGTGTCATCAACAAATCGGTAAAATGGTTTGAAATTTATAAGAGCTTCATTGGAATCGTCTAAGGTTCATTTTGATACCATGATTTTTTCCATAGCTCTACGTTTTAGTTGCGTTATGACTGTAGGAACATGAAGATTTTTCTATGCTGAGTCTTAGTTGGTATCGGCTCACAACCCCTAATTAGGTGGCTCGGTGTCGTGTGTAATCCCATGATAATCAGCACATATCGTCTCAATTTCATCTAGACACTTGACAGGGTTGTTATGACGATTTGGCAAGGCCCCTGTTAATGTGTAGGATACGCAAGTGGTCTATCTCAACCCTATCATGCACTAAGATGTTATTCAAGCAGCAATGAGCTTCATAACAGGGCAAAATGTAATGCGATACCTGAGACCACTTTTGTGAAAATTCCAGTTCTGACAGTCATAGGACACTCTAAACATTGAGCTAAGACAAAAACCCGGGTACCAAAATGACCGCCAGACAATTTCCTACAACTCTTATGAAGGATGCAATGTGATCCGAGCAACTTTGCATTTGTGAATTTTTCAAAACGTGAACCCCGGTCGGATTTCATGAACACGTATTTTTGACTTTAAGACGATATATCTGACGGTTGGTAAGACTTGGAACATCAATCTTGTACCCTAGTGTTCGCCTGACAATTCTCCACAACACTGTTTTTGGTTGAGCCGTTTTGACCTATTTTTCGATGAGTTATGAGCATTTGAATGGAACCCACTCATCACCCAAAATCACAGGTCACGCAAAGACAGTGGGACACCCTGTATATCTTCACGCGACCAATTCACACATAAGTGTCGCAAATCACCCTAATTTGTTTAATGGACCACCACCCCAAAGAACTCTCCGCCCCCCAAGTCCTGATAGCATTACTGGTGAGATGCAGATTGATGACAATCAGGGGACGGACCTCTCACTGACGAGGTCGAGGCGGCATTACTGAACAATGAATGATTAGAAACTAGTGTAGAGACAATTATGTTTTTCGATATGTGGCGGGTCCAACACTTCCAACCCGGCCCTCGCGGTCGGTTAGGTGTAGCGATGACGAGACACACGAAGAGAAGAACGACCAAGACCACTTAATCTCCTTCTACGTCCTCGGGCGCTTGTGCCCTCGAGTGTGCAAAATTAACTTCTGGATTGAAGATGGCATTCCCTATGAATACCTAACTGGTAATATTCTATTTTTCTCCATTAACAATAATTAATACTGTAAAACCCGGATCGTTTATGTGAAAAAGCTGTTCTAAGTGGTCCATGGGGATCCATGGCTAGGCATTTAGGGGGAACAATCAAGGTAAGGACAGTGTTAACCAGGAACTCTTCCCAGCAACATTCAAACTGTTAGAAGCCACTAAAAGACTAAAAACTTTTTTTTTTTACATTTTGGTAATTCTCATCTTTTGTTCTTTAACATCTTGGTCATTTCATCTTTATCATTTGATCTTCATCTTTTCATCTTAATTTATTTGAAACATTGTTTTGGAGATGGTTATATTTTTTTATAACTTTATATGACTTTTTATATTTTATGGTTAACAAGATTGCTTCATACAAATTAAGCTAAAATTTTGGTTAATGGAATGTTATGTATTATACTTATTTAAATTTAATTGGGTAATACAGACAATACTAGCTCTATAATACCGAACTAGACCAAACTGCCTCGTCTATCTGGACACTGGGATGTTACTCATTTTTATCATAGAGTGTATTTTTGTACAATTAGTGACAATGTATATATTTCAAGTCTCTGTCTCAGGACCTGTGACATTGAGAAATTTAAAAAAATCCAAGTTAGGATCTTCCTATTCCACTCATAGTCTAAACATACTTATTCCACATAGGATGGATATAAATGTCTTGAGCCTTTTAAACGGTTTCCGGGTAGCCACGATGGCTGACATGGACATGTTTGCCTGTTTTCCGGCTTCACCTACAGATCACAAATATCTCAAAGATTGATAAAATGAAGATAAAATGTGGGATTTTCATTATCTCACTCAAATCATAACACTTCTAATGCCACACAGCATCATGGACCTGAACGTGTTAGCATTACTGAACACGATGAGGGTCGCCACTATGACGGACTTCTATGGAAGGTATGGTAGGGTGTGCTATTTCAAATTTTTTTCGACTAGGCCATTCAGTATCTAGCTAATGTGAAACTATGGACAATTCTCTATCACATCAGCAAAACAGAATCGGGATAGTGTTTGTCAGTTACGTTGGCATCGCGATTTAAAAAGTGTAGTTTTTAACCGAAAAATGGTAAAAACAGGAAAATATGTGTGGTTTTCACCAGTTTTTGACATGTTCTTGATATCAACTTTTTATGGTCAGGATTGTGTTCAGCACCTCGAAACTGACAGGAATTGATATGCATCATTAAACGATGCTAAAGTTCATTTTTGACCTAAAAATGTTCATTTTTGACAAAAAATGTTCATTTTGGACATGTTCTTCAATTTTGAGAGCTTTTTCATGAACGGGATCGTGTTCCGCAGGCCAAAATTAGTCAATTACAACCGAAATTTGCTTTCCACCAAGAAAAAACTAAAAAAATTAAAATTCGTCCCCACAATTCTGCAAGTTGGTAAAATTAGCAAGAAAAAAAGGGAGAAAATCTTCTATTTTTGTTCATAAAGTGGATATCTGAAGGCTCAAACTGAAAGTAACAGTTGTATAAGATGTCACGAGACGATTGATATGTGTGTTTTGTTCGAAATAACGCCCTAAAACAGACTTTTTGAAATGAATATGCCCATATATGGGCATAGCTCGTGCCAACGTAATTGGGCCATGGTGGAGCCAAAACTTTGTGATAAAATGTTTTAGAATGATCGTAGGAGCTCATTTAACCCGATACCAAGTGAAATTTTGAATTAAATTAGGAATTGGAAAAATAGCACACCCTTTGGCCATGCCCCGGTTGATAAAATTCAAATAATAGATAATTGGTGTCAATAACAATGATTGTCATGTAATATTATTTTATTCGATTTAACACATTTATTTCGTTTCAGCCGCACGGTATTGTGGGGGCAGCTGGACCCCACCACCTACTCCTCCAGCGCCCCCAGTGCCCACAGCACTTCCTGCCCTCGTACAGGTGCAGTACGAACCTCGGGTATTGGCTATCCTGCCTCGCCCACCATCTTTCAGGATCAGAAGTCAAAAGGATACATGTCTTCCGCCTGGAAAACCTTGAACAACCATCCACCTCATACCTATAAGGTAAATAAATACCACCCAGGTTGATGTTTTGCTTCTCCGGTCGGTTCACAGTTCACTGTTCGCAGTTTTTGCGTCATAAATATGTACATAAATATGTAAAATTGTTACCGACTATCGTTTCCAAATGCTGGTCTGCAGTGTGGTCATTGTTATGGGTTGGTTCTATGTGATGCTGTTGAGGCTCTACGTCAGAGTCGCAATAGCATACATGTTTAAAGATATTGTTTAGTCTATCGATTTGGTATTTATGGTTGACTAAAATTGAGTTCAAGAACTTCGGTTCCGCACACCATCTTTCTTGTCGTTCTAGTATCTAAAACCGCACTACAACAAATGGAGCCAGATACAAATCGAACCTGAGGATGTTCCTGCTACCCGGAAGTGGACGGAGCAACTAGGCTGTGGTTTTCGGCTGACCCCGCGTGTACCCGTGGATGATTTTTCAGGGCGTGGAGCGTACGAGGCGCGAGTCCTGCACGGTGCCCGTGTTGCACCTATCTACGTGGGAAAGGTCCTGTATTGTACGCAGTGACATGGCATTTACTGCCCCGGGGATTCACCAACACCCAGTTTGGAGGAGCTAGGCTGTCTCACGGAAGGGTAATGGACTCCTGGGTTTCTATCCGTCGACCAACTGGTTTCTTGATGCTGAGTGGACTACTGAGGAGGAAGACTGTTCTGTTTCCCGTGATGTACCCGTGGGCTGGCTGATGTGTAAGGGGGCGATAGTGAGCGCACGAGGCGCGAGTTCCAGTTGAAGCAGCCACGGGGAATTTACGCCATTGTTGCCGAGGGAGCAATTTACACATTGGTACTTCTCTGGGCCATTGTTAACCTAGCTAGGCCTAGACGGGAACAGGCAGGATATTCCAACGTACGAAGCTTTTGTGGATGGACCAGTGGAATCTCGCGGATAAGAAGACAGATTTTGAAGTGTGTGTTTCACTGCGCTGGCAAGCGCAAAGGTGACCACCACCTCCCCCAGCCGCGCGTGCCAGAAAGCAGTAATAAGTTTTTTCAGTTTTTAGCCAAAAATGGCATTTTGCGACGCCCATAGCGAGGCCCCCACTGCACCAATCGGTCTAAAATTTGGTATACAGTGTCACGTAGACTAGATCTACTGGAGTTTAAAAGGGCAAGTCTCTATCTCTTTTAGTTTTAGAGTTATGACATGGTGAAAAAAGCAATAAATGTCCGTGTCTATATATATATACATGTACATACATACATACATACATACATATAGACGCTTTTTTACACAATTTGCAGACAATTTTCTGGAAAAACTACAAGAGATAGACACTTCTCGTTTGTTGCATTCGAAAGATAATCGTTTGGATTGTGTTATTGGAGGGTTTTCATGTTCTATGTCTTACCAGAACGTCCTTAAAAACTGTCATAAAGTTAAGGTATTTTTCAAATCGACCAAATTTCTTTGAGCTCAATTTACACCCTGAAGACGGCTTCTGATTGAAAAATGGAGACCACACTTATGAAAGATAATCGTCTAAACTTTCAGAAACTATATCGCGAATTTTTGAAACTCTATTTCCAAGGGTCTTAAATCGCGTCTGAAGTTTTAAGACTGTATAAAATAGATAGTGACGATAGTGCGTTTTTCGCCATAGCGACCTCAAATCTTGTCCAATCGATCTCAAACTTGGTCAGCATCTTTATCTAGATGAGCCTGATAATAATTTTTCATTAGCAAGACGTTATAACGTCGTGACGTCACACTATGACGTCAAAATGACGTCAAAATTTAAATTTTCGTATTTTAGCGATTTCTGACGGTCTTTACAAGTTCTACTACGTCTTACATCGTATTTCACATCAGAAAATACCAAAAATAGACCTAAATTATGCCAAAAACTAACAGAAATTAGTTGGCTGGAAAGGTGACCACTTTTATTGTCAAACTTACACCTTTGCCCGGCCCGGGTTACGGAAATAGAGGGAAAGGGAGAGAGAAAGGGAGAGAGAGAGAGAGAGAGAGAGAGAGAGAGAGAGAGAGAGAGAGAGAGAGAGAGAGAGAGAGAGAGAGAGAGAGAGAGAGAGAGAGAGAGAGAGAGAGAGAGAGAGAGAAATCAAAGTGAGAGGGAAATATAATGATGAAAAAACCCGGAGAGGGCAAAGGTGTAAGTTTGACAATAAAAGTGGTCACCTTTCCAGCCAACTAATTTCTGTTAGTTTTTGGCATAATTAATTTATAATTGTAATTTTAGTAGTTGGGTTATGTGGGTACGAGTGGGTTAGCATTTTTATTAGTAATCTTAAGGGTACGCTAACCAAAAATTTTTTTCGAGTGCAGGGAAATCTCTCACCGTAGGGTTGTAGGCCATGCCAAGGAGACCTCAAATATGCAATTTGAGCTCTCAAGTCGAATTCATATTTTTGCTACAGCTGCTTGAAAAATGAACTGAAAATAAGTTTTTGGCATCTCAAAAAATTTTTTTCAAAGATAGGAGCATGAAAATTTGGGGATTTGAAGAGGACATGAAGGTGAATAACCACAAAATTTTTTTTTGCAATCCGAGCTGATTTCCGGTCCTGAGATGGATTTCTTTTTTTCCACTTTAACGCCCTATTTGGCAAAGTTCCGAAAACATGTGAAAGCTGTAAATTGGTGAAAAGTTGCGTCTAACGATTATCTAAGTGGCCATAAATTTTGGGCGTGTCCTTATTTGAGATAAGCTGTACAGAATTTTTTTTGTGAAAGCCGTCATTTCAGAAATAAATAAATTCCCTGTATCTCAAAAACGGCTGATCGTAGAGACCTGAGACTATGCTTAAACGATTCAGAAGGTCCGATTTTGGGGGGGTCTTCTGAGAGACATTTTGCTCCTACTTCAACCGTTTTTGCTGTAATTGCGAAAAACAAATTCTATGAAAAGGGCAAAAGCTAAACTCCAATATCCTGTAATTAGGGAATTTTAGCTAAGAAAGGACCGAAACTATGGAAAAATGTTTAACAAGCTAATTCCTTCACTATTTGGTCCATATGGGTCCCTATAATCATCAAAAACAAAATCACAAAAAATCCACGATGGCGAAGATGGGTTATTGTTTTTCGCAATTACAGCAAAAACGGTTGAAGTAGGAGCAAAATGTCTCTCAGAAGACCCCCCCAAAATCGGACCTTCTGAATCGTTTAAGCATAGTCTCAGGTCTCTACGATCAGCCGTTTTTGAGATACAGGGAATTTATTTATTTCTGAAATGACGGCTTTCACAAAAAAAACTCCGTACAGCTTATCTCAAATAAGGACACGCCCAAAATTTATGGCCACTTAGATAATCGTTAGACGCAACTTTTCACCAATTTACAGCTTTCACATGTTTTCGGAACTTTGCCAAATAGGGCGTTAAAGTGGAAAAAAAGAAATCCATCTCAGGACCGGAAATCAGCTCGGATTGCAAAAAAATTTTTTGTGGTTATTCACCTTCATGTCCTCTTCAAATCCCCAAATTTTCATGCTCCTATCTTTGAAAAAAAAATTTTGAGATGCCAAAAACGTATTTTCAGGACATTTTTTAAACAGCTGTAGCAAAAATATGAATTCGACTTAAGGGCTAAAATTGCATATTTGAGGTCTCCTTGGTATGGCCTACAACCCTACGGTGAGAGATTTCCCTGCATCTAACCAAATTTTGGTTAGCGTACCCTTAAAGTGTGTTAAAAATATTCCTCAGACTCGAAAGAGCCAGAGAAATATTTTTTCTTTTTTTAGGGGCATATGTTATGGGTTGGTTCTATGTGATGCTGTTGAGGCTCTACGTCAGAGTCGCAATAGCATACATGTTTAAAGATATTGTTTAGTCTATCGATTTGGTATTTATGGTTGACTAAAATTGAGTTCAAGAACTTCGGTTCCGCACACCATCTTTCTTGTCGTTCTAGTATCTAAAACCGCACTACAACATCATTCTAAAATCAATAACATAACAGAACCTCTCCACATAGTGACTCCTGATAATGTCTAAATTCCGAAATTTTACTGTGAAGGCGAGAATGAAGGAGCTTGGTCAAAGAAAAACAACATTTGCATAGTAACAACAGTTCTTTTCCTTAACAGTTTGTTAGCACTATGTTTTCCGACGCTTTGGAGGAAATAGATGTCTGGAACTTCCAACTCATTGAATTCATTTTTATTTTTAAACTATCAGCACTAGCCCAGTCCCTGAACATTACATGGCCAGCTTCTGCAGAGCGCCCACACCACCTTACCCGCTGGAGTGGCTCCTGTGCTGCACGACCCTCCTACACCTTAATTTTTAAACTGTCGATAATATATTTAACTGGGTACCCTTTTAGTACTAAAAAACGGAATATAATTTTGTTGCTGTCCGTGAGGATACCTTCTATGAACTATATCATTGAGTGCAAAGTGCCTGGCTGTACATTAGAAGGTTGGCAGTACAACGAAAGAGCCCACTTTGAAGACTGTCACTCTGACAAACTCGACATTTATATGGAAGCGACTGGCTATATCTCTACAGGTATTATAGGCAACAACTTGCACTGGCAGCCTTGAATGAAGAAAAGATCAAAGCAGAGCAAGTGAAGTTAAACCGCACAGATCCAGAGAAACAGGGAATATGTGAATCGGCTATTCAAGATGGTCCAGAGGCCACGCGTCTAGGAGGACAATGAAAGTGAGAAATATCAAAGTGCAGGACTAGTGCTTGGAGTGGGGGCCACTGTTGGACCTCCGAACTGGTCTGGCGTGTGTTAGCGTGTGTGCAACATTCAAACATTTGGAAGCCGAACGGTCACTGAAATACTAAAAACTGTTTTTTACATCTTACATAGTTGAAATCTTGGTTAATGGATTGTTATCTATTATATTGGATAATACAGACAATACTAGATCAAAAAGTATCGAACCAGAAAAAACTGCCCCATCTATCTGGACACTTGAATGGGTAGGACATGGTTCCCTGTAGACCTGGTGGCCATGAAAGAGGAGCTCGGGTCTATGCCCGTTGGCTAGCAAGGCTCTACCTTCCATGCATGCTGAGGGTGGCGAACGGACCCTTACTCAATACTCAGTCGGTGAGGTGGACAGGTACTGGTTCACTCACCAATATTGGCGCTACAATAACAAGAAGAACTTGATCCTGTTAGAAGGGACCGTGCCACTGCTAGCCGATCTTCAAATGGAAGCGGGTCTCAGCTATGAAGATCCTTACAAGCTACCAGGAGACCTAACACTGCTCTCAACAGCAATAAACACAACAGCAATAAACACTGAAGCAACAAAACGGACAGCTTATCTTCATCGGGTGCTGGAAGTGGAAAAGGGGTCATTTACACCATTGGTGATGTCAACCACCGGAGGGATGGGAAAAGATTTCTCAACCTTTGTAAAACGGCTTGCGGAACTGAAAGCTAAGAAAACAAAAAACAATTACAACAAATGTATTCGATTCATTCGTCTGAAGCTTTCATTCTCAATGTTGAGGAGTGTGACTCTCTCACTCAGAGGATATAGAGGTGGGCGAGTAGAGAGCACAACGGACGATATATATGTTTGTTTAGTAATTTATTTCATCTGACGTGTTAGCGCAAGAGCGCATTTATTTAACAACTGAGAACTCTCAGCATTAAAGATTGTTTACGGGAGCACTCCCCCCCCCCAAATAATAATAAACGCTTCCACTCACACATTAACAATTCTAAATTTTTGAAGTTTCTGTCAGAATTAGATATCCTGACTCAATAAAGAAATCTAAGAACTCGTCTTTATTTATTATTAGGAAAGACTGGAAAGTGTGAAACCGGGATAGAGAGGGATAGTCGGAGGGTTGTGAAATACCTCCGACACAGCTTACAGCCTGATACGACTAAGTAAGTGTATTGGTAAATTGAAATGTTTAGTTCTACCTCTAACTACAGGGCCTTATTTCAAAAGTGACTTTTAAGACCCATTGACCCCCGGCTGATCAAATGTTTTCTTTCAGATGGGACAAATTAGAGACTGTTTCTGAGATTTTAAAGATTGATTTGAAGAGACTAAACAAGATTTATAAGATTGATTCATTTAACAAAAAGAGGCTATTAATTAAACGAGGGAGTATTAGAGCTCAATATGGACACTCTGGGGGCATGGGGCTGTTTGGAAAGACCTTAGGGGGGCTGAATTTAATATTTCGTATTTAATATTTAGTATTTAGTACCATTATATCGTTGTCTATCTTGTTAATATATAGTGATAACACAAGAGGGAGGGTATGTACAACGTTCTCTCAGTCTGTATAGTATATATTTGTGCCAGGCATTTTTTCAAAAAGCCAGATCATAAAAGCCAGATCGATCCCGAATTTCATGACGGAATAAGATATTGTATTTGCCCTTGCCCCCCCCCCCTTATGTTATTACTAACTATGTATCTCTATCTTTAGCATGGAATTTGTAGAGGCTGTTATCAAGGGGTTTGCCATCGCGGCTAAAATGGATGCAGCGACGGCAGATCGATCCCCAATTTCATAACGGAATAAGACATTATATTTGCCCTTGCCCACCCCCTTTACGTTATTACTAACTATGTATATCTTTAGCATGGAGTTCCTGGAAGCTGTAGTGAAGGGCTTTGCCGTCGCCGCCAAATTAGATGCGGCTAGTGGCACCCCGCACCCACCCCAGAGACCCCACCGGCCAACACTCCACCCCCACCAACCGAAACTCCAAAGCCAGTGTGCCACTATTGTGGAACTCGGGGACACACCCAGAAAGTGTGGTAAGTGCTGTAAAAGTCATTTACATAAATTAAAAAAGAAGATAATGTATATAACATATATGGAACTGACTGCTACGCTGCCAAAACCCTGTCAAGTTGCTTAATTCCCAGTGTTAACTAACCAATCTCCCCATTTAGCGACATGAGGCGAATGACACCCCAGCAACGCCTAATGCGACAGCACAGAGGTAGACAATTTAGGGCTTATAGCCAGGAACTCATAGCGCTTGAGGACCCGGACTTCGTGGAACTTGAAAATTCCCTGATCGAACAAGACGTACCAGTATACTAACTCAACGGGACTAAAGAGCTGAGGTAGTTCATTGATATTTGATAATCATCCTCGATAGATAGATAGAGTTGTATTGTTCATACAACAGCACAAAGATAGAGCCGTAAAAGTCATGTACATACATTAAAAAAAGAAAACATAACATATGGAACTTTGCCCCACCAACAAACTATGAAATGAGGATGGAGGTGAGGAATGGAGAGTGGAGGGAGTGAAGTAAAGTATTGTTGAGCGTGTTTGAAATGTTTTCATCTATTCATACATATATATATATATATTCATACATATATATATATATATATATATATATATATATGATCTTTATGTTTATTAACCTTGTAAATTCCCCTTTTTAGAAAGTTTTAGTTCCCGGAAACCTGTCTTCGTTCATTCGTAAAGAAAGGGGAGGGAACCTACATCAACAGGAACAGAATCTAAGTAGTAGAAGGCTATACTGACGATAGATCCCCATCTGAGCCCCAACGACATCAAAGAGGAGTTTTGCTGGCCCAACCACTACCGACCACTGCGAAGGAGGTGATCGGGAAGAGGGTAAACCCTCGAAACCCTCGAAATCGACTCATCACCGTCGTCAAGAGAGTGCGAGGATTACAGTTCAGCGATCTGCACCATCCTAGAAGCAGCTAAAAAGACTGCCACCCGCGACACAGTCGATATGGCATTGGAAGCTCTCACCCGACTGGAGAACATCATCTAGGAGTATTTATATACAGTAGACATTCAACAGAACCAAAAAGAGCTGTAAAGTCATGTACATAAATTAAAAGGAAGATAATTAACATATATGGAACATTGCCCCACCAACAAAGTATGAAATGAGGATGGAAATGAGGAATGGAGAGAGTAGGGAGGAACAGAATATGAGTAGTACAGGGTGTCCGGCCAACGGCCCCAACAACAGTGCCAGTGCCAGTGCCACATCATCGGATTCAGAGCAGTTCACCCTTGTTCCTAACAAAGTCCCGTCAGAAAGTATTAGAACTAAGGAATCACAGAGAGAGAACTAGAGACTAGAAACTGTGTTGTGGTCACTGATCAAATTGCACGAGCATGTGTCACTTGTTAGTTGTTAGTGTAATTAAACAAACTCAAATGTAGTGTAATTCTAATGAATTATGAATTACCTCTTGTCTCTCAGTTTTGGAGTCGAACAAAGCCATTCTGGAGGAGCTGAAACAAAACTCCAAGAAGAGGAAGGCTGAGCCGGTGAAGAAGACGCCGAAGAAATGCCCACGAACCATCACCAGTTGCGAGTCCATGGAATCTCTCAGGAATGAGTTCCCTGAATTCGAGAAAGTGGTGAGTACACGGGTCACAAATATTTTAATTTTTAAATTGGGGAGTAGGTAGTAGGTACTCTAGTATCCTGATTCCTGTATCTACCTAGTACAAGGAATGATAGGGTATTAGGACTAAAGTATTACCTTTTTCATGTTTGAAATGATTGCAGGAAAACGAGAACGTCGTGACATGTAGGGTTTGTCCCAAGAAACCACGATGGGCACTGCCAGATGGTGAAGAAACTCGAGAAATAACAGAGCCGTACAGACATGCCAATGGAAAAAGGATAACCAGGTGGTCCCGGTTGCTGAACACACTCTCGGGCCACCGAGGTTCCGTCAAACATATTACCAGCGCAGAAAAGTATGTGACGTTCCCCTAATCGATTTAGGTCAGCTGCCACTAAATATCTGCTACAGTATAGTATACTATTTAGTATACTATTTGTTTAAGAATACGATTATGATTTGTTTAATAATCAATTAGTTACCTACGCCTTGGTTAAGGCCTACTAAGGTACTTTTTATTTCAGTTTTGGTATCATCAGCCATCCAGCTAGTGGAAACAAACCGGTCGGGATTTGGCAAAAACGATTTTAAAGAGTCTGAAAGAAGTGTTGCTATAGGTATCTGGTACACCTGGTACATCCACAGTGGATGATCCACTGCCACGCGAAGAGAGTAATGTACGACGGACAGTATGTAAATTGCCACGTTATGGAGGCAGAAAAAAGGGAGTGCAAAACTTGAAAACTTGGGTTACACCGAAGAGGCTGTGTTTGGCCTACGACGGTGTAGGCCGTTGGAGTAGTTAATAAACAAATTTAAAATATCTAATTACTCACACGTGACACGCTTAACCACGCCCGACGAAATAAATCAAAAGTCGAAGGTCATTCTCCTATCGACAACAGGAGGCCATGGAGATGAATTCATCAAAGTCGTCAAGAAAGCAGATTCACGGATCGAGGACCAAGATGTTGAAAAGTACCCGGAGATGATCTTTTTGTTAGTGTTAGTTTATTGTTTGTGATAGAAAGCTTGGTAATAATGTATAATAAATGTATGTTGATGTATATTGACTCACACGTGACACGAATAAAGTTTAGTCATGGCCGACAAATTGCGTGGAAAGTTGCGAAAAGTAAGAAGTGTTTATTCACGTTTTTTTTCGAAGAAACTTGGGCGCCGTTACAATCTGGGTGTTTTGGTGGCCTGTTTACAGGTGCGCCCTGCTAAAACGTTGATTCACTAAAACGGCTCTAACAATAACAATAACAATAACATTTAACATTTATAAATCGCTTTTGAGCGAAAAGTGTTTATCTCGATCGACTTATACTAAAGCGTCCTTTCGATCAAAACTCGCTTTCTAAAGCGCATCTTCGTATCAATGTCCTTCCGAAAGTCCTCGTTGTCATATAATTAAATACATACATAATAAGTTAATTAAAAAACAGCATAAACTGTCACATATAATTAATAAATAGTTAATAAATAGTTAATAAGTTAATCAAAACAGCATAAACTGAACACTGAATATCCACAAGATAGAATCATACAAAAGTCTACAAAAATATAGCGCAACAGAGGCCATAGATCTCAACGTAAAAAATTACTACACCAGTCTCAATAAGGTGTGCACGTCATGGAAAAGATGAGGTCTTAATCAGGTTTAATGTTGAGCTTGGTCTTGAAAAATGGTTTACTCGTGTCTTGCAGAGTATGATAGTGAACGATAAGACTTCAAATCCCTTTTGGCAACATTGTGATGTGATATCCTGTGAATAGAGAGTTGATAGATTTCTACATGAAACGAAAATTGAAAGAGCAACCACAACTGCAAATGCAGTTCAGAAAGATATAAAACGCTCTTGGATCAAGGGATCCAAAGATAGCAGAATACAAACTAAAGTCCAATTTCCCACTCAAGCGACAGGTCGCCACACACCAACTCGCTAAACAGATGAGAAACTGGCTGAACCAGTGACGCTCGACAAGGCAGAGACCTATCCAGTGATACCAGGATCAAGCCCCATACCACCAAGACAAGACCAGAGAAAAGAATTAAGTGCCCGGCACCCCGCCACTCGAGTAGAAAATTGGACTATACCCAAACCTAGGTAAAAAGCCGAGCAATGATACAGAAGATACAACCTGGGTGAAAGTCCGTTTACCAGTATGGCCCATGGCCATGATAGAGTGAAACTTCTTAGAACCATGCCAAATAAGGTCCAGATGAAGTGAAGATCCTGTTCCCTTAACCGCTCGAGAAAGAGAACAAACACACACATACATACATACACACACACGCACACACAGACATACACACACATACACACACACACACACACACACACACACACACACACACACACACACACACACACACACACACACATACACTAGAAGAAAAGAGGTTGAGAGAAAGAAGGGTGGGCTTTTTTTTTTTTTTTTTTTTTTTTTTTTTTTAATTTTTCTTTTTATTATTGCCTCTTTTTGATTTTTTGATTTTTTTTGATTCTTTTTTTTTTTTTTTTTTTTTCCTTTTTTTTTTTTTTCTTTTTTTTCTTTGCTTTTTTGATTTTTTAACCCAGGCTCTTTTTTTACCGAGTTCTGGGGATCCGTCACATAAAAGAAACCAATCAACTCCCAAATCTCCACTTCCTAGAACACACACAATAATAAGTATACAACTGACCACCAGACACACAAACAACCTCCTCTATATCTCCTGGCTCCTACTAACTCTAGAAATTCAACGGATTCCTATTTTCACAATGGACATTTCAGCTCCTTACACACCAAAAGCCCTACAGAACAAAAACGTCTTTAGATCCACTTTAAAACGTTTTAGAGTCTCTGATTCACGCAATTCTCTTGGCAGTTTGTTCCATAGTCGAGGTCCCGATACGCTGAATGCACGATCAGTTGTCTTGTAATTTGGATGGGGGATTTCAAGCAAAAGTTTATCTCCATCTGCACGCAGTCCTATTGATTTTGTTTTCCTCTTAAGCAGGCGACCACTAAGATAGTCGGGTGCAAGTCCGTTTAAGCATTTGAATACCAGAACACAGGTTTTATACTCAATTCGCTCAGAGACCGGGAGGAAATGAAGCTCCTTCCGTAGCTGGGTCGTACCTCGCCAACGCCTCTGGCCATAGATGAAACGTGATGCGGCATTTTGGATCTTTTGAAGCTCTTGTACGTTCTTCTTTGTCATTCCGGTCATCAGGGAGTTACAGTAATCCATTTTGGAGTGGATCAAGCTGCAGACTAGTAATGTTCTTAGTCTTCGCGACAACTTCCCGGCGATTCTCCATAAATTAACCAGAGTGGACTTACATGCATTGACCACCTTCAACACATGTTCATCCATGGAGAGTTTAGAGTCAAAGTACACCCCCAGATTCCTTGCCGAGTTCGTGACCACAGTGGGTGTGCCCTCTTTGAACAGCTGTACTGAGTCTACAGAGGTACTTCCTCTGGGAGATAGGATCATAACTTCAGTCTTTGTAGGGTTCAGTTGGAGAAAATTAGTCGTGAGCCAGGCCTGTATATCCGAAACGCAGGCCTGCAACTTCTGTTCAATATCAGAGAAGTCATCCGCTGAATATGCAGCGTACACCTGGGTATCATCTGCGTAAAAATGGATACCTACTCCGTGTTTCTCAGCAATTAGTTCCAGCTCCTTCGTGTAGCATATGAACAGAATAGGACCCAGGATCGATCCCTGAGGCACTCCAATAGTCAACTCAGTAAAAGCCGATTTCAACTCACCCACCATCACAGAAGCACCCCTACCCGTAAGGTAACTCCGGAACCAGTCAAGAGAGGTATCACTGACACCATATAGCTGCTCCAATCGTTTGAGGAGTGTCGAGTGGTTCACCGTATCGAAAGCCGCACTCAAGTCTAATAACAGGAGCACCACCTTCGATCTTTCGTCCGTCAGTGTTAGCAAATCGTCAAATATGCGTAGGGTGGCAGTTTCACAGCTTTTATGCTGTCTATATGCAGATTGATGTCTCGATAGAAGGTTGTTATCTTCCAGATGCTTGACGAACTGATCAGCTGCACACTTTTCAATGAGCTTGCCAAGGAATGGTAGGTTGCTGACAGGTCTGTAGTTACCCAGATCATCGGCGTCAAGATCTGACTTCTTAATCAAAGGACGAATAAGAGCAGTTTTCAAAGCAGTAGGGAATTTACCAGATAATAGGCTGTCGTTCACTATCTTAGATAGGACCGGGAGGAGTTCTCCAAATAATCGTCTGACAAAAGAAGTGGGTATAGGATCCAGCTCGCAATGTTTCGTTCCCATCTCCATAATGGTCGATCTTAAGACTGTATCAGACACCGGTTGAAATTTGAATGATGGCACTCGCGGTGCATTTGGAGATTGAGTTAGGTATTGTAATTCACGACCATCAGATTCATTTCGTAGCTTCTCCTCCATTTTTCGATAGATTTTATCAACCTTACCCTTGAATGCCGCCATGAAAGAGTCTGCGAGCCTGTCCTTTTCAATGTGTCCCGGCATAACCTCCACCCTCTTAGTCCCCATTAGATGGTGCGTTGTTTGCCATGTTCCCCGTGGATCATCCTTCTGTAATTCAAGTTTTTTGGAGAAGAACTTTTCCCTCGTTTCATTCAAGATTTTCTCGGAGTCCTTTTCCTGTTCTTTTGAAGCGTTAAAATGTTTAACAAGTTCAGCAGGATCTGTTGACGTCTTGAGTACAGCACGATATTTCCTCTCCTTTCTCCTTTTCTCAGTTTTCGCAGCCTGGCATACCTCATAGTTCTCTGAAAACCATTGCTCGTCCCTCTCACTAACCACTCTAGTTATTACAGGCGCTCGGTTGTCCATGAAAGAAGTAAGTGAGGAGTTGTAGAGTTCTACACAGTCATCCAGATCGTTGGGCAGTTCATCACACAGGTCAGATTGGAGAATGTCCTCCTTGAGATCCTCGATATCCAAGTCCTTCATTTTACGACTTCGTACAACCTTAACGGCCTTATTAGCACTGAAACCAGCTACATCCATAGAAAAACTAACGAGTGAGTGATCAGGAAGAACAGGTGACCGATAAATCTCCAGCCCGGTAAGGTTCGTACCATCCGTATCCCTGGTTAGAATCAGGTCCAGTAAACCACCTCTGATATGTGTCGCTCCCAGGACATGCTGAGACCATCCCTCCATCGATAAAAGTCCCTTGAATTTTTGAGTAAAGCGATCAGAATCATCTTGGTACCTTACATTAAAATCACCCAATATGACTGGAGTACCTCCTTTAGACAGAAATGAGTTCAAGTATGCCCCAAACTCCGTAATGAAATGGCCGTAATCATTCCCCGTTCGATAGACAACCGCAAGTCTAACACCAACCGTCCCTTTCACGAAAATCTCCAAGCACTCAAAAGACTTTTGGGAAGTGTTACATCGAGAGTACTTGATCTTATTCCTCATCATAAACGCAACCCCTCCCCCTCTTTTCCCTTTCCGTGGAGCACTTACTAATTTATGCCTCCACTCTGCAACTTCGGCTTCCACAGCAGTCTCTCCCGTTTTTAACCAGGTCTCAGTTAGAGCTAAGATGTCCAAATCATTCTCTACCATCATACCCAGGACCGAGTTAACCTTATTTCGGAGGGAAAAGCAATTTCCGAGCCCAATCCTTAAAGTCCTACAACCTTGTTTACCCTTCGCTCCAGTCTCATGCCACCGCCGAACCACTCAGCCGTTTAAGCTAATTCAAAGTTTATCTGGTAGGAAATGTCAAGGCCTAACCCCAACCCAAACCCCAACCCTAACCCTAACCCTACTTTAGCCCTAACCCTAAAAAACCGTTTGTCAGCACTCCCAAAACACCCAGATTTTAACGCTGGCCAGAAACGTTGGCATACGTTGCAGGCCCCTTATAATATAATATAAGGGGCCTGGAGGGAATACCGCGCTAGGGGGGAATACATAATCAATCATATCTCCGGTTCCAGATAAGGTACAGAAATCGTTTTGGTAGCGTTGGAAAGAGGAAGATAACAGCTTTCAAATGCAACCGGTTTCAAGTCTCTATCTTATCAGGAACAGGAGATATGAACCAAACTCCGCAAAATCGAGTGCGGTAAAATCGAAATTTGAATGAAATTTTAAAAATGGTGTCCCTGCAAGAATCTGTGACGTCACTTTTTGAAAACAACCCATCTTTCAACGGCTATTGCTCAGCCTCCTTAAGTCCAATTAACTTCTCTCAAAAACAGCAAGGTATATAATCGTCAGATCTAACAACTGGTGAAAGAATCAAGTCAAACGGACTTCAGGAGCCAAAGTTATAGGCACCGCCGTTTTTTCGACCGCAAAGTTATCTTCGACCCAGCCGGGATCAGGCCAAACGCGCGCGCGGCATTCCCTCCAGTCCCCTCGTTGCGGGGGTGCGCGCATGAGGGGGCTGCAGCGCATTCCAACCAGAAACGTAAACTTGGCAAACGCCGCGCTGTTTTTCATACCCAAGTTTAAATTTTGAATATGTTATACACGCGCCGCGCGGCGGCTATTTGCAGCGCTGAGATGAAAAATCAGCGTCTGCATGTTATGTGCCTTTTTTGTGTCATTTTTTGAGCAATTACCTTGATCCAGCATGGACGAAATCAGACGGTGTTCGACGAAATCAGACGGAACTCCCTGAAATCAGACGGAAACCAAACCCGTGGCCGTCTTTGCCCAAAACTCGTCTCAAGCACGTCTGTAC
>CM035353.1:1012472-1023702 GCA_020137815.1 Hormiphora californensis | reverse complement strand
TGTGTCTTCATTATATCAAAACTCAATGTGGGCGAGCCAATGCAAGACATTCTCTGCATCGAGCTTTGTCCGGTGAAGTTTTGCATCGTTGTCAATTGGCGTATATTGGGACATTTACGAACCAGGAACTCTTCGTTGATACTAGATATGGGGCATTCACGACCTGTCCCAGCTGCAGTGGGTGAATGCGGCACACCCCCTGAACTGTTGGACGGTGTTGTTTGTGTTTTGTGTTGTTTCACAGTCCACTAGGGTGCCAAGACAAAGTAACAGCAAAATCATGATTTGAATTGATCGAAGACTCTGTAGAAGAATTTCTGTCACGTAGAAGAATTTCTGTCACGTGGACGTAGAATTTTGTAAACAGCACTTAGCACTTACGTACGATTCCGCACACTCATATGGAACAAAGCCCAAAGGATAAAGCAAAAGAAAAGAGAAAGCGACAACTTTTTAAAAGTTGATCGACCTGCTCGACCTTACTTTACTGCACCCCGTAAAGGCGTAAAGTATTACAAAGGGGATTACAAAGGATCAAAACTGCAACGCCCCTTTCTGTCTGTCTGTCTGCGACGATTTTCATTTCTTTCGGCTCATTTGAAAGAGCTCAATGTCCTCTTTCCAATGAGCCCAAGATTGCAAATCGGTCAAGAAATGGCTGAGTTTTTGTCAAAATATATAATCACATATCTACATTTACCGCTTACCGGCACCCTGGCCCTACCACTACTATGGAATTTAGACCAGTTAACTCTCGTATCCGACCTATTAGCCGAATTCTCGAGTTTCCATGAGAAAGCTATACAATTGTCAGCGCCGGATTATGATATACACGACATTGGAGCTACGTTTTAACAACTTTTGCGGCAAACTTGGCCCAATTTTCTTGATGATACACATGAAACGATAGCAAACACAAGCGCTTTTTTAGTGATGAATGTTAAAATAATGGAAGTAAATAAAATAACTAATATACACATTTTGATGATGCAACTATAACACTGATGAGGTCGAGGCAATATCACGACTATTATACGACATAAAAAGCTCCATCTCTTCCAGTACCAAATGGAAGCCGGGTTGGTGATGCTTCGCGGGCTTCGTTTTCGCGCGCTACGCGCGCGAGTTGTAACACGGGGGATTACGGGGGCTCGAATAGATCGCCCGTATAGATCGCCCGTACCAGTCGCCCGTACATTTGCTTTGCGCATTACGTTTCATCGCACTTTCACCACAAATAAGGTACATGCGCGTTACGCACATGTGTTTTGTTGTGGTGAAACGTAATGCGCAAAGCAAATGTACGGGCGACTGGTACGGGCGACTGGTACGGGCGTCTCATCCGGGCCCCCGTAATCCGCTGCCTAAGGGTGACTGCGTCACCAAGAAGCCGGGTATTTATCAGCTGAACGGTTACACATCATGTTAATAGGTACTTCATCAACCTTGAATTCAATTTATTTTCACTCTCGATAAATTATATCAGTGTAATATAATGAATACATGACTACCAACAGAAATCAATAAAGCACAATCGAAAAGTTCTTGATATAATCACAGCATTTAACATGTTTGAAATGTTTTAAAGTTTTTGAAATGTCTAATTATATAGTACCTCCCTCTAAGTTTTGTCATTGGAAGGCCAACTTGTCGAGAAACCCAAGGCATTTCGTAGTGCATTACTCCAATTAAAATTTGTATCTGAGTCAGTTTTATATCACACAAAAAATAAACTGCTCCTTTATAGTCTTCAACCTGCACTTTTGACAACATCGCGGCAAAGGACCATGGTTACCATGCAGTTACCATGGTTACCATGGTTACTGGTTACCATGGTTACCATGGTTACCATGGTTACTGGTTACCATGGTTACCACGGTTACCATGGTTACCATGGTTACTGGTTACCATGGTTACCCGCCATACCGGCGGTTTTCTGTAGTTCCCTTAGAGCTTGATTCTGTATCACTGTATCTCTTGGACAGTCTGGCTGAGAGTCGGGTGAATCCACTTTGGGACTTCTCACTAAGCACATCAAACAGATGTCCTATCATACCTGGAACAGATATAAGAGGTGAGGGGGGTGTTCAACTAAATCAAATATATATTATGTAGCCAAAAGTGTGTTTTATTTTTACAAATTATTACAGCTTCGTAATTATTAATCAATCTTGTTTACCTAGGAGATAGGAGAATAGGACGAATCCAGTGATAGCAGAAACGACGCTGTCTGCACTGTTTCCTTTGCACTCACTCACCCTATAAATATATGGGGTAATTAGGTCGACGCATATTCGATTAACATTAATTAATCAAACAAAATTACCAGTATGTATTTTGTATTGCTCATGTACCGAGTACAAGACAGTCTTAACAATTGTCTATGTACCTATAACAAAACAAACATGAACATGAATATCTAAGGGATCCCTGATCATGACTCTCATGAGATATTACCTGAGATATGTATCACCGAAACCAATCGTACTGACTGTAATAAATCCAAAGTAAATAGCGTCCCAAATAGAGGAATTCTCCTGAAATATTCGAATTTGGAAAACTCTTTTAGTAGTTATAGTTTTACAATTCTTTACTCAAAGAAAGACTAGATGGAGATAAGCCCTATATGTTGGCCACATTGACATGATATACCTGAGTGAGATCGACGTCGCGCGCGACTGAGATCGATCTCACATACATTCTTCGCGGAGCGAGAATAGGTTGCAATGGAGCCAACCCTATATATGTAATAGTTAGTATACCGGACCTGCCAATATTTGAATGGTTCAATGACAGTGCACTCAAAGCCCAGTATGTCCTTTAGTTTCTGTTTCCCCATCTCTAAGCCCATGTTGACGGCGATATTTGCAAAGACAGTCACAAAAATGACAAAGCTAAGGGGGATCCAATACCAACTAACATCACGGGATACCTTAACCTGCAGAGAGAGTGAGAGAATTAACATATAGTAGAATCGTAGTGTATCCTTGGTAATGAAATTAATTCTACCGGGATGCTCGGGGGAAAGGGTTTTGCCCGGTATATCGGGATGCCCGGTATATCGGGGTCAAATACTGTTAATTTCCTATTTCGGGGGAAGATTATCCTCCCGGTAAATCGGGGTCCGACTGTATTAGATAGTATATTAGATGCAACTTACCATTTTCCTGAACATCCTCCCACATTTATCTTTGATGAGTCCGATGAGCATAGCAAATACAGGTATACCAAGGAGGGCATATATACACACCACAGCCTTTGTGGTAAAATTAGACGGGGACATGACTCCCCAACCTAGACAGAGTAAAGTTAGGACATGACTCCCCAACCTAGACAGGAAAGAGTAAAGTTAGATGGGGACATGACTCCCCAACCTAGACAGAGTAAAGTTAGACGGGGACATGACTCCCCAACCTAGACAGGAAAGAGTGAAGTTAGACGGGGACATGACTCCCCAACCTAGACAGAAAAGAGTGAAGTTAGACAGGGACATGACTCCCCAACCTAGACAGAAAAGAGTAAAGTTAGGACATGACTCCCCAACCTAGACAGAGTGAAGTTAGGACATGACTCCCCAACCTAGACAGAAAAGAGTAAAGTTAGGACATGACTCCCCAACCTAGACAGAGTAAAGTTAGGACATGACTCCCCAACCTAGACAGAAAAGAGTAAAGTTAGGACATGACTCCCCAACCTAGACAGAAAAGAGTAAAGTTAGGACATGACTCCCCAACCTAGACAGAAAAGAGTGAAGTTAGGACATGACTCCCCAACCTAGACAGAAAAGAGTAAAGTTAGGACATGACTCCCCAACCTAGACAGAAAAGAGTAAAGTTAGGACATGACTCCCCAACCTAGACAGAGTAAAGTTAGGACATGACTCCCCAACCTAGACAGAAAAGAGTGAAGTTAGACGGGGACATGATTCCCCAACCTAGACAGAAAAGAGTAAAGTTAGGACATGACTCCCCAACCTAGACAGAAAAGAGTGAAGTTAGGACATGACTCCCCAACCTAGACAGAAAAGAGTAAAGTTAGGACATGACTCCCCAACCTAGACAGAAAAGAGTGAAGTTAGGACATGACTCCCCAACCTAGACAGAAAAGAGTAAAGTTAGGACATGACTCCCCAACCTAGACAGAAAAGAGTAAAGTTAGACGGGGACATGATTCCCCAACCTAGACAGAAAAGAGTGAAGTTAGGACATGACTCCCCAACCTAGACAGAAAAGAGTAAAGTTAGGACATGACTCCCCAACCTAGACAGAGTAAAGTTAGGACATGACTCCCCAACCTATAGACAGAAAAGAGTAAAGTTAGGACATGACTCCCCAACCTAGACAGAAAAGAGTAAAGTTAGGACATGACTCCCCAACCTAGACAGAAAAGAGTAAAGTTAGACGGGGACATGATTCCCCAACCTAGATAGAAAAGAGTGAAGTTAGGACATGACTCCCCAACCTAGACAGAAAAGAGTAAAGTTAGGACATGACTCCCCAACCTAGACAGGAAAGAGTAAAGTTAGGACATGACACAGCCTGGTATAATTATTTAGTATCACATCATTATCATACATTAATAGCTAGTTATATACGTACCAACAGTAGTCACGATCGAGAGGGCGAAGTTAAAGGACTGACCGTATGTCCACGGCACTACACGTTCATTTCCACATTTCACTGTCGCGTTATTCACCAGATAATCAAGCCTAAACAGTACAGAGCATCAAAATACTGCGTGATCACAAAGGTCAATTAGAGTCTGGCAGCGCTCGATAATCGAAACGGGGTCGGAGCCATCAGACAGCAACTGTTATTATAATAGGATTATACACCTACCCTACCCTACCCTACCTGGCCTACCCTACCTAGAGGGGGCCCTAATAGGTTCATTATAATAGGATTATACACCTACCCTACCCTACCTGGCCTACCCTACCTAGAGGGGGCCCTAATAGGTTCATTATAATAGGATTATATGCACCTCCCCTACCCTACCCTACCTGGCCTACCCTACCTAGAGGGGGCCTAATAGGTTTATATACACTTACCCTGGGTAACCGGGTCTGTCCGCTGCTGCGTGCATTTGGCCCCTAATCTCCGCATATCGCGCCAGCTGCAGGAATTTGATTTTGAGAATAACAGCATCAGTGGGATTGAGATATATTATATTGTTCTTTTCACGGCCATATAGATTTAGAAAGTACTGTTGTACAGCTCACCTGTTTATCAAGGGCGTTGGACTCAATGACACTGAAAATAAGGCCTCCAAAACATAGGAAAGCTATGTTTACAATTAACAAAATAACAGAAGTTACAATATCCGGAGCCATGGTGTTGCACTGCTGCTGCTGTAGGAATAGTATTGTATATTATAGCTGTATAAAATATACGAGAAATCAGAAAATATACAATTAGAACGATAACCAATTATATGTGGTATTGCAGCAAGTAAGAGGGAATGCAGTATCTGTTAATTCTGTATACCAGAGGGAATTCAGTATCTGTAAACAGAAGTAGACTAGTTTTGAGGGAAATAGTCGTGCCTGAACATCAGGGTCGGCTGCCACGGCCCTATTTCCACTGCAATATATATATTTATGTAATAAGCAGAAGAATACTAAATAATAAATAGCAAACAAAATAGTAAATAAATAGTAAATAAAACTACGAGAATGACAATTCAATGGTATAGATCCTGAAACAATATGACTTATACAGCATTACAAGTTTGTATATAGTATGCCGGGGCAATTGAATGTAGTACACTATCTAGATATATTATTGTTAAATGCTGTAGACTCATAACGAGTACTATTATACTCGTGTATAAGCTACTACTACTACTATAGTACTATTCATCTGTAATGCAGACATCAATATCATCTACTTGATACATTCATTACACTGATGTAAAACACCCAATATTATATAGCGCTGCTGCGACCTGCGTGTGTAGAATACATGAGTAATAAGGTATATTTACTTTCATACGCATGTATACTGAATAATAGTTCGTTCACACTATTATTACAGGTCACGTATTATAATGTCACCCCACCTAATTATGTAACACCACCAGATGTTGCATACTCAACAAACCGATGCGTGTTTAATTCTTAAGAATTTTGTTCTTGAACAATGCACCCTTCGAACGGAACAAGCATATTACCTACAAACTTACAAGAAGTGACAATTGCTAAAATTGTCGCTGCAAAATTGTTTTTCTTCACACCTTTAAACCAGTTTAAATTGCAAAGTAGCTTATTGGCCTAGGCCTCTATATGACACTGATTCTGTAATATACTACTTTTAATACTATACAAGTATATATAATAGTAATCATTGCCATATATTGGCTTGAACCAAATTGGAATACGGTGCGATCTCATACAACTATTCCAATCTGAAACCAAATAGGAAATAACGCAGTGGGTCCTTGTTGAATCAATACTTTTGATGAATGATGACCCTATTTTTGACTTGTACATGTACTGACTGTAACTCAATTTCAAATAAGAGAGAAAACTATTTAAATTATAAACACAAGCTAAACAGATCCACTTTTATACCTAAACTTGCAGTAATCAAGATATATCAATCATCTCTCACAAGACATGGTATCTAGCCAAGAACTGCACTTCCTAGTGTATTATATCGTTTAGAGAGTTGGACCGGGATTGATTATATAATTAAAGAAAAAGCTGGCCATTTCCTTGAATTGTTCATGTATATGAGCACGGAAACAGGCAACTCAAGATGGCAATATGGACTTTCTTATAATACACATCCTGATCCAATACATGGAGATGTGATAAAGAAAAGGGTATGAACATAATATGCAAGGGAGAGAGAGAGAGAGAGAGAGAGAGAGGAAAAAAAGGGGAAAAGAAGGGGAAAGGGGGAGAAAAAGAGGGGGGAGAAGAGAGAGAGAGAGAGAGAGAGAGAGAGAGAGAGAGAGAGAGAGAGAGAGAGAGAGAGAGAGAGAGAGAGAGAGAGAGAGAGAGAGAGAGAGAGAGAGAGAGAAGAGGAGAGAGAGAGAGAATTCTCTTGTCTACGTAGCGGTACGTCTCTCTAGTTCCTCTCTTTCCTCTTCTATATCATTCCGCTCTCTCTCGCTCTTTGCTCTCTTTCTGCTCTTACTATGTCGTCCTCGGCTCTCTCTCCTCTCTCTCGTCTTCTCTCTCTTCGTCCTCTCTCTCTCCTCTCTCTCTCTTATCTCTCTCGATCTCTCTCCTCTCTCCTCTCTCTATTCTCCTCTCTCTTTTCTCTCTCTCTCTCTTCTCGTACGCTCTCTCTTTTTCATCTCTTTTCATTTTTGATTCCCCCTCTCTCTTCCCTTCTCTCTCCTTCTCTCTTGTTCTCTCTCTGCTCTCCTACTCTCTCCTTTCCTCTTCTCTCTCTCTCTCTGCTCTCCCCTCTTCTCTCTCTCGCGTTCTCCTCTCTCTTCTCTGCTCCTCTCTCTCTTTCATTTCTTCGCATCAGATATCTCTTCCTCTTCGTTTTCTGCCTCTTCACATGGCCTATCACAAATGCTCTTGCAGACATATTGACTGATCATGATCATGTATTAATTATGTACTTGTAAACCATCTGCTTACAATCTTACTAAATTACTTCATCATAGTATCGAATCCTCCCATCAACTTATCCCCCACTCAATTATCATCTTACATTTTTATCATTCTTTTTTTTCTTCCAAGGTTTCTTATTCCCCAGATTTCTGTTTGAGTTGATGAGATAGAGAGAGTGTGAGCAACGGGCCCAGCCTTTTGCGGGCGGGGCCCGAATTGCATCAGTGTAATATAAATCTGAGATCGGTCTCATAATCAATTTCTTACATCGGGACCATTTCATTTTCATCCATTCACTCGTCGTGTTTTTCTTATTAACTTTACCCGTCTTTTTCCAAATTTTTCATTTTTTTTCTTTCCCCTTTTTTTTCCCTTTTTTTTTCCCCTTTTGTTTTCCTTTTTCCTTTTTTTTTCCCCCCTTCTTTTTTTCCCCTTTTTTCCCCTTTTTCTCCCCTTCCTCCTCCCTTTTTTCCCCCTTTTTTTCCCCCTTTATTTTTTTTCCCCCCCTTTTTTTCTTTTTTTTTTTTCCCCCCTCCCTTTTCCCCCTAACTTTTTTTTGGGCCCCTTTTTCCCCTCTTTCCCATCCCCCCTTTTTTAAAAAATTCCCCCAATTTTTTTGGGGGGCGAGAGGGGAAAAAAAGAGAGAGAGAAAATTTTTATGGGGGTAAAAAAAGGGGAAAAAAAGGGGAAGGGGGATAAAAGAAAGAGAGAAAAAAAGGAAGGTGAGAGAGGAAGCGGGGAAGAAAAAGAGGGGGGAAAAAGGGAGAGAAAAGAAATTGTATTCTCGACCCTTATAAATGATAATAAGAATCTTTATCATGCAGTATTTTTTAAGCGTTTGAAAACCCATTTACCGAAGTATATTAATTTTCAATCAATCAACACAGTTAATTGACTTACATCAATTTCCCAAACCCAACTTTCGCTTTTATTTATTAAATTAAATTTCATCTAATCAAAACAATCTCATTTAAAACAAAAGTTTTTTTTGGTAATTTTTAAAAATAACGTATATTTAGAACGCAAAACGTGCCGCTCATTGCACTGGATCTGCCGAGCTCTTGAGTAAATCAAAGTGCCTCTTAGTCACACGTAGGAGATTATTATATAATGTTTTAAGTGGTTAAACGGACCCGGCTAAACGGTATAATAAAGCGTTTAGAAGCTCGCGAAACATGCGTTTAAACACTGATGTTGAATCACAATAAAAGCTCGCCAGAGATTTAGAAGGGAGATTATATGTGTCGGTCTTGTGATGTGTATGACTTTTTGATGGTGATAAGTCGTTCATTCGGAAAACAGAATACAAAAAGTAAGTTCTATCTAATAATTATAATAATACACACATGAATATTGACTATTAGGATAGAATTATAACTAAAAGAAGAAGTTTGTCAGAAATATTGATGGTGTCAGCTATAACTGCAGAGGATGTTACTCAGGGCATGATATTATATGTAGTCAGTGTTTTCGAGACGTAAATAATTTATACAGAAATTTTCAAGGACTTGCCGGATAGTAGAAAGGGTAGAAAGAGAGAGAGAGAGAGAGAGAGAGACAGAGAGAGAGAGAGAGAGAAAGACAGAGACAGGTGGATATAGAGATAGACATATATTACTGTATGTTTCTGTGATCTAAGAGAGTGTGAAAGTGTGAACGTGCGCTTTGGGAATGGATCAAAGAAGCTATAACCGAACCAGACAAGTTACAAGACGATATATGTCAATTCTACCTGGTTATATCATTTTGTGATTGGTCCTGATCGTGCGTACTGCGTAGGGTCCCCGAAAGGGGTTCAAGCCCATGGCAACCGCTCTTATCAAATAAGATTGTGTCAATCGAGTAGTTAACTAAAACATCTATAGGCATGAGAACTGTAGATCATATACGGAATGTAGATATAACTAGAGTCACTATATACGGAATGTAGATAACTAGAGTCACTATAACAGTAGAATTCACTGGAAAGTTTAAATTTAAACTTAGACTTGAGTCATTACACTGCAATTTACAGGCCTTCTCACAGCTTCATAGTAAATCACTACTGTATATTATACCCATGACATATGTAGTATAGTGTGTTTAACTGGCTTCACTAATATATCCAGAGTTCCATGGCGGCTCAAACAATATGTGTATTATACATGTGTTTAAAGTCTTAAATCGGATTCGTACTTAAAGAACCTATAGACGTACTAAAATGTATGAAACTTGATTTTCTGTAATAATGCCATCAAGAAGAAAAAGCAATGCCCTAGGTCCCTATAGTGCTATGTGTGAGAAGCTTAACTGAAATCCTCGCATTTCAAGAAAACGATAATATTTTTCCAGAAAGCTGCAATATATTGTCAATATAATTGCAGTTTTCTGGAACATCTTGAAATTTCGTTTTTAAATTCATTTTTGTGGAGGTCTATAAGAGAGAATCCAAAGCTTTATATGAGAAAGCAAGATGCCTTTATAACATTAAATCATCTCTTATAAACGATCGATTAGTTTTATGATGACCATGTGATAAGCTAAGCTTCCTAGAGAGAACTATAGTAATCCTCCATAATAATAATAATATATTAATTCAAGTAGCTATATGGAAGGAACTCAAGAGCGGCCGGAGACAGAACTCCGCTATAGTCTGAAGGTTGATTAAGTGCTATATAACTATTGCGAATTATAGGTAGCTCAGAATTGTAATTATACTTAGCCAGCTGATATCAATATCATTAGTCAGTAAGCTGTATGAGAGAGGGCAGCTATATAGAGCTCTAAAGTTTCTGAGACACACATCCGATAGATAATTTATAATGTGGATTTTGTCAGTGGAATCTATAATTGCCCGCAAGCAAGCTACAATTTATCAAAGTTCTCTGAACATACAATTTGAATATTTCTAGGAATTGTATACTTGTACAATAGTTTGAGTACATGCATTGCATCCATACAAATAAACTATAAAAATAATTGCACGTCACATGTAAAGCAAATATAAAATGGAAATGACTGATATATTACATCCCACGGAGAGTATGATATAACACCTATAGAAATCAGTTAATATAACTAGTTCTGATAAGTGTCAAGATATAACTGTCAATATCTCTTAGCTGTCAAGTACTCAACAAGATATAGAAAAGTAAGTACTCTCCTTATCTCCTGTCGTGATATCACAGCTGCAAAGCTCTCTTGGGATCGGAAAGCTGTCACTACAACAACAACCAATACTTGACAGACAACTGAGGGGGACCACATACAGCACTGTACTGAAATTCGCACCGCCGTATGTGGTGCCTCTAACTTCAGTTCTCACTAGCACATACAGCACTTTCGGTGCAAACTCCAGTACGCACTGCCGTATGTGGTGCCTCTTACTGATAAATGTCGGTGGGACTATCAGTACACAATCTTACGTACTGATAGTCCCAAATCAGATCAGTACGTGAGCTGGGATGTGGCTGTCTTTGTTTTTTTTTTTTATGGAATTTAACCCCTCCATCAAGAAAACGGCGTCTATTGGCTGGTGTAAAAACCCCAAGAACCAATTAGCGTCACAATTCTAGGCGATGTGCGCGCGAAGTTGTAGGTCTTTTGTACACAATGGAGGGCTCGCGCGTCACGTCTACTGAGGTGGCCCACACCCACAGAACATTTTTACACACGCTG
>CM035353.1:872500-1012372 GCA_020137815.1 Hormiphora californensis | reverse complement strand
CTTTTTCCCTCCACCCAGCCCCACATTTTAGCAAATTTTTTACCCCAACCAGCCCCCCCACATTTTTCAAATTTGTACCAATCCATTCTCCACCCCCCACATTTTAGTCAATTTGTACCCAAACCAGTCTCCACCCCACATTTTTTCAAAAATTTTTACCCTCCCGTTCTCCAGCCCCACATTTTTATCAATTTGCTACCAATCCAGTTCTCCAGCCCCACCCTTTTTTGTCAATTTGTTACCAATCCAGTTTTTCCACTCTCCAGCCCCACATTTTCTATCAAATTTGCTACCAATCCAGTTCTCCAGCCCCACATTTTATGTCAAATTTGTTACCAATCCAGTTCTCCAGCCCCACATTTTCTATCAAATTTGCTACCAATCCAGTTCTCCAGCCCCACATTTTATGTCAAATTTGCTACCAATCCAGTTCTCCAGCCCCACATTTTCTATCAAATTTGCTACCAATCCAGTTCTCCAGCCCCACATTTTCTATCAAATTTGCTACCAATCCAGTTCTCCAGCCCCACATTTTATGTCAAATTTGTTACCAATCCAGTTCTCCACTCTCCAGCCCCACATTTTCTATCAAATTTGCTACCAATCCAGTTCTCCAGCCCCACATTTTATGTCAAATTTGTTACCAATCCAGTTCTCCACTCTCCAGCCCCACATTTTATGTCAAATTTGTTACCAATCCAGTTCTCCAGCCCCACATTTTATGTCAAATTTGTTACCAATCCAGTTCTCCAGCCCCACATTTTCTATCAAATTTGCTACCAATCCAGTTCTCCAGCCCCACATTTTATGTCAAATTTGCTACCAATCCAGTTCTCCAGCCCCACATTTTCTATCAAATTTGCTACCAATCCAGTTCTCCAGCCCCACATTTTCTATCAAATTTGCTACCAATCCAGTTCTCCCAGCCCCCATTTTTCTTTGCTTACCAACCGGGGTTTACCCCAAATGTAAAGAGGGTTGAACCCAAACCATTTTCCCCCACTATCAAATTTGTTACCAATCCAGTTCTCCAGCCCACATTTTTTACAAATTTGCTACCAAACCAGTTACCCCCCACATTTCTAAACAAATTGCTACCAATCCAGTTCTCCAGCCCCAACATTTTCTATCAAATTTGCTACCAATCCAGTTCTCCAGCCCCACCCTTTTTTTTGGCCTAGCTAGACTGTGTTACAAAATAAAGGAGGGTTTGACAAACAAATTTTTTTATCAAAAAGTACCAACCAGCTCCAGCCCCACTTTTTTTTTTCAAAATTTTCACCAATCCAGTTTTCCAGCCCCCAATTAAATTTTCACCAATCCCGTTTCCCCCCTTTTCCCCCCCAATTTTATGTCAAATTTTTTTACCAAAACCAGTTTCTCCACCCCCCATTTTCCACAAATTTCACCAACCATTTCTCCACCCACATTTTTGCAAGCACCAATCCGTTCTCCCCTCTCCCCCCCACTTTTTATGTCAAATTTGTTACCAATCCGTTCTCCAGCCCCACATTTTCATCAAATTGCACCAATCCAGCTCCAGCCCCCATTTTTTGTCAAATTTTTTCCCTCCATCTCCACTCTCCCCCCACATTTTATGCAAAGACCAATGTTTCTCCAGCCCCCCACACAAAGGGGACCAATCCAGTTTTTCCCTCCCCCAACCCCCCCATTTTTTTGTCAATTTTTTCCAAACCGTTCTCCATCTTAACCATCGAAACAATTTTTAAAGTGAACAAACATCCAACAGAGGACTTGACAAAGTTTACACCTAGGTAAAGGGTTACCCCTCCCCATATTTTTCCGAAGGTTATATTACAACAAAAGAAAAAGAGAGAGGGAGAGAGGAGAGAGGAAGAGAGAGAAGAGAAAAGGGGGAAAAAGAGAGAGGGGAGAGAGGAGAGCGAGAGAGGAAGAGAAAAAGAGAGAAAGGGAGAGAGACAAGAAAAAAGAAGAGAGAAGAGAGAGGGGGAAAAAAGAGAGAAGAGAAGAAGAAAAAGGAAGAAGGGAGAAAGAGGGAAGGGAGGAAGAAGAAAAGGAAAAGGGGGGGGGGGGGGGGGGGGGGGGCGGGTTGGGGGGCGGGGGGCCCCCGGGGGGGGGGGGGTTTTTTTTTGGGGGGGGCGGGGGAACGAGAGCCGAGAAGAGAGAGAGGAGAGAGCAAAGGGGAGAGCCAGGAGAGAGAGGGGGAAAGCCGGGGGAAGAAAAAAACGAAGAAAATTTTAGAAAAAGGGGGGGAAAAAAAACAGAAAAAAAGCCCCCCAGTTCTTGAGGAGGAACTGGAGGAAGATCTGTTCAGTTCCGGCACAACAAACAACACTGATGACCTCGTGGATGACGAAGAGGAAGAAGAAGAGCCACAGCCACCCTCACACCTTTCAAGGTACGAATAGAATAACATTTTCCCCAAACTTAAAATAGGGGCCGAAAAAAATTTGAAGGTTTTTAGAAGAAGAGATTATTTCTCTGAGCATTTTGCTTTTTCCCCGCTTAAAATTGTCCCCTCCATCACTGAGATACTTTTGTTATGTTGGGAGTATGACGTCACGTATCTATCTCTTGTATTCTGTATGTGTGCGTGCCCGGGCATGTTCGATGTACTACCTACAGGCTACAGAGAGAATACAGAGACAGATGCGTGACGTCATGCTCCCAACATAACAAAAGTATCTCAGTGATGGAGGGGTCAATTTTAAGCGGGAAAAAAGCAAATTGCTCAGAGAAATAAGGTATCTACTATCTACAACAACCTTGTCAAATTTTGTGTCGGTCCACTCTCACTTTAATCCCCTGACAATACACACGTAGCTACCCCCTTCCTTCCTAAATTGAGCTGCCATTGATATTTTTTATAATCAGTGACACACCTGGGCAAGATGACGTGACGGACGCAGATATCCAGATAACTAAACTAACGTAAGTTCATGCCCCCCCCCCTCCCCAGCTGTTTATCCTAATTCCGTAGAATTGTTAGCCCCGTGGGTGGTAAATAGAACTTTAACTATCTAATATCTATCACTCCATCACCTCTTTCAGTCGCAACATCAAGGACAAAAACAAGCTATTGGAGGAGCTTCAAAAGATGGTGAACAGGTAATAATTAAATGATAGTTTAATTTTCTGAAGTAGCTATACTAAATATCTATGCCGAATTATTCTTGGACTGTCCCATTATACATTCTGTCCCATTATACATTCCATGTAGTTACCTCATTTCTTGCAGCGGGAGGGCGCAGAGAGGCGCAACGGTATCCGCAGCCACAGCCCCCGTTGACGATGGTGAGGCTTCCACTTCCAGCACCCTGAAAACAAGGTAAAAAGAGATAGAAAAAAGGAAAGATGGAGACAGCGATTTTATAGGCAAGGAGCGATGTAGGGATAGAGGGAGGGAGCGATATAAGGAGAGCGGTAGGGAGAGATATAGCTATATACAGGGAGATGGGGAGGAAGGGGGGCTGCCGCAAGAAAATCATGTCTCATTTGCGATTTTTAGGTTAAGGGGCGATTCAAAAAGAACGTCAATGATTTTTGGTAATTCTTTACCCCCTTCCTCGCCACTGTCTAGGCCTGTCCGAATCTGCCAGTCCACAACAAACAATACTTGTGTTTTCCCAAAAATCGAACTTTTTTTGCGAGTATGTAGTAGTAAGATCTGGTTGTCTTAAAAACAATGAGGTTTCCGCAGCAGCCCCCACATAAGTAGAGAGAAGGAGGGGCGGAGGGAGGGAAGTTATAGATGTAGATGTAAATGTAGGAAAGGAATGAGGTGGAGGAAGGGAAGGAGAGAGAAACAGCAATATTAATATTATATTATTAACCTTCATCTTATCAACAGAAAGAGAACAAACGAGACTGGGCTGTTATCAACTGTTTTGAAAAAGAGGTAAAGCATCTAACTAACGAAAAGACATGCAGACAGACAGACAGACAGACCTATAATAGACCGTCCCATTATACATTTTGTCTTACCTTCTTTCTTGCAGGAAGACGGCACAGAGAGGCATAACGGTACCCGCAGCCACAGCCCCCGTTGACAATGGTGAGGCTTCCACTTCCAGCACCCTGAAAACAAGGTAAAAAGAGATAGAAAAAAGGAAAGATGGGTGCAAGCGATATAGGGAGATAGAGAGAGAGAGATGGCACCCCCCCCCCCCCCCGATATAAGGAGCGTGGTAGGGAGAGATATAGCTATACAGACAGACAGACAGACAGACATGACAGACATGACAGACAGACAGACAGACATGACAGACAGACAGACAGACAGACATGACAGACAGACATGACAGACATGACAGACAGACATTAGACAGACATTAGACAGACAGACAGACAGACAGACAGACAGACAGACAGACAGACAGACAGACAGACAGACAATTAGACAGACAATTAGACAGAAAGACAGACAGACATACATACAGTTAGACAGACATACAGTTAGACAGACATGACAGACAGACAGACAGACATGACGGACATACTATACAGACAGACAGACAGACAGACAATTAGACAGACAGACAGACATACTATACAGACAGACAGACATACAGACAGACAGACAGACAGACAGACAGACAGTCAGACATACAGTTAGACAGACAGACAGACAATTAGACAGACAGACAGACAGACAGACAGACAGACAGACATACTATACAGACAAACAGACAGACAGACAGACAGACAGACAGACAGACAGATAGACAGACAAACAGACAGACAGACAGACTGAACATGCTGCTCATATTGTAGCCTCACAATTTACCTTTTGTAGGACTATAACTGCAGGTGCCAGGAAAAGTTTGCCAAAGAAAGCTGCGGGGAAGACCACTGGATCGTAAGTGAAGATCACATACTTGTATTATCCTCATTCTGGAAGAGTTATGAAGTCATTGATGGCAAATTATAAGAAAGACAGACAGACATAGCTTTAACAGACAAAACAGAGTTTCGCTTATTTCATTGATTCACCCATATCAAACTAACCTAATTTTTGCAGGAAAAGTACAGCTCTGGATGAGGAAAATATCGATATGACGGTTAGGATCAAGAACTTGAAATCAAAAGGGTACGTTTTACTTTGTCATGACATACCTATGTAAAATACAGATTATGGGGTTATTTTTGGGTTTCAAATAAATGAGAGAGAGAGAGAGAGAAAGAGAGAGAGAGAGAGAGAGAGAGAGAGAGAGAGAGAGAGAGAGAGAGATATGTTTTATTAGTTATTGGTACAACAAATTATTAAATCAATACATGTTTAGGAAGCAAAAAGCAGCTACTACGGCCCAGGGAACGTCTTCAGCAACAAACCAAGACGAGTCAGAGAGGTAGGTTACTCAATGTTTTCAGTATAATAAGTAAGTTGTTTAGTCTGTTTACTCAATGAATGAGTGCTCCTCTTTGCTCTAGCTTACTCTACCAAACAGAAAAAGTTCACCAACTATGTTTGTGACATCTCGTTATTTGAATTATATACTGACAACCTCATTTCGAAACTGTAATAAGTGTAGGGTTTGATCTAACCAAAATCCGTTTTTGCAGTGTTAAGAGATTTCCATGGCCTGAAATCGTAGTCAAGGATTTTGTGGAGTTGATATTTTCAGATAAGTACCTTGCAATGAAAAAAACACACTCCCAGGCCCATATCATGGGTCTGATCGCTAATGAACTGGTTATAGCGAACCCCGGACACTCCCTATCTGGCAAGGCCGCGGTTGACAAGTGGGCAGCGGTCAGGAAGCACTATTTTGAAGTAATGAAGAAAAGGGGCAATGATACAGGTACAAATGTGGGGAGTCAACTGTGTAGTCGATAATTGTCTCGTGTAGATTTCTCAGCCCACTGAACCCCCTCCACCTGTTGCATCAAACAAGTTAAACTTCTCATCATCCACCCCTCTCATGGAGATGTACATTAACACACTAACAAATATTTTACTTCAGGAGCTGAATCGAAGAAAGAACCGGGTTGGTTCAAGACACTACACCAACAGCTTGGAACCAGTGCCCTGATAAAACCTGATGCCCGACTGACGACGGGACCGAATGGCCGACTTCAGAAGGCAATCCGGAGGAAGACGATAGAGGAGATTCATGGTAACATGGCAGAAGAACAGAAACGCCATAACACACAGATCCAGGATATCATGAGAGAAAGAAATGTTCTGCTTAAACAAATCTTAGATAAACTGTGAAGTGCTGGCTGTAATATAGCTTTTTTGTACGTCTACCATGTTATCATGTATTGTTGTAAAAGTAAAGTGTGACCTGTTAAAAAAGCGAGATTGAGAGAATCATAGTCAGAAGTCCTTCCATCCCAATATAATTTGCTCTGTTCTTTTTCGTACTTCTCTTATGTTTTTGTGAAAATTGTCTTTTAATTTCTCCCCCTTACTTTCTAAAAACTACAATCTCATCCTTCTCAACAGCCCTGTACGTGTAGGCCAACTGAGCTGTGCCCTACACATCCATTTCTATTTTCAAATCCTGGGTATCCTAATTTTCGTCGGTACATCGGTTGTTCTTCTCTTCGCATCGGTCTGGCAGTGAACCCGCTCCCCTATGAGCCAAGTCTATTAGCCCTACACTCAAAGTCAAAATCTCACTGTTTCTCTCCCGCCCACGCATCTCTTAACAACAGTTCTGTTCGCCCTCAATCACCTCACAAGTCACATCCATCGATCATTGAGGGAAGGCACAATCTCAATAAACTATAAAGCTAGAACAGTGATATCGATCTCATAGACCACCAAAGATTAAGCAATGGTCAAGCATAACTTGTTAGGACCTCAGCCCTTCCAACTCCACCGCAGAATAGCGTAATTAGGCTTGCTCTACGTGTGCGTATGCGTGTGTTCACTCGTCGCGTTTTCAGTTCAAAACTGGGTGGAGAAATAAACATAAATAATACTTCAGTTTTATTAGTATATTATTTGGAAACAGAGCTAAGACAACATACAACAGAAGCAGAGAAAAAAGTCGCGGTTAGGAATGTGAAATGCGAACCGCGGTTCGCATTCCTAACGTTGGAGATGGACATGGGTTGTTTGCGGAGTAGACTTAATCGTGCGCGCAGTGGCGAAGTAGGGGATGCGCGGCGCTGTTTTTAGATTTGCGCGCTACATACACACGCCGCGCGTGGAGATTTTTGAAAGGATTCGTGAATCCAAGCTGAGATGAGGACATAATTTTTTTCAAATTCGTTTTTTTTAAAAGAAAATTGTGAACTTTTGTTTTGCTCTCTTTAGAACGACTTCCCAAATCTTATATAACCAAACCTTATATAGGATCCAACCCTCAATGATAATAAAAAATGATAGCAAGTTGTCTTCTGACGCCTTGCGATAGGGCCTTTTTTGGAAATCTGGAAGAAAAGGACATTTATGTCAAGCACCAAACTTTGCAATTGATAGAAGAGGTGGAGTTGTAGATTTGTATTAAGTTTGCTCTATAAATTGACCTCAAGCCCCGGATCTCTTTCCATTTTTGGGGTGGCCAAGAAGGTTGGAGCTACACAGAGATAATGAAGGTGACAAACACACAATTCAAGTGTAGGAAGTGCCACTTTCTACCCATTAGACACAGAATTGAGTACAAGATATGTCTGCTAGTCTATAAGTCACTTAACAACGACACACCCGGATATATGGCAGACATGGTTCAAAAGCGGAAACCAACGGCTAAATGTCTGCGAGTGGATACTGATGCAACGAGACTAGAAGAGGTTCACAGTACATGCAACTACAAAGCAACAGAGAGAGCTTTTAGTGTAGCCGCTCCAAAAATGTGGAACCGCCTTCCTGAGCAGATACGCAACTTAGAAACACTGTCTTCTTTCAAGAAATCTTTGAAGACCTGTTTGTTTAGAATGGCCTACGATTGCTGATTTCCCCTGACCTTCCTCCTTTCCCTTTGAACCTGCTTCTGCATCCCTGACCTACTGCTCCCTCCTTAACCTGCTACATCCTCCTTAACCTGCACTGCTGCTATCTCCTTAACCTGCTGCTATCTCCTTAACCTGCTGCTCACTCCTTAAACCTGACCGAAGTGGGGTTCATTTAGTCCTAATTAGGAACTTCCTCATACAATTTGGCATGAAAATGTCCCGATTTTTAGATAGAGAATCGTTCAAGCTATCACCTGGCATTTTATTTTAGGCCAAAACTTAATCAGGCTTGACGCTACGAAGCCTCAAACTTTTGGACATATATGACCCTCTGGGCCTCAAAGGGTTAACCTGCTACATCCTTCTTAACCTGCACTGCTGCTCCCTTCTTAACCTGCTACATCCTCCTTAACCTGCACTGCTACTCCCTCCTTAACCTGCTACATCCTCCTTAACTTGCTACTCCCTCCGTAACCTGCTACATCCTCCTTAACCTGCTACATCCTCCTTAACCTGCTACATCCTCCTTAACCTGCTACATCCTCCTTAACCTGCTACATCCTTCTTAACCTGCACTGCTCTCTCCTGAAGTAGTAAATTGTAGGTTATAAGGGTCAGCACACACCTACGCCAAAATACAAATTTTAAGCACAGACACACCATCGCTGTTTAAAATTTTTCTCCCTATTCCCACAGTAACAATCTCGCACTTCATTTTTCGTGGCTCTAAATTTTTGACGATTTGCAAAATTTAGCGTTAGACGGCAAAATGGCATGCGAGATTGTTACTGTGAGTATAGGGGAGGAAAACTTTTTAACAGCGCTGGTGTGTCTGGATTTAAAATCAAAACTTAAACTTTGATTTTGGCGTAGGTGTGTGCTGTAGATTTGTTTTAATTTCTCCTCCCGTATTTAGAAAATTTGATATATTCCAGGTTCCTGATAAGGTCGGGACCTAAAATTAGAAGGCAATGAAAAATTAGGAATAATATTGCTTACTGCATATTTCAAAGCATATATATTATCACGATTTGTAACCTTAAACCTGGAGTGCAAAAAAGGAGTGGACAGTTTTTTAATCCAACTGAATATCGAGGTCTGATTATCTCAAAAATCTTTATTTATTCATATTGTATTCTATGCTTCTAGGACTAGCTGATGGATTTGTTACTGACGTTAGCTACGGACGATGATGACATGGTCGTCGATACATTTGTACCACCCCCTCCACCTTCTCCACCGAGAAGTTACATCCGAACGGTAAGTTTGGCAATTCGGGATCTTAGACGTAGATAGATGCGATGACACCCAAACCTTTTACCAAATCGCCTGTAAAGAGTAAAAAAGGGGCCAATAATACCTACTATGAATTATCTGTTACAGACACAATCGAAAGACCGCCCACCATTTGCGGATACAAGCAGTTCATGTTCGGACAAGGATTTTAAGGGGGACTACCGTGTAACCAGGGACACTTTCCAGCACCTGCTAACACTTTTGCAGCCATTTGCAAAAAAGGATACGGTCATGAGAAAAGCATACTCCATGGATTTCAGACTGAAAGTAAGTACATCTGTATATTGTGAATGTGAGAGAGAAAGCAAGATTAGCTGCCAGTGAACAGTATTATTGTATATTAAAATTTTGTTCCGATAAGCAAATTGTGTTCGAAGTACAGAAAGACAGATCTAAGTAAAAATCCAAGCAATAATAGCCCCCACTCCCACGGCCATTGCTTCACCCCCTGATGAGATGGTAACTTTAGATGTTGAGGCTAGGCTTATCATGTCGATTTCTTTATAGCCTCCAACTTTCATGTTTTAATCTTATCAATGGGTGGAGCAATGGCCGTGAGAAATTTCACAAAACCCAAGTCAGGGCTACTGCTGCGTGGGGATTCCTTTAAAGTGAGAGGTGCACGAAAAAGAAAGTTGGAATAATGTCTAAACCTTTTGTGTGTAACATTCCTTCGTGTCCAATTAAAAGTTTGGTGAAATAATGACGTCTCTATGTTACGCTTCAAACAAAAGCATGGAACACTTTAGTGTTGGAAACGAAATTACCCCTCTGTAGATACATAGGGCATTGCGATAGTAAGGCACATTTTAGCGTGCCCGCAATGTAGGGGTAATTGCGTTACCAAATTTTAGTGAAGGTCCCATGCTGCTTTCTTGTATTTGAAGCTCGCACATGCATGCACGACGCACGTTCCTAATTACGAATGAATTTCAAACACAATATGGAGACGTCATCTTTATTCTTTTCACCAAATTTTTTATTGGACAGGGGGGGGGGCGGCTGAAGTTGAAGTTTCCTACCCATTTTAGTTTTTGAAGTTTTTGAAAAAAAACTTCAAAAGTACATATTTGATAATTCATTATTAGCGCTTTTAAAACAATTTTATAAGCTTTTTACAGGGCACAGACATGTTTAACATGTTAATACATATCATGAGACACACATTTTTCGGCAAAATTCACTTCAAAAGTTGACTTCAAAAGTTGACACCAATAATTTTTTTCGGAATGATCCTCAACACTTTGATTAGTGCTCTCCATCGGTTTTTATAGAAAAAAAGTTTCCTGAAAGTTTCGAAACTCAAATCATACGGACAAAATCAAGCCGAAATTTCGATCATTTCTAATTCTTGGTTTATAGGTTTTTGAAGTTTTTGAATTTTCGACTTCAAAAACCTCAGCCCCCCCCCCCCCCCCCCCATGGGACACCAAGGAATGTTACACACAATTGGTTAGACATTATTGGTTTTCGTGCACCTCTCACTTTAATATCAATATAATAATTAATATTTTATGGTGGCATTACTTACAATAAATACTAAGAGTCGCGGCCATCCTACGGATAGCCGATAGCTTGCAAGCGCTTGCAATGTATCGTTTTCCAAAAAAATGATAGGAATACCGCACTTCCTGCTTCGCAGGTCGGTCAGTATATATGGTGTAGCGAATCACCATGCCAGATACAATATTACATTTTACACTATTTTGTTTAGATGACGCTGTACTTGCTTGCCCATGGTGACTCTGTACATTCAATGTCGAAACTGTTCGGAATCGCCGAGTCAACTGTGCGGCAAATTGTTGTGGAGATGTGCGACCTTATTACCGAGCTTCTACCATGGCCAGCAATGGATGAGCAGCGAAGAAATGATGACGCCGCAGAGTTTGAACGTCGATCAGGATTTCCGGGTGTGGTTGGTGCTGTGGACGGGTCCCACATCCCTGTCCAGGTGTGTAAATTTTGATTTTTCCAAACCCTGTTTACAACCCTGTTTCAAAATTTTGATACATGGATGAGGGAGGCAATCCTTCCTTACACGTAGTGCACATTTTGAGATCGAACTTGACAGTGGACCGACACAGAATTGAACAATATTGTTGTAGCTAGTAGAGAATAGTTCTGTGAGCATTTCGCCTTTTCCCGGTTACGATTGACCCCTCCATCACGGAAATATTTTCGTTTTTACGGGGTATAACTGATGTCACCAATCTGTATCTCGTACTGATAGGCGTCGTAAAGTCATCATTGTTGATAATTTATTGTGCATTTCAGGTTTACAGTGGACAACGAGAGGATTACTACACAGTGTACAAGAAGAAGTATACCATTATTCTGCTGGCAGTAGCGGCCCCGGACCTTTCGTTCGTTTTTGCGGACGTGGGCTGCCCTGGAAGGCAGGGTGACAGCACGGTGTTCGAGTCTTCAGAATTACCAGAGGTTGTGCGGAAATTGGACAAAGATCACCATTTAGTGGGGGACAAAGCGTTCGCGCTAAGTCAGGGACTGATGAAGGGGTATGCCACAGTACATACCTCGAATGACACTTCCAAGGCCGCGTTCAACAAAAAGCTCTCCAAGGCCCGCGGCCATGTGGAGCGAGCTTTTGGGGTTTTGAAGTCTAGATGGAAGGTCCTTGTGAAACTCGCTCCTTTCTACACGGTGGAGAAAACTGTCGTTGTCGTAGCGGCATGTGTATGTCTCCACAACTTTATGATCAGGACAGGCGATCTGATAGAAGAGCCCGATACTCCACCTACTGATCCAGAGTATGGTGGAACAGTTACAGACACACCGGGGCATGAAAAGAGAGAGAGGATTAGGGCCCGTCTCGATTTAGGGCAATGATGGATCACTGGTTATGTGTGTATTTTTTGTAATTTTCATTATTTTTATTTCCAAACTTGATCAAACATTGCTTTTCAGTTTACAAAAGTTAATTAAAATATATACAGTCGGACCCCAACTTATACCGTGCCCTGATTTACCAATTTACCGGAACCACAATGTAACGTTAAGTTACTTATTTTCAATACTTCCAGAATTAAAATTTAAAAACAAGGCGTCTCTTCCTGTCGAACTGCTGCAGGTGGCGGCCAAAATCGGCCTGAATATAATTAAGACATAAGTGTAGACACTTCACAACAATCAAATCTGTAATAAATTAAATAGCCTAACCCCGATTTAACGGGAAAATAAATGCTCACTGATATAGAAATTTAACGATATTTCACCCCGATTTACCGGGCGAAGCGCTTTCCCCGGAGCATGAGCATCTTGGTAAATCGGGGCCGGGGTCCGACTGTATGGTATAGTATGTTATATATGATTAAGGAACATGACTGTATACCGTTCACGCGGCTTCAGGCTGCTCAAACCGTCACCGGAACGCGCGATGCATCATGATTAATAAATTGTGACCGACAGCACTACAATTGCGCGCGAACCTAAAACCTGGATCAGATAAGAGGCACCACATACACTCACTGTACTGAAGTTTCCACCGACAGTATGTGGTGCGACGATCTGGAGTTCGCACCGGTGCTGTATGTGGTCCCCCTGAGATGTGCTGTCTGCAAATCTTAACAAAGAGCGGCATGATTTCTATACCTCACCAACATCTGCTTTGTACGACACGTCAATTGGAGTAGTGTCGAATGCCGCGTCGAGCAGAAGAGCTGAGTTGTTGTTGTTGACAGAAAGCTAAATCAAAGGTTGTAATATATCTGAACAGAGGTAACTGTGAATCAACACCTTCTTGCAGCACTATTATAGCAGGTGCTGGGGGGTAACTTTCAGAAGTTCTCATGAATCAGAAGATGTGTAATGTGTATCAAGTTGGATCCATGTCCATTACAACCTATTTTCTATGTGAGACCGATCTCACTCAGGTGTCAATGTCACCAATATGGCAATATGTCAAGCTGAACTATAGTCAAGGGGTTGAGGTACATCAATCGACAATACATACATTTTCACTCCTCCTCTATATCTCTATATCTCTCTCCTCATTTTCTCTATCTCTATCCCTCCTCCTCTCTCTTTCTCTCCTCCCCTCTTCCGCTCTATCTCTATCTCTGTTCACTCTCTCCTTCTGGCAGGACACTGAAAGCTCACCCCTCTTCCTCTCTATATCTATCTCTGTTCACTCTCTCCTTCTGGCAGGACACTGAAAGCTCACCCCTCTTCCTCTCTATCTCTATCTCTGTTCACTCTCTCCTTCTGACACTGAAAGCTCACAAAGGTGAGGAAAGGAAATTGTTTTAACCACCCGCACTCACATCTTCTTCAACTAACAATGTACCAAACAACACAACAATTCTTAAGAAGGTGCTGAAGTCAAAGCCATGAAATTAAAATATGGTGGTGATGGACTGAAAATAACGGAGTATTTAAATTGGGGTCTGGGTGCTTGGTGCTAATTGTAATCTCACACTATAGAGCTAGCCCAGAATAGAAGCAATTTCGATAAATCCATAACATCCAATACTACGAATTATCACCACCGTTCTCCGTTAGAAATAGAGAGCACGCAGCAACGCGGCTACAATTTACAACCAACTGTAGATGTCCACTTCATTCACAAGTAATTACACGTCGCAGCTCCATGCTGAGCTGATATCGACCACAGCTCGCTTTTATTAGCCGGAACAAGAAAGGAATGGTCCGGGACCGCTGTTGACATATTATGTTGTAACATATCGGCACGCAGCTGTTATAGCTACAAACACCAGCTGCACCAAGAGGACGCTATGCCTTAGAGTTAGACCTGGCGTCCTGGCGCAGTGGCTAATAGTATTTTGTGAGACATATGATGGAGGAAAGATAAATATAAATTAGAGATTCGAAGCAGTGAGTGGCTAATGTTTCCCACATTTTTAGTGTTATCGATGACACCTTGATGCGCGGGACATTTGATTATATGCTTGCCAATTTTCACTTCGTCGTAAATAGATTCAGTTAGGCGTTAGAATGAATAAAAAAGTTACCATATAAAAAAGATGCGCTTATAATTAGTTCATCTGTACCACGGCACCTGGATTTATCATCAAATTTTAACTTCAAATCATCCAAGATTTCTGCACTGATCGAACATCCCGCTGCACTTAGTCGGATTGCTATATCGCATTATCGCATGTTCCCATGACCCCCCTCACCGGTCATGTGATCTCTGCACAGTGATGGTTGCAGGGCCCTCCCATATTTTATTAACCCGGGGCGGTTTAACCAACACAGGAGATGGGGATTGGAGTCTGGTGATCATTGATGGTGATCTGACCAGGATTGGCGAGGGAGACTGCAGGGTGATTGGTGATCTCACCACCTCAGTTGGTGACACAGGAGGCGGTCGCACTCTCAGTACTGATGGTGGTTCGATTACAACAGATGGATTTTCCGTGACCGACATGTTTAGAAGAGGCCAGACTGGTTTCCTTCTTGTGGCGGTGAGAGGCGGTGATTTGGTTGTTAGTGACTTGTACGAACTGTCCGACTCGGATGAAAAAGTTTTAAGGCGGATATTGGGTCGATGCAGTGAGTCTTGATCGTGCTCTGGTATAAAGTTGTTTTGGAAGCGTTGTCGGACAAGCAGGGGGATGTCACTAGAACTCGGATCACTGTCATAATCGTGTACAACCGCTACGGGCTGCGGACAATCCTTCACCTGCAAGGATATGAGCTGTTAATTCAATATGTCAGGTGCCGACCTGTATCTAGGAGAATCAAAACGGGGTCAACCCCGCCAGATCTTGATCGAGAGATCGAGACATGAAATTTTGCTACAGCTCTTACGTCCAATTCCTCAAGCTCCTCAAAGTTGACTGATATGGTTGGGGAGATATTGAGTGGGGAACTGGACCCGCACCGCTCTATCCCCGCATCACTGAAACGATAAACTTTCTTGAGCTATAATTTCAAAAAAACAGGAATTAGTTATTTTTTTTCATCGATTTACCTTGGTCTCTGTTTCTGTTTCTGTGCTCGTTTTGAAAGCTTGTTTATTAACATTACATCAGAAGCAGCCCGGCTCATTGACTTTATCGATGACTTACTCTTAAACTGAAAATAGTAATTTAGTTTTATTAGTAGAGTGTGTGTGTGTGTGTTTACTAATTTAGTTTTACTTTAATTTCACCTATTCAGAAGTGCATTGAAGCATCATCATTCGTAATTACTTTATCATCATATTTATTATCATATCACTGAAGTTGTATACTGAAGCATCATAATATCACATATGTACCTCTTCAATAGCCGACGATATCTTTCTAATATTTTGAGATCCTGACTTCATAGCTTGCTGTGACCTCTCCATAAAGGACTCGGAGTTAGTATACAGCTGAAAGGAATAATCATTTTCAATTATAACGAGGGGAGGTAGTGGCGGTAGTGGCCATCCCTCAGAGGAATGCTAAATTACAGGGTTAAAGATATTCTAAACAAGCTGAAATATACTCTACTTCATGTAGTGTATTTGGTTGCAGTACATCAGGAACCGACCGAATCAGGGAATACTGGTCCCTGATTGGCTGATAACCAGTCACGTGACTTGTGTCGGTTCCTGATTGCAGTACATACCTGGGTGAAAGCAAGGATTGCATTTTTGGTAGCCAGTTCTTCATATCGCTCCCTCAACACCTTCATTTGCCTTTTTGAGGCCTCTGTATACTCGCTGAAGGCGTAGGTGAAGAGCCCGAAACCAAAGATAATGACGATGACAATCAACAAACCTTGCATGCAGTTGTAAAACTGAAACAAATGGATGTTTCATTACTATAATTACTAATATAATTACTATTAATTAATAATATAATTGGGACGAGGTGTTTTCAATGAAATAAAACGGATAATATTCCAAAACAGAGAGATCTTGATATGAAACATTATAACATTATGAAACATTACCTCATGTTTGTCTGATGCGGAAGGCATGAAATAATCTCCGAATCCTATGGTTGTCAGGGAGATGAGAGCATAGTAAAGACTCTCAAACCAAGTCCAATGTAACAAGTTTTCATCATCGTGATTAGAACCACCCCGTGAATTAATATAGACACTACCTGGAGGGAGGGGCATGTATCAGGAACTTAAAAAATATCCGATCCTATTATAGGATGTCTCCACTCTCCATATTGGTTGGTAGATCTGCACTTGTATGTATACATGTATCATGCATGATAGATTATTGATAGGATATGTTAATTGTTAGTAACATTGTTACTATCTATTGGTTATTATATGGTGTGTACTTACAAGCGTATGCGATGATGAAGAGAACGACTAGGAGGGTAACGATAATGTACTTGCTGAACAGTTCACAGTACACCAGGCGGCTGTTTTGAATGAGAGTACTGATTCGTCTCACACGGCACCCAAACTCACATTTATGGGCCAAATACCCAATAAACTGACCTAGATAATTGAGATTTTAATTACAATATTGAAAAGATGTTTGAATTAAGAAATAAAAGTAATTTTGTACAAGAAAAACTTGTTTTGTTCAACCCAAAAGACAGTCTATAGCTAGGCAAATGTTACAAAATGTTAGTTACCGTTTGATCCCAATCACAACGATATAAAGAGGAACACCCAAGCATGCGTAGATAATACAAAACATCTTCCCCACAACCGTTTTTGGGTATATATAGCCCCAACCTGAGGATTGAATTAAACAATTAACAGATATATACAATATATGGAATCATGAAAACAATTATACATCCAAGGTTCATTTTTGATATGAGTTCGACCCATTGAGTAGTGCGGTAGTGTGATTATTGTTTATTGTACATAATGTACAAGTGTTTTTGTATACGTTTATTATTATTTATTTCCTGTTTAATTCCTGTTTAATACGTACTCTGTACCTACGGTTGTCATCACTGATACGCAGAAATCAAAACTAGTCCAAAAAGATGTCTTCTTTTTATTCAACATACACTTTAGCTTGCCAATCTTCAGTAATTTATTATACACTGAAAGGGTGAAAATAGTTCTATTTTTTCTAATATTTATTGAATATTATGGATTCGCATGAAAATCTAAAATTTCCAAACCCTGCTACTGTGTTTTATGTACATGCAATATGCATGCATGCACATTGTAATGTACTACATACATGCATGCATGAACAAAGTAAGGGCTTCCTCATGTTGAGTAAAGGCCGGCAGGGAACGCACTTGTTACATACCTGTGCTATTGAGCGGTGTAATGAAGCCAAAACCACTCAGCATCTTTGTAAGTTGTTCATCTTTTTGAGAGTGGTCGTTGTTTACTGAAACAATCATCAAAATAAGAGGTATTCGGGGCATGGCAAGCCCCCCCCCCCCCCCCCCCCCCCCGACCCGAATCTAAACCAAACTCAACCCATCCCCCCTAAAACAACGGGGCCGAGCCGACAGGCCCTTAATAAAGCCCCTGAAGTCGTAGAGAGGATCTCTATGGCTCGTTGGAAAGGGCTCGAGGTCCCGCGACGTATACGGGGTGCGGCGATGGCCGTACCCAAACCCATAAAGGGTAGGACGCGAAAAACAGTCAAAATAAGGGGTATGCAGATCTCGGCAATTAGAAGGAATAGAAAGGTGTTCTAGGGTGCGTTCGAAAGTCACCCCTGTTATTATGTTGTACAATATCCGTGAGCTATTATAACGCGGAGGGGTAATTTCATTACCAATTTGCAGTTTCATGGTGCTCACGAGGAGACACTGCAATCATCAGTAGCAGTTGGAATTGTTGCACTCACACTGTTTGACTTGGCTTCCCTGGAAGTGTGTAAAGAAGAAGTAACCAAAAGATAGGTATAGGAAGTTAACAAATGAAATACTGACGATCCTCCACGCCTCTCGTAACATTTTCTTGTGCCTCTTATACCAAGCAAATATACCGGGACACCTGAAACAATTGGATGAATTTAAATCTAAAAGACCAGCTATATATTCTTGTTATGTTCTAACACAGTCTAGCTAGGCAACTATATTCCGGGTAATTGTGATAACTTCGGGATCAGAAGAGTTGTGCAATTTAAAGTTGTGAGGTGCACTGATCGCAGTCTTACTTTTCTTTTAGTGACTTTTTTAGCACAGCTTTCGTACTTTTGTCAGAAATTCCTGAGTTTGCTCTTTCCAACTTTTTCAGGCGCTCTTGAAGTTCACTTTTACTTATTTTATCTAGTTCTGTTGCAAAATCTGAAAAAAGGAATGAATCACGAGGAATCCTCAATGAGGATTTGGGGTTTATATTCGCCCGAAGAATCGAGTTTCTGTAAATCCCACACAACTGGAAACAACAAACATTTAATATATAATTTGATATGATTTAATTATAATCAACTCTAAATACCTAAGTTAACTGAGAAGTCAGTCTCGTTGGGTAGAACGGGGCCGGCATCTTCCGAGCTACTTCCTGGTTGATCCGCCTCGTCCTTATTACCAACTGACAAAAACTGAACTTTCCGTATCCCCGCAGAACCTATACGGGCGATAAAATCACATAGATCAAGGGAATTTAATTGAAAACAACTAAAATTGAATAATTGGAAAATTTACTAGCATATATTGTTACCTTCATTTTTGTGTTTGATTATAACAAGAACAGGGGGTGGTTCTGTTTTCTTTTCGTAATAGCGGTAACTAAGTAGCATCTATACATAGACTGGAACTTATCAACTCACATACTTTAAACAAATAAGTGAAGTTGTGGTTAGTTTATGAAGTGAACGATATGGATTCAAGAAATGGTGCTGACCTTTAATATATTATACAGACATGTAAAACCTAAACTATAATAAAAAGGAACAAAGCGCATTTTATCAAAAGGAATTTAGTCTGCAACGCACGGAATACTACCCGGTTGAAACTTTGATATTTGACTCGGAATTCACACCCTCGTAGCTTCATAATTGTATATGTAATAATTTATAGGCTCGAGCAGCATTAAGAATTCTCTTTCAGTCTATGTATTTCTAACTATTTCATATGCTTCTCCCTTTCAACGCTTTCAAGTCTCCTAGTTTCAATTACAGTGTCCATGTATGAGGCTTCTTGAATATCTCATGGTACAAACACATTTTGATACTATCCAATTGTCCTTTGAACTCCCAGAACAGTTGTTGTGAGGGGGTACACAACTATACTCCCCACGGTGCCCCTAAGGACGTTCCAGGGGACCTCTGGGAACTACGCAGGACCGTGGGGGAAAAGATATGAAAGTAGCCAAAGGAGAAAATCGCATTTAGGGCAACAAAAAAAACCAAAAACGCCATTTTAACAATGTTGCCGTGGATTTAGAGTTCCAATTCCAGCGGCAATCGATTCGGCGTGTCAAAAAACCCTGGGGTGACTTGGTTTTGGTCGAAAAAACAAGAATTATTTGCATTATGTATCCATAATGCTACGTTTCCCTGCCCTCTTCGCCATTCAACTCGTCCAACGAGTAAGCTGTCCGCAAAATGGGGATTAAGGATTTGAGATTGGAAAATTTGGAATGTAGTGTGAGAAAAATGACCAAATTCTACATTCCAAATTTTCCAATCTATTTTTTTTTCGACCAAAATCAAGTCACCCCAGGGTTTTTTGACACGCCGAATCGATTGCCGCTGGAATTGGAACTCTAAATCCACGGCAACATTGTTAAAATGGCGTTTTTTGGGGTTTTTTGCCCTAAATGTGATTTTCTCCTTTGGCTACTTTCATATCTAATTCCCCCACGGTCCTGCGTAGTTCCCAGAGGTCCCCTTTAGGTCACACAACCGTTCGTTTTGCTGGGGGACTCGGTCGAGGTGGAACGTCCTTAAGGGGCACCGTGTCCCAGAACAGCGCAGAATTCTAATTAACCGAAACACACCACCCAAAACGTCCCAAAAGTAATAGGACTTAAATTTGCCTTGTTCGACTTGTTTGAACAAAACATGAAGATCATACCATGGCCGCAACTATGGATCTTCCAATGCAATATCACGTGTTCTAATATTCCAGGCAGCACAAGTACAAACACAGAGTTGCAGAGTTTAATACACGAGGGGGGCTCATACTGCACTAATTATTGTCACAGTTAGACGTGCAGCAGTGCACACCTCAAAAAGACCAAAGTGTAATTAAAACACGTTTCACAGTTAGTTATAGCTTTTCCTGTAACATGTACTGCTAAGAAGTGGAACAATGTTCCAGGAACATTTTAGATGAATTAATTTTTGAATTGTGACACACAACTTGAATCTGGAAATACTTGACAAAGAAGTCGACAAATCATTTACATATTCAAAATACTGCTGCAAATGGCATTAGTGCACCACCGAGTAGTTGCATATATTTTTGCTGAATAGGCATGCTTCTAGACACATGTGGGCTGCAGCAGCAATACTAGGCGTGGTGTACAGCTGTCCTACTGACAATAAGCATATATTGTTCTAATGTTATAGTGTTACACTATAGTGTCCATGTTCTGTATACGCCCATATGTTCAATAGTATGCCATAGTTTTTATACTACAGAAGCAATCAAGGCATCAACAGTTATATAGGGCATCAGAATTGATACGTTTAAGACTAAGATGTGACACTGATAGTATTATAGCCGCTATCAAGTTCAACAGGAAAAGAAATTGGAAATCAAGTTTCCCGACACGACGCGGTAAACTTTGGTGTAACGAATTAGTGCGAACCTATAAGGTACGTCACTGTGAAAGGCGTAAATCACAAAATAAACTATTCGCTATATAAGATATATACTTACCAATTCAGCCTAAATTCACATTTACTCATAATAGACTTATATATGCATGTGTGTGCAGTGCGTGTGTGAAGTGTGTGTATGTGGTGGGGAATAAAAATTAGTAGCAATTTTTACTATATGACGTATCCCTCAGTGTACATATCGGTATAATAATGAGCTGTCACTGTCAGCGTGAATACTGTCGGCAGATTCTTGATCAAGAATCATGCAACTCATTGCGTTGGACAGACAAAAGCACAATTCTATCTTCAATTTGAAAATATTTTATGATGCTTTGAAGTTCAAAGCTTTATAAAAATTATCATGATATTTTAGGACAATAAACAAATTTTCAAGAAACCCCGAAACACGAAATTATTGCACAAGCATGATATTTTAGGGTAAAAAACTCCGAAAGTTTCGGCGAAACAAGAAAATAAGTCCAATGAGGTGTACGTGACCTATAATATGCATGCATGCAGCAGTAGCAAAAAGAAGAAAAAGTGTTTAAGAGGGAAGGAGGGAGGGATGGAGGGAGGGAGTGAGGGAGGGAGGGAGATAGAAAGGTAGGTATAAAGCTGTACTGAACGAACTATATAGTGAGTATCATATATTTTATATAGGAAGGGAGAGAAAAAAGCTTGCTGAGTTGGAAGCAATTGTCTAATTTGGTGCTAGATTCACCTACACGAGCTGCAATAGAAGTCTAGAGAGCACACTAGCTACCGTGTGGGGCAATAAAAATGCCCCCCAAGTCTACCATAGTTCCAGAAATCTTGGAGCGCTAAAATTTGGTACAGTAACTCTATGAGACAAATAACTTGGCCAAAATTTCAGACCTCTAGCTCAAAATTCATTTTTTTGATCGGAATGAACATTGCCATTCATTCCAAGAAAAATATATTTTCGGTCCAGAATTCAAGCAATTATCTTTGGCTATCGATTAGCTGTCAAATGTGACCAAAATCAGCTTAATTGGACAACCACAAGAGACACAGTGCCATGTTTCTTAAAGTTAGTCAGGTCATGTGATCCTCACCGAATCGTTGAGCGTTCAGTATTACGAATCGGTCTAAGTGGTAGAGAATCACGTATCACGGCTACTAATGAGGGATGACGATGCTGATTGGTCATGAGATCTGTAGCTCTTTGATAAATGTCCTCTTTCCTCGAATCACATTACCCTGTATTGGTACACATACCTCATTAGCGGCCTTGATACGAGATTCCTCTGCCCCTTGGCTCGATTAGCAATCCCAGATAATCAACGATTCGGTGAGGATCACATGACCTGACTAACTTTAAGAAACATGACACTGTGTCTCTTGTGGTTGCCCAATTTAGATGATCTTGGTCACATTGGAAAGCTAATCGATAGCCAAAGATAATTGCTTACACGGCGTCATACACATTTTTATTTGGAATTTCTATCTGGAATTTCTATTTGGAATTTCTATCTGGAAGAACCGCACGTGCAGATGCGCCGCGCCGCGGCTCAAATTCACGTGCGAGATTAAAGAGAGAGACGCACATTAACGTTATACGTTCGTCTCTCACTCTCTCTGGAAAACCCGCACGTGCAGATGCGCCGCGCCGCGGCTCAAATTCACGTGCGTGTTATACAGATTCTGACAGAAAATACGAGCACAAAATTCCATATAAACATGTGTATGACGGACTGTTACATTCTGGACCGAAAATATATTTTTCTTGGAATGAATGACAATGTTCATTCCGATCAAAAAAATGAATTTTGAGCTAGAGGTCTGAAATTTTGGCCAAGTTATTTATTTGTCTCATAGAGTTACTGTGCCAAATTTTAGCGCTCCACGATATCTGGAACTATGGTAGACTTGGGGGGGCATTTTTATTGCCCCACACGGTATATACAATGTTAGAATCAATGTAAAACTAAAATTCATAGAATTTAAAACCAATTTCCATTGGCATCAAAAACGGATACTTCATTGGGCCCGTCGCGAAGGCAAGCACCTTCAATTACTATTGTCATCAGTTTCTTAGGAGCGAGGGGTTGGGTAGCTAGAATGGAAAGCTAGAAATCTGAGTGATGCACGTGTGGAATAATGCACGTGTAAAAAAGTGTACGGCATGCACGAGCTTCTCATATTATACACACCCATTGCAGCTGCTGTAGAAGGTGTGTCCCCCCGCCATGTCAAAAAGTGCACGTGTATGTATCAGATATAGTACTGCTGCTACAGCTCTAAACACACATGTGAGAGTGGTGACGGGGGGCGTCTGTAATTGAATTTTCACAGGCATTGTGTGCCCACGATAATTGGATAATTGATGTGGGAAATTAGCAGGGCAATGTCATTAGACGCCCCCCCCCCCCTTTTTTATAGTTTATATTAGACAATTTTAACCGGTTATCTAAGTTTTCACAGTACACCGTTTCCGGTGGTTAAAGTGTACTGTGAAATTTTAGACCACTGCAAAAACACTAGTAATTATAAAGTAAAATACCGCTGCAGTGGTATGTGAAAAATTAAACACTTTCTAGTCACACGCACACAGTGTGAACATTACAAACATTACAAACTGAGTGAACGAGATAAAGATTGAGTGAGAGAGAGAGAGAGAGAGAGAGAGAGAGAGAGAGAGAGAGAGAGAGACACGCATGTAGGGGACGCGGGGGCCACGTAGGCTATGGCCCCCGCAACTTTTTCGGTCGCCCATACAAAATTGGATGTTTGGATCCCCAATCATTGAATTTCACTACCTTACACTGGTTTTCGCTAGGCTTCTCGCCTTTCTTGTGAGCATGGGAACGGCTTCGGTTATCGGGGTAGACCTTTTCTATCCTCCCTAATATCGTATATCTTGCTCTCTCTTCCTGGCAATCTTTGCTAACACCCAAACTATTCTTGATTTCTACCACTCTCGTCTCACTGATGACCCTCTTATCTCACCGATAAATGTCTCTCTCCCACCCTTTTCTCCCACTCCGGCCTTACTATGTCAGGCCAATGCTCTGACCACAGTTCTCGCACGCTCTTGAAGAAATGAGAGTAGGGTCAGGCCAATGCTCTGACAGGCCTTACTGGATGATTGGGTCTGTGGACCGTTAGTAAGTAAACCAAAAAGTCGCCGTCTTCGACTTTCGTCAATAACGACTCGTTCTTGACGAAAATGGCGACTTTTTGGTATAAAACTCAAAAATTTTTTCCGGGCTCAGCTATCGCTTCGCCCAATCTCTATTATAATTTGGAGATGAACGTCGTCGAAGTCGTTCGTTAGGCGGTATCTACGCGACAGTGCTCCTTCATAAAATACTTTATGTGACCAAAGCTGTAAAGCTGTCATTCACACTTTTGGAACTTCCAGTGGAAGTTTGTTAATATTTTTGAATGACTTTTGACATGCCAGTCCCCATAGTTACCAATTCAGTTGCCATGGCAACCGTGTTATTGACGTTGAAAGGGGCGAAAAAAACCAACCGGCGAAGCCGGATGGGTTATTAGAAAGCCCTTACTTGAGGCGCACCCAATGGGTGCGCTAGTCTATAAAAGTTTCCAATAAAAAACTCGGGGTATGTCATATAACGTGACTGGTCAGTGGTCACGTGACCAAAAAATTTTGGCCAAAAAATGGCCCCCACAACTTCAAAACCTCCCCTACATGCATGGAGAGAGAGAGAGAGAGAGAGAGAGAGAGAAAGATAATGTGTGTGAGAGAGAGAGAGAGAGAGAGAGAGAGAGAGAGAGAGAGAGAGAGAGAGATTTGGTTTTGGTTTGGAAAGAGAGAATCGAAGGCAGAGAGGGAAAGCAGATGCAGGACGCTCATTGGTGTGGTGCCATCACGTGACGATCACGTGACCTATAGTTGCAGAGGGGAAGAAAAGATAAGGGTTAGGGCGTGTGCAGTGTGCACTGTGCAGTAGTGACTACTGCACACGCCTCTCTCTCTCTCTCTCTCTCTCTCTCTCTCTCTCTCTCTCTCTCTCACATTCTCTTTCTCTCTCTCTCTCACTCAATCTTTATCTCTTTCACTCAGTTTGTTTCCAAAATCATCTAATAAAATTAGATGACTGCTTTTACATGCTCTATTACACAACAATAATGTTAAAGATTCTTTCACTTTTAGGCCTCGCAGGCTCGGCCCAAAAGTACAACTACAGAGCTCGCAGGCTCGCTCAGTAGTTACACTTAGCGTGCCTCGCAGGCTCGGCAGCTAAGTAAAAGGATCTACCTCGACCTGTCGGTCTCGGTTCATTATTGTTGTATTTAGAGCACTCGGCCTTCGGCCTCGTGCACTAAAAAGTAATAGACCATTTTAACCAGTCATCTAATCATATAGTATGGATATATAAATTAGGAATAGTCAAGACGTCTGCACGTATGTAATAGGTATAACATATGCTCCAAATCGCCGGTTATATATTGGATCAATTTCAGTGTGCTTCACTTGACGGTTTCGATTTTGGTTAGACAAATATAGAGTGGGGTAAAATAAAACCATCTCACACCGCACGACCTCCTGAATTAATTACTCAACGACGGTTTAGTAAACAGTTTACCGGAACCCAGATTTACCGGAACCCCGTGCAAGGGATTTACTGGGCAAGCAAAACCCTTTTCCCCCAAGCATCCAATTATCAATTATCAATCTAACATGATCAGCGGTGCCAGACTGTTTCTAAGCAACAATATAACACCAATATAACACCAATATAACACCAGTATGATAGATGAGCCACCCGACTGATTCTTGGTCTTTTCTGATAGTATTTTCATGCAAGCCTTGATGGAAAATATAGGGGAGACCCCAGTAACTCAGTCGTACTCCAATTTGTACAGGTGGCCATGTTCTGGATTTTGAAACATAATTCCTAACCAGCTCCTTACTTAAAATATCGAATTACTTTATTCTCTTCCGCAGGCCATGTTTTTTATCATGTGAGCCAATGTAATATGATTATGTTTCGCACTTGAGGAGCGACATAAGGGGTGCGACGTGCCCACGTTTCGCACCTGCAGTTTCTTTCTCAGTTTGATATATTACAAATTGCCATATAACGAGCTTGTTATGGCAAGCCATATAACGAGCTTGTTATGATAATGATTTTTAGAACATGGCTGATTTCGCCGAAGCAGAGAAGAAGTCTTGGTCAACAACACGATCTGCTGGAGACAACTCACTGAAACCCGGTAAACAAAGAACATGGGAATTATTTGCCCAAACTCGGTGTGCTTGTCACGTGATACATATACCAAAATATGGTTTCCTGAAATTACGAAATATGTTAAACTAGGGCATGGTTTGTTATGTTCTAACCGACCCTCCTTCGGGTTGCCATGCTACGCAGTCTGCGGCCTGCGCCGACAGACTGGGAACAATGAACATGTCAACCTTCGGGTGGGGCGCGGGAAACAGGGTCGAGCAAGGCATCTTCTTCTTCTTCTGGGAGGACGCTGGCTAGTGCGAAGCACTAGCCAGTAAGGGGTGGGTGCCATGGGGCTCCCGTTCCCCGTCCTGGCGAGCAAGGCATCACTAACCCTACTCCCCCAGTAAATATTCCTATAAAATTCCGACCTGACGATGTGCTAGTTGCTACCTTTCCACGAAGCGGCACGACATGGACAATAGAGATAGTCCGTCAGTTACATCTCCATTACCTTAGCAACACCACCCATCACCCTAGCAACACCACCCAACACCATCTCACAACGGAGGTCGGCAAGGGGGGAGAGTTTTTGGAGCAGTACTTGTTCAGGGATGGAGACGTGGAAGAAATGTTGGAGGCCGTCCAGTCCCCCAGGATTCTAAAAACACATGCATACTATGAGGAATGTGGGTTTCTCTCGTCAAATAACCACTGCAAGGTACAACATGCCCAAATATGGTATGTTTGTCACACGATATATACCCAAAAATGGTGTTTTTTCTCAGATAATATTTGTAGTACGGGACCCTAAAGACATGATCTGCTCACTGTTCGGTGACATCAAGGGACGCTTTGCTGACCACGTGACCACTGACAACCTCCAGGATTTTACTGATAGTTACTTTGGGGACAAGGTAAAGCTTGGATTTTTGTCAATTAATTAACTAGAAAAGGTAAAAACTAGGAAATAGGAATGTTAATGCTAACTTGACAAAATAAGTCGGATGATTTTGGGGCGCGGGAAAGGAGGGTCGAACAAGGCAAGATGATTAACATACAATCTCACAAGCAGTTATAAAAGTGTAACCCAATCAATAAATCAATCAATCATTCAATCAATCAATCAAATCAATCAAATCAACCCTTTCCACAGGTGTACCTGCACGGCTCAATCCCAGGTCCAACCGACTGGAGCTCCTTCACCGAGGGATACCTAACCAACACCCACAACTACCCCACTCTCTACGTGAAATACGAGGATCTAAAACAGGAGACAGAGGCAACAATTTCCAAAATAAATACCTTTCTAGGACACCCCTCCCTCACCCCGGATGAGATAGGAAGGGTGATCGAGGCGACAAGTTTTGATAAGATGCGTGGGACACACAAGGAGGTATCTGCTAATACGGTGGGTGAGAGTGGGGCAGGCAAGACTAAACTCACTGCGGAGAATGTTGCTGCTGTTGATAGGAGAGTGAGGGATCTGATTGGTAGAGTAGGACACGCACAGATGGATCTGAGATCTTATTTTGAATAGGAACAACATCATATTTTTGTGCTGTTAGTGTGTGTTTAAATCATATAAATGTTAGCTGATAAAGTGTTTGTTACCTTGAATTGCAGATTGATTTGTTGATCTTGATTTTCTTGAGTTCATTTGAAGATTTTGCAAATTGGCCAAGAAATGGTTAAGTTATAGCCAAAAGCAGTTTAAAATCATCAGAAAACGGGTCAACCTTTACCGCTTACCTTATATATAATGCTGATGGTACAGTACAGTACAGTAAAGTACAGTACAGTACAGTACAGTACAGTACTGTACTGTACTGTACTGTACTGTACTGTACTGTACTGTACTGTACTGTACTGTACTGTACTGTACTGTACTGTACTGTACTGTACTGTACTGTACTGTACTGTACTGTACTGTACTGTACTGTACTGTACTGTACTGTACTGTACTGTACTGTACTGTACTGTACTGTACTGTACTGTACTGTACTGTACTGTACTGTACTGTACTGTACTGTACTGTACTGTACTGTACTGTACTGTACTGTACTGTACTGTACTGTACTGTACTGTACTGTACTGTACTGTACTGTACTGTACTGTACTGTACTGTACTGTACTGTACTGTACTGTACTGTACTGTACTGTACTGTACTGTACTGTACTGTACTGTACTGTACTGTACTGTACTGTACTGTACTGTACTGTACTGTACTGTACTGTACTGTACTGTACTGTACTGTACTGTACTGTACTGTACTGTACTGTACTGTACTGTACTGTACTGTACTGTACTGTACTGTACTGTACTGTACTGTACTGTACTGTACTGTACTGTACTGTACTGTACTGTACTGTACTGTACTGTACTGTACTGTACTGTACTGTACTGTACACCGCTAATTAGCGTTATTAACACCGCTAATTAGTGCTATTTTGTCCGAATCGGTATATTACCTGTTATGTAATTTTAGTGCCCGCGCGCGTAAACTATTACTTTATGCTGCTTTATAGTGCCGCGCCGCGCGCGATACAATAAAGTGTTGATATGATGAAATTTTGTTTGAAATTTTATTTTTTCTTTCCTGAAATTTTCAAATTTTGAAACTTGATCCCCCAAACTTGTTTCCCCAAACTGCATCTTTTCCTATGATACCGACAGGGCTATAAATTTACTCCTCGCCTAAAGAATTGGGCTGTACTTTTGTTTTCTTAAAAGTTTAAAATAATTTACAAAATTTCGAAGTCTTTTTGTCTTTTGATCGACCCGGTTTTCTATCGGGGCACGTCCAAAAATTACACTTCGTCTTCCAGGAAGTTTTTCGCCATCAAAGTGTAAACTTCAACATTTTCATTTGCACACAGATGTCAGACAGTGATGAATATGTTCCCTATGTACCAGTGAAACAAAGGAGACTTTTAAAACTTGCTGGTAGCAACAAGGCTCCCTAAGCGGCGGAAACAAGAGCCCTCGCCAGACAGGGAGATAGAACCACAGGTGCAATCCAGTTTGTTAGACCAACACTCAGAGATCAAGAAAAGTCAACCTGTTGTTCCAGAACATGTGTTGCAAGAACAGGAGGAGGAGGAGATCCTGAGTTCTGTGACTGTTAATAAAGCACTGATGGGTGTTCATGAGTTGGCACAGGGGGTCTCATACACGGAGTCAATAAGAACGGGATGGAGAATGCCACGATATATCAACCACAAGAAGGCGGATAAGATTCGGGAAAAGTTTTGTATCAAAGTAACAGGTGAGGATGTTCCCCCTCCACTGAAATATTTTCGAGACATGAAATTCCCGATCCCGGTTCATGCTGCCCTGATGGCCAAGGAGATTACCCGCCCATCGCCAATCCAGATGCAGGTGATACCTGTGGCACTTTCAGGGAGGGATGCCATAGGAATAGCTAGTACGGGTTCTGGTAAATCCCTCTCCTTCATCCTGCCCCTTATTATGTTTTGTCTGGAACAGGAAAAGAAGCTACCCTTTACAGATGACGAAGGTCCCTATGGACTGATCATTGTACCCTCCCGAGAACTGGCCCAACAACTCCACGACAACATTCAGTTTTACGTGGATGTACTGGGGAAGAACAAATTTCCCTCTTCTTCGGGTGGCCCTGTGTATTGGAGGGATGGAGGTGAGGGAACAGGCTAAGAGTCTAACAAAGGGTGTTCACATTGTGGTAGCCACACCGGGTCGGCTGATTGATATGCTGGGAAAGAGGATGCTGAACTTCCAGGTGTGCAGGTATCTTGTTCTAGATGAGGCGGACAGAATGGTCGATCTAGGTTTTGAGGAAGACGTCAGGAAGATCTTCTCGTATTTCAAATCTCAGCGTCAAACCCTCCTGTTTAGTGCGACAATGCCTGTTAAGATCCAGAACTTTGCAACAAGCGCGCTGGTTAACCCAGTTACAGTTAATGTGGGTCGTGCTGGTGCTGCTAGTGCTAACATCACACAACATGTTGCGTATGTGCTCCCTGAGGAGCGGTTATCACATCTTCTGGATTCCATACAGAAGACTGGACCACCCGTCCTCATATTTTCAGAGAAGAAATCCGAGGTTGACGAGATTCACGAGTTCCTCCTGTTGAAAGGCCTGGATGCAGTGGCAATTCACGGTGGTAAGGATCAAGAGGACAGGAGGTGGAGTTTGAGGCAGTTTAGAGAGAACAAACAGGATGTGCTGATTGCAACTGACATCGCATCCAAGGGTCTGGATCTAGAGAACATACAACACGTTATTAATTTCGACATGCCAGAGGATATAGAGAACTATGTCCACAGGATAGGCCGAACGGGCCGAGGGAACTCCAAGGGACTTTCAACAACTCTCATCACGTCTAAATGTTCTATCACCACACTACTTGATCTAAAACATCTGTTGATCGAGGCAAAACAAACTGTCCCTGGAGTTCTACTTGAGTTGGAGGACACAGCTGGTCCAGGTACCGGGTGTACCTTCTGTGGGGGATTGGGTCATCGTATTACAGACTGTCCCTAAAATGGAGGCGAACAGGAGGAAACAGGAGGCGGGCAAGAAGGATTACGTTAATGGGGCAGGGGGAGATTATTGACATGTTTTTAATGTTTTGTATTTATATTTTGCACACAAGTTTGAGTTTTGATCATCTGAAACGAATTTAATTCTTATTGTTTTGTCGGTGTGTGCTATCAATCCACCACTATGATGTAACAACATTCCCATTGTAGGATGGCTGTGTTCGTGGACGGGCAGCACAAGACAGACTACGGTCATATCATCTTGTCTTGTGATAACATACTGCAAAACTCTAAAAAGGTACAGTGTTAAAATAATAGTACGTGTAGAAATAAGTGGAAACAAACATTATATTATATCTTGTTGAACCAGGCATTTATTAATTATCCTAGATCACTTCATGTTTTTAAATTTTATGAGTCCGCAGAAGGTTTAAACTAGTTTTCCCACTGCACCACAAGAAGGTCTAGCCTAAACAATTCATTAGTCATCTCCTAACCCTCTCTCCATCTCCTAACCCTCTCTCCATCTCCTAACCCTCTCTCCATCTCCTAACCCTCTCTCCATCTCCTAACCCTCTCTCCATCTCCTAACCCTCTCTCCATCTCCTAACCCTCTCTCCATCTCCTAACCCTCTCTCCATCTCCTAACCCTCTCTCCATCTCCTAACCCTCTCTCCATCTCCTAACCCTCTCTCCATCTCCTAACCCTCTCTCCATCTCCTAACCCTCTCTCCATCTCCTAACCCTCTCTCCATCTCCTAACCCTCTCTCCATCTCTTAACCCTCTCTCCCTCTCCTAACCCTCTCTCCATCTCCTAACCCTCTCTCCATCTCCTAACCCTCTCTCCCTCTCCTAACCCTCTCTCCCTCTCCTAACCCTCTCTCCCTCTTGACAGGTTCCCTAACCCCCTCTCCCCCCCTCTTGACAGGTTTCATAACCCCCTCTCCCTCTCCTAACCCTCTCTCTCCCTCTCCTAACCCTCTCTCCCTCTCCTAACCCTCTCTCCTAACCCTCTCTCCCTCTTGGTTTCAGGTTTCAGACACACCATCTCGGGGTGATGGCATCAGTGCGGAGGATGAGCGAGACATCAGAATAGTTGGCTGTGAGCTGATACAATGTGCAGGTGTCCTCCTACAGCTACCCCAAGTTGCCACTGCTACAGCCCAGATCTTGTTTCACAGGTTTTATCTTGTGAAGTCGATGGTGATACATAACTATGAGGTAAGGATCAAATTGATAATGTCTCTCTTTGTGTCTCTTTCGTTGAGATGATAGCAAGGCAACTAACCGGAACTAACCCCCCCCCCGCAGCACCTAATATCACCCCTAAATCACCCCGCAGCACCTAATATCACCCCTAAATCCCCCGCAGCACCTAATATCACCCCTAAATCCCCCCGCAGCACCTAATATCACCCCTAAATCCCCCGCAGCACCTAATATCACCCCTCAATCCCCCGCAGCACCTAATATCACCCCTAAATCCCCCCGCAGCACCTAATATCACCCCTTAATCACCCCGCAGCACCTAATATCACCCCTTAATCCCCCCGCAGCACCTAATATCACCCCTGAATCCCCCGCAGCACCTAATATCACCCCTTAATCCCCCCGCAGCACCTAATATCACCCTTAATCCCCCCGCAGCCCCTAATATCACCCCTTAATCCCCCCGCAGCACCTAATATCACCCCTAAATTCCCCCGCAGCACCTAATATCACCCCTAAATCCCCCCGCAGCACCTAATATCACCCCTAAATCCCCCCGCAGCACCTAATATCACCCCTAAATCCCCCGCAGCACCTAATATCACCCCTAAATCCCCCGCAGCACCTAATATCACCCCTAAATCCCCCGCAGCACCTGGCAATGGCGGCTGTATTCTTGGCTGCTAAGGTGGAAGAGCATCCTAGGAGAGTACGGGATATCATCAACTGTTTCCATCACTACAAACAACACAAGGAGAAAAAGTGAGTAAACAACCAATCAGAACTCGTTATTTAGGTCACGTGACTGGTTATCAGCCAATCAGGGACTAGTATTTCCTGATTCGGTCGGTTCCCGAATGAATATATTGCTATTGGGGAGGTTAATAACATATCATAGGGGTATTAATACACATCATGAAAATAATTATCTGATATATTTAATCAGGCAAGAAAATAACAGACTAGAAAACCGTTTAGCAACATAATTTGGTTTATTCCAAGGACCTTACTAACTCTTTGTTTAAACACTCCATTGTTGTTGTTACCCAGGTCTCCTCCCCTCCATTCTAACCTACTTTATTCAGGCCGGTTGTACCCCTTGATTTTACCGGTTCTCTCTATGTCAAAATGAAGAATGATATTATCAAAGCTGAACGTCGTCTTCTCAAGGTAAGCATGACACTCATACAGGGTGTTACAAAATACCCGAACCTTTCTGAAAGAATGTGATTTAACGCATTATTTCTTACAGAGAGGTGACATTACAAATCGCCTCTCAACTGGTCGGTGAGTGTTATACACAGAGGGCAGGCCTCTCTCTCTCTCCGTCCTCCTAGCCGGTAAGCAGTCCCCAGCGTGTGTTGAACTGTGTACACAACCCTACACACATACACAGCTACACTCATCGGAATATCTTCAGGTGTGACACTACCAAGTGACGGATGGGGATGACGCTGCCGGATACACAGCAGCAGTATTATAGAGTTGTTGTAAATCTCTGCGTCATGTGTCTAGAATGGTGGGACGATTCTGCAATATCCCCTGCGCGACTAGCAAAATAGCCCTTACAAGATGAGGAAAAGTGCAATTGCCATCAATTCGCTTTTGCGCGCGCGTGTAACTCTGTGTAACAAAGCGTCCGGCTGATGGAGGGAGAGAGAGAGGGGCTTGGAACACTCAATCCCACTCACCCCCCAGTCCATCCAACCTCTCTCTCTCTCTCCAGGAGCTGGGGTTCTGCGTGCACGTGAAATATCCCCACAAGATTATTATTATTGTTCTTGCACTGATTCTGGAACAGAAGCAGAATACTGAGCTAATCCAAGTGGCGTGGAACTTCATGAATGATAGTCTGAAGACTGATGTGTTTCTCCGATACACCCCTGACCAGATTGGGTGTGCTTGTATCTGGCTGGCTGCCAGGATGAAAAAGGTAGGAAGTAGTTTTGGACAGGCTGGGACGTTATTTATATTTTACAATTCATAGCTGTTTACAAAGTTACAACCTGTTAAACCCTTTCTCAGGTTGTCCTTCCTGAGAGTCCCCCCTGGTATGAGCTACTTGACTGCTCTCAAGAGACATGCACTGAAATATCGGAGACGATCATGACTCTGTACACTTTACCACGACCGGACACTGCAAAACTTGACCGTGCTATAAATGCCTGCGAAGGAAGCATACGAGCTAAAGAAGTCTTTCAATGAGAAAACTAAGAAGGATCTAAAGGATTCAGTGATTAAATCCACCCCGAGCTACTCTCCTGTTCCTGAAAAGGAAACCTCAAAGGATGGCTCACCCGTGGAACATCATAGTAGAGAAAGTGGGAAGACTCAGAAGAATGGATCGGATGGGATACAAGAATGGGAGGAGAAAACACAGTCCTAGCAGGAAAAGATATAGTCCGGCCAGTCCTCGGCGTAAAAATGATAGGTAGGTAGTTAGTAGTAGTGTTTTGTACACACTGATTAAAGTTTAAACGAGGGGTGGGGGAGAGATTAATTCTACTGTGATATTACGACTGCTCTAACACATACCCCATTAGGTACAGTAGGAGTAAAAAGCACCGATCTAGATCCCTGTCAGGGTCTGATACCTCTCCCAGGAGGCACAATAAGCATCGTTCAAGAAGGCGGGTTTCTGTATCTTCTCATGATGACAGTTCCACCGATAGTGAGGTAATTATAAATCACTTTTTCGGGTCGTCCCCGTGCTAACATTTGGCATTCCCTGTTACACACCATGTATCCTGGCCATGTAAGTGCCACGATTTGATATTATTTTCACAGCCACCTGTTTGATTCCGGTAGTAAAATCGCTGTTTATAACCCCCACGCTGTAGATAATTCCCCCTCCCGCCCTGACTTTTGATAAACCCCGCTCTCTTCGGAGGGATGGTTTATCTATATTATCCCCTCCCTTTTATTTAGCGGGTTGCCACCCTTGTTGCTCGAATATTATGTTCTGACCCTCCTTTACAGTGCAGTAAGATGGAGGGTCTAGCAAGACAATAAAATCAGGGTTCCCGCACTGTACTGTCCAATCAATATTATATATTCTTTCCCCTTTTTCCAGGCTGCTGAGGCGAGACGTAAAAGACACGAGGACAAGAAGCGAATGCAAGACCAGAAGCGAATTCAGGAGAAAATCCGTCAGCTGGAGAAGTCCAAGGAAAGGAAGAAAGATAGAATAGGAGATGCGAGTAGGGAGAGGAAATCTCATAAAGTCAAATAAACCAACAGGGAGCGAGAGAAAGTGTGTGCTAAAAGAGACTGTCGAGGAATCCGTTTTTTATTTTTTAACTGGTTAACCAAAAGAAAATGAGAGCTAGAGTGAGTGGATGAAGATGGAAAAATGAAACAGTAACGGAGAGTGAGAGAGAGAGAGAGTAAAAGTATTATTCACAAAATACTGATTCACTAGCACATGCAGTGTGTGAGAGAGCGTGTTTTTATCGATTTTTGTCAGATATGTTCTGGGCGTTTGCCTGTAATTTGGTTTCCATTACCCATAGAACAAAGGGTAATACCAAAAAGGGTTTCGTCTGTTAGTGTCAGTGTCAACACCTTGTTTAAGCAGAGGGGGTTGAATGTAGCGCGTCGATAACTAAGGAGATCGATGCTTTATTGAGCGCAGCAGTTAATAAATCAATGCGCGCAAAAAAATTCAAAATTTCATAATCGCATTTTTTTAGATGATAAGGAACCATAATAAAGTCGGATTTTTTGAAACTGTCACCCCCCTGAGTTTTCAAATTTCTTTAAATGACCATAAGTCCGGTTCCTGATGAGATAGAGACTTGAAATTTGGAGGTTATAAAGATCTTGCTAAGTTCTTCCGAACCTCCAAATTTCAAGTCTCTATCTTATCAGGAACCGGAGATATGACAAATTTGTTATTTCAGGGGGGTGACAGTTTCAAAAAATCCGACTTTAAAGTTCAAGAGCCTCCAAGAGCGCACCAGGTCCAAGAGCACACCAGGACCTCAGCGGGGGGAACTCAGGTTCTTCGTGCCAGCTGAGTTCTTCGAGCTCAGTCCCGTTGCCGTGGACCTGGTTGGCTGATGGTCCAGTGATTACGGTCAAATCACACCGGCTCTCTCCCCAATCTTGGGGAGTAAACTTTGCCAGAGACCTTGCCGAACTCAACTATGGCACCGAGCTCTTGCAGTGCGGCTGGTCCCTGCTGGGATTTGGTTCGGCGGTCGATTGATGAGCGGTTGGTTGACGATTGATATCAGTCGTTGATCGATCGTTTGTCGGTCGGTCGTCGGGCTGAATCTTAGTGAGGATCCCGGTTGAACTGATAATCTCACCCCAGCCAGTAACATTGTTACACATGGCAACCCATGATTTGTAATCACCGAGGGCCTCTGCCTACTAGGCATGCCTGTTGACCCTTCGGCTGTCTCCCATTTAATTATGGGGGTAAATTCTACGCCAGAGAACTAGCCTCCCTCAATTATGGCAACCCATGATTTGTAATCACCCGGCAGCTGTAGCCTTTAAAACAGCCCTCCTGTCCAACATCCCATATTGGTCGGACGGAGGTTACCTTCTCTCGCAAAAATAGGGGTTTTTCCCCTGGGGAACCTCTGCCCAAATTTTTGCCACATACTACCTTTGCAATATATCTAGAACAATCCTCCTCACTAACAAACAGATCAAGCAACACACTTGATTTGGTAAAATTCTCCAAACTAATAGCCAAAAGTAACCTATTCGATTAAACCATCCCTAACTATCCCGACCTGGAACAAGTGGCAAACTATAGGGCAACGCTACTTATGGGGGATTTTTCTTCTATAACAACGCAATAAGGGACCCAAAAGTGGTAGGGCAGGTCTGGGCCAAACAAATGGCCACCTCCGCCGTATGGCAAGTAATTACCCCGCCGTGGACCTGGTTGGCTGATGGTCCAGTGATCACGGTCAAATCACACCGGCTCTCTCCCCAATCTTGGGGAGTAAACTTTGCCAGAGACCTTGCCGAACTCAACTATGGCACCGAGCTCTTGCAGTGCGGCTGGTCCCTGCTGGGATTTGGTTCGGCGGTCGATTGATGAGCGGTTGGTTGACGATTGATATCAGTCGTTGATCGATCGTTTGTCGGTCGGTCGTCGGGCTGAGTCTTAGAGGGGATCCCGGTTGAACTGATAATCTCACCCCAGCCAGTAACCTTGTTACACATGGCAACCCATGATTTGTAATCACCGAGGGCCTCTGCCTACTAGGCATGCCTGATGACCCTTCGGCTGTCTCCCATTTAATTATGGGGGTAAATTCTACGCCAGAGAACTAGCCTCCCTCAATTATGGCAACCCATGATTTGTAATCACCCGGCAGCTGTAGCCTTTAAAACAGCCCTCCTGTCCAACATCCCATATTGGTCGGACGGAGGTTACCTTCTCTCGCAAAAATAAGGGTTATTCCCCTGGGGAACCTCTGCCCAAATTTTTGCCACATACTACCTTTGCAGCTCCTCCACTGCCCAGACCTAGATGAGCTACGATACAAACTCGACTACCAAGATATCATCAACAACATTCTCACTCCCAGCAACACACTGGATCTGCACAAATTCTCCAAATTAGTATACAGAAGTAACCTATTCGAATAAACCATCCCCAACCATCCCGATCTGAAAGAAGTAGCAAACCACAGGGCAAGAATCGCTACGGCCGGGGAATTCCACAAAACCACATCATAAGGGTCCCACTATTAAGGTAGGGCAGTTCTGGGCCATAACAAAGGGCCACCTCCGCCGTATGGCAAGTAATTACCCCGCAATAGTGCAACCCCTGGGAGCTGATAATTTGCCAAATGCTCACCAGAAGTTTACATAAGCGTTTTTCATGCTTATCTGTGCTTGCTAAGAAATTAGCTGTCCGGACCCCCAGGTTGCATGCTGATAAGTACTGCTAGCGGTTTTGACCAAAGACCTGAGGTGTGATAAGATATTTCAGCCGTCACCGATTAGATGGTGAACCCACGGTATTGTCATATCCGGCAACCCACCTACCTCTACAGCTCCCTGGAGCAGTAGTAACCAAAGACCAGTCTGTGAGACAGGTAAATTCCATCCATTGTCCTGACAATATAGGTATGTCAGTCTAATATTAGATTCACTGTATCAAATACTCTTCTTGTGATGCCGGCGAAGGTTCGAGGGAAATGTTGAGCTTGCTCAACAAAATACCAGGACCCAAACCGGAACAACATCAACATTATCCCTACGTGTGGGGGACGGTGGCGAAGAGTGATATTAATATAGGTTGTCTGCCGACCATTGTGGGGCAGTAAAGTGGGAGGAATGACGGGCGGTGCAAAACACACACACACACACACACACACCAGGACCAGGAGAGCACCCCATCCAGAAGAGACCGCGCGCAAGGGATACCACGCGCAGAAGAGGCCGCACGCGCAAATACAACGCCGCGCTGGTCTCTTCTGCGCGTGGTGTCCCCTGCGCGTGGTATCTTCTGGATGGGGAGCTCTCTTTGATGTGGTGCGCTCTTGGAGTGGTCTCTTCTGGATGTGGTACGCTCTTGGTTGTGGTCTCTTTTGGGTGTGGTGCGCTCTCAGGTGTGGTCTCTCTTCGATAGGGTGCGCTCTCAGGTGTGGTCTCTCTTCGATGGGGTGCGCTCTTGGGTGCTCTTGGAGGCTCTTGAACTTTATTATGGTTCCTTCTTCGCGAAGTTGGCCGGCGTTAAAAGCTGTTGGCATGCGCTGCAGACCCCAAGTGCGCGCGTTTTCCACGGCTTCTTTAGGGCCTTCTTTAGGGCCTTCTTTAGGGCCTGTAGCATAGGCCAATAAAAGCTGGTTGCTTGGAGTGTCAGCACTCACTTTTTTAGGGTTTATTGTTTAATGTTTAAGCTGGGCTAGGGTTAGGGCTGAGGTTTGGGTTGGAATTTCCTATCAGATAAACTTTAGATCAGCCAAAACGGTTGAGTGGTTTGGAGCCATTTTGCAGGGTACTTTTTTGGCGCCCATCAAGGTTTGGAAAAGAGAGATTTAAAAAGCATTGCCCTGAAAAGCACTGTCTTATCCCATATTAAAAAGTGTGGGGTCTGTAACGTTGAGCAACCTCTGAACGGGTAGGTCGAGTGCAGCATTGACCAATCACCAATTGTTGCACAGAAGTTCTGTCCTGCACAGAACAGCTCCAGCACGGACTCGCAACCGGTAACCCTGTGATTGGTCAAAACTCAGTCTGGCCCATCACGTGCTGTATTTCTGGGGGATCCTCGTGGCGGACTGTAAAGTCTAAATTGTAGACGAATCACAGCAGTACTCAAGAGACAGTTTGATTGTATATTATTTTATTACACTTCACATTTTCCCCCTGATAATAGAATGGCATCCCAATTTAAACCCCGTGCGGGTATGAAGTACTCTCATTACCCACTACCAGCACGATGGAAATGCTTCGCAGTTGGTCTCTCAGCTAGCGCCTACATTCTCTATCTTCACGACTTTTACACAGAGAAAAGTCGGTACGCTCGAGATCACGATATGGGAGGTGTCCAGTTCTACCCCCTAACTGACCCGCCAGCGGTATATGATGAGCACATCAAGAAGGGTCTACCGATGAGATCTAACTTCCAAACGGTCTACTCGCAAGGTTTCACCGATAACACGGTCCGGCCAATCAGGGGAGTGGAGGATGTGGAGGGAGCACCCATTTGGAGCTCCACTAAGTACCGTACTATCGAATATTTTAGAAAGGACAAGGGTGCTGCTCCTGCTGCTGCTGAGGAGTGAACATTATATATGGTGGTTAAATTATTATTATTGTTATCGGACATTAGAGGTGATGTTTTGTATGAAACTGAGAACTGTTGCGAGAATTTCCTGTTGCAGTTTCCAATCTATAACTTTGTTTATATATCCTCCCCTTTCCCCCCTCTTCATTGACTCTTATCCTCTAATTTTATAGAAGTAATAGTCATGTGAGCTGCAGCATGAAGATAGAAGGATCAAAAGATGGACTACTTCACCTAGGTCTCAACCAGGATCATAGTTGTTTCGCGTGTGGTACCGAAAGGGGTGTTAGGGTGTTCAACTGTGATCCGGTTAAACAACTGCAGAGCCATGATTTCCAGAAGGGTGTTGGACATGTGGAAATGCTGTTCAGGTGAGAATATTGTTCCAAGATCTGCTAACGTGGTGATCCCTCTCCCTCTCCCTCTCCCTCTCCCTCTCCCCCTCCCTCTCCCTCTCCCTCTCCCTCTCTCTCTCCCTCTCTCTCTCTCTCCCTCTCCCTCTCCCTCTCCCTCTCCCTCTCCCTCTCCCTCTCCCTCTCCCTCTCCCTCTCCCTCTCCCTCTCCCTCTCCCTCTCCCTCTCCCTCTCCCTCTCCCTCTCCCTCTCCCTCTCCCTCTCCCTCTCCCTCTCCCTCTCCCTCTCCCTCTCCCTCTCCCTCCCCTCTCCCTCTCCCTCTCCGGGCGGCCCGCTAGATATAAACCCGGATTTAATGATTCCCTCCCCATTCAGGTGCTGTTACCTGGCCCTAGTAGGTGGTGGAACCACACCCGCCTGGGATGGTAACAGCGTGGTAGTCTGGGAGGATCAAATTCACCAAACAGTCTGCAAGATCACAGTCGCTAAACCTGTCCTGGGTGTCCGGCTAAAGCGAGATCGAATTGTAGTTGTGACTGAACACGAGTTATTGGTGTACACCCTACAAAGATCTCCCTCCCTGTTGTTATGCTATTCTACTGCACCTAACCCACGGGCTCTAGCTGAGCTGTGTTCTACCTCGTCTTTACTTTGTTTTCCATCTCTAGACAAGGGACAGGTATGTGTGTTTTAGAGGACATCTGATAATTAATAATCTGAGTATCTGATTTTTATAATCACAATTATCCAAAGCTTCAGAATCATCCACTTTTCCCGAAATGTCAATGATTATGAACCACTGTGGAAACATTTTGAGAGGCTTTGCACTGCAAAATGTATCTCTATATTTTCCGGCTACATTTTACACAAGTGTTTCCTGAAGGTGTCGCTGGTGTATATTGGGGAGGATACAGTACAGCACCAGATGAGAATGATACCAGCTCATGATGGGGCCATCAGAGCACTCTCTCTGAACATGCAGGTACCTGCAATATAAACACAGTCCCCGATTTACCGGGATGCTCGGGGGAACGGGTTTTGGCTGGTAAATCGGGGTTCCTGATCCTCCGAATGTGATCCTATCCACATTTCTAAAAGTACCACAGTGAGAGGGTGTCACATAGTTATAGATAGGGATGGGAAGTATTTGCAATTTAGTTTGATATTTTGACCGTGGGAATTGTTACCAATATAATATTTTAAATCCCCCACCACTTCCCCCAGGGTACCATGTTAGCTACTGCCTCCGAGAGAGGGACCCTTATCAGAGTATTCGACATTACAACATGCCTCCTCCTATACGAACTACGCCGCGGTACCAATAAAGCCACAATTCACTGTATCAGCTTTAGTAGACGATCCAACTTCCTTGCAGTCACATCCGACTCAAAAACACTTCATATCTTCTCTCTTGAGGGTAAAAGAGAGTCTAGAAGTGTGAGCAAGTTTGCACTACCCAGTGCGTTACCGAGTTTGTGCTGCTTTGGAACTGAGGAGAGGACGGTGATTGTGATAGGGCAGAGTGGTATGTATACTAAGTTGAGGTGGAATGACAAGGGAGAGATGTATAAAGAAGAGCAGACTAAATTCTTGTTAATGACCGAGACTGATGACTAACCCCTTATTATACAGTCTGATTTTTTGAAGTTGTCACTCACGAAAACTTCAAAAAATCCGACTTTATATCGATATCGTCAGATTCAAACTTTATTTCAAAGTGGATCACTTCATAAGAGATAAAGAGCTACAATTTAAATAATAGCTGACTAACAGATGATATATTGTACGACATTGAGGTTCATTCATTTTCGATCTAGCACGATATATTGTTTTAGATTATTTTATGTTTAAATATATTTTGTTAATATCTCGCCCAAGTTTTTGAAGTTAAAATTATTTAATTCCTGCTATATGTACTGTTCTTCTACACAATGTTTACATTCTAACAGATCTGAGTTTTCTTACCAATGACTCCCTACCCCCTTCCTGTAGTACCAAAATATGGTCCGTTACTCGCCTATACCAGTAAACAATAAAACGTGGCGAATCATGGCAACATTTCTTCTCTTCGGTGCCATTTCCTACCAGTTTAATATACGAAAAGTGGAGAAAGATAACCTGTTTGCAGAGACTGAACCGCTGGATTTCAAATGAGGGATAGTTGATTTGACTTCTAAACAAATGAACTTGGATCGAACTTGAATAAATAATGACTGTGTCTGATGATTTTGGAAATCAAGAAAGATCCAGTACCCACAAACACCGGAAGACATTTACCCGAACAATAATTGCCGCTGTATTTCTTAACTATCCCAAAACACATTACATTACCCGTCCAAGTTTTACTGATATTCCCCCAATGCTAACCTTCTCCCCATCTTCTAGTTAGGAGGGGAGAAACACCGACCACACATGTCTGAAGAACGGGAAGAGAAATGGGTACCCTTCTCAGAAGGGTACAAGGTGGTAAACCCTGCTGTGCCCACTGAGGTCGAGGCCCAGGAAAGGAAGGAATCTGGGTAAGTGACAGGAACCGACCGAATCAGGAAATACTGGTCTCTGATTGGCTGATAACCAGTCATGTGACCTTAATAACGAGTTCTGATTGGTTGTTTACTTGTCCCGGTCGGTTCCTGGTAAGTGGGGGATGTGAGACTCACTAATATATCCAGTAAATCATTTCCCTTTCACCCGCGTAGTTATGATAATGAGATCTGTAAAATATGTTTGAATTACTACCCTATTCAATGTTGATACATACTACCCTATCTCACCCGCTATACAGATTGGAGAACCCGTGCCGACAGAGGACTAGGAAAATGTGGGTCACTCAAGAGGAACTGCATCGCCAAAAAGTGCCCCTTCATTTCAGGTGTATAGATCTTAATTCAATCCTTGCTTTCACTGACTTTCTCAATTTTTACTCAATTTCTCCCAGTCAAGAGTTAATTACCCCACTCATTTAGGGACTACTCCCCTCCCAGTCAAGAGATAATTACCCTACTAAATTAGGGACTACTCCCCCCACTCATTTAATTAATTACCCCACTCATTCAGGGACTATTGTGCACACTGGTTCATTCCCTGGAGGAATTGCCTGGCTGACAATAAGTTTTCCAAGAAGGCACATCGGGAAATTTGTGAGGTAAGATCCAGGAAATACTGGCCCCTGATTGGCTGATAACCAGTCACGTGACCTAAATAACGAGTTCTGATTGGTTGTGTACTTGTGTCGGTCAGTTCCGGGTAAGATCGTATTGAAATATAATACCTGGCTGTCTAGTTATTTGTTATAAAGTGTGGATATTTTAGTTGGTTTAACCGATCCCTCCCTCTCTCACAGCAATGGGTGCATGGGTGGAATATGTGTCAAATGAGACAGGATCTTGATGCGGTTGCAGAAAAGAAATGTCTGAAAAAGAATGGGCTTTGGAGGAAAGTTCCATTTTCTGCGGAGATCTTTGATGATAAGAAGGAAATGGTCATGGGTAATGACAATGGTAGGTATTTCGAACTTCACGATATGGCAAAAACTTTTAACATTCTCTGAGTTCAAAAACTCTGCGTCCCAGCGTGTTCCTGTGAGGATCTCTTCAGCGACTAGCAACCGCGCGCGTTTAGTGTAGAACACCTCGCGCGAAAGGCACACAACCTTCCATTTACTCCACCCAACAACAACTCCACCGATTCCACTTTTTTACATCAGGTTTCCAGTATGGGTATGATCGACAGGGCCGGCCCATTCGAAGAGAGAAGAACGAGGAAAATGTGGAGGCTTGATTTTAGTAGAGTCGATAACTACATCGACCTCTCCCAATTGTTTCAGTTTTTGTCACATCTGTTTGGAGCCTCGACACGACCTCTAAACAGGTGTTACTTTTTCACAAACTGTTTTCATCTTGGTGTAATCAGCAGTTGAAATGTTGCTAATCATAACAAAAACCTGACTAAATTTTTTCAACTTGGGGTAAAACCATGGGTGTCAAAAGTTAGGTCTAGGTCCCCTGAGTAACCATCCGGAGACTCTAAGAGATATTTCAAGCCGTTCTCCCGTAATCATTAATCCCGGTGGAGAAAAAAATACAATGCGGACGTACGTGAGCGCTGGCAGGCTGTTTACATGTTATTGTATGTCTCTCACTCTCTCTGGAAAAACCGCACGTGCGGTTGCGCCGCGCGAGATAACTCTTTCTCAAGGGGGAGAAAAGAGAGAGACGCACATTAACGTTATACATTAAAGTTGAGGTTGTAGGCAATTGCACGTACGTCCATACTCAAATATGTGCTCTACCGGGATTAATGATTACAGGAGAACGGCTTGAAATATCTCTTGGAGTCTCCGGATGGTTACTCAGTGGACCTAGAGCTAACTTTTGACACCCATGGTTTTACCCCAAGTTGAAAAAATTTAGTCAGGTTTTTGTTATGATTAGCAACATTTCAACTGCTGATTACACCAAGATGAAAACAGTTTGTGAAAAAGTAACACCTGTTTAGAGGTCGTGTCGAGGCTCCAAACAGATGTGACAAAAACTGGAACAATTGGGAGAGGTCGATGTAGTTATCGACTCTACTATTTTGAGTGGTGAAAGTGAGATAGACTGAGTTTGATAAGTTATTAAGTGGTCGTGTTTAGATGTGTGTAATTGCCGCCCCCTTTTTGTAAAAGTGAGAAACTAGTCGTTAATTTGTTTTGATAAATCAAAGCAACCATAAAGTCGGATTTTTTGAAACTGTCACCCCCCTGAAATAACAAAATTTGCCATATCTCCGGTTCCTGATAAGATAGAGACTTGAAATTTGGAGGTTCGGAAGAACTTAGCAAGATCTTCGTAACCTCCAAATTTCAAGTCTCTATCTCGTCAGGAACCGGATTTATGGTCATTTACGAAATTTGAAAATGCCCAGGGGGGTGACAGTTTCAAAAAATCCGACTTTACATTGTTGCAGACAATGAAATTGAATTCTGTCCCTGGATGACTGTGACACAGACAGATCCCGTGCAAGGGATTTACGCGCGACGCGCTTGTGTCTCTGTAATAAAGCCGTGTGGAGGTCGCGCGTAGGGGTTCGTAAAACTGTGACAGGGTGGGACACACAAATCAGCACACAGGATTTCAAATGTTGAGATAAAACTGAAAACATGTCAATAAATTAAACCTCTCCTGACCGCTAATAAAAACACACACTCTATTTCAATTTGGTACTCTTGGTAAGTCCTGATTTAATACCACTCTTCTCGCCACCGTATGCACCCCCTTGTTCTCTCAAATCAGGGATCTGGGACCTGCGCTTCTTCAGTGCTTTGTCAAACTTCTTTCGGTGTTTGACTCGTGGGTTCCTCTGTTCCTTCTTTCGGTGTGGTGTGAGACCCTGAGGAACAGGACGTTAATAAGTGTGTGAGTGGAAACAGTTTTAATAACCCTTTACTGGCATACGAAACCACGGGTTGTATAGCTAAGAATAGAACAAAAATGGGATAATATAAGAACAACAGAAAGGTGTATTCACGCAGACCAAAGCAGGAAGATAAAGAGGGCGAGAGTTGGAGAGAGCGAACGAGACGGAGCGAGGATGGAGGTGGGGGGAGATAAAAACAGAGAATGTTCCTTATCTCAGCTATTGCGATCCAGTATGATTCTCAAAAATACCAACCTTATTTTTCATTATCTTGTAGGTGATTCCTCGCTTCTCTTCATCCCCATCTTCCATAAGGGTTGGGTCCTCAGGGAGAATCTCTATTCCTAATGTAGAGAAGAAGGGGTTAGAAGGACGGAACATAGAACAAAGGGTTATATATAACTAGAATGGGAAAACACCCTAATATGGTCAAGATGTCTGTGCAAGAAATAAAACCCCAAAACATTACCTTTCTTCTTCTTTTTCTTTCGCTTCTTCTCTTCACTTAATTTCAACTGTTTCTCATACAAATCTTCTTTAACTTCTTCTTCCTCTTCTTCCTCGCTGGCCGCCCTTTTTATTCCCTTAGTCTCCTCCTCTGGCTCCGTAGTATTCACCTAGGGAGATGGCACTAGCAATTTGTATGATAATGCTCATCAAAGGGTATCATCAATCATGTACTAATATTTTGAATATGGGCCATCTAAATGAATAGCTCTACAGGAAAAATAATCTCTCACCTATAACAACTTGTCTCTTTCACCAGCAGGGTAACCTCACAATCACGTGATGCCCATATATGGTGTTGTGTGTCACGTGATGCCCATATATGGTGCCCAACTCACCTGCAGCAAGTTCTCAATCTCCTTCTCCAGAGTAACGTCAGTTTTAGCGGATGCAGCAATTAGTTTCCTAAGTTCCACAATTCTACCGATAACTGGGTGAGAGGTCAACTCCTGCTTGTCTGTCTCTCCGCTCTGTAACATGAGATAATACCTGTCGGAGAGAGGTTGTTACAAGAATACCCCCCAAAATCGGACCTTTCGAGTCGTGGTCACAGGTCTCTACAATCAGCCGTTTTATCCAAACGGTGGGTGAACGTTGGAAAAAATTCAGGGAAATGTAAAATAAGGAACTACGACTCACTAATGAATACATAACCAGGAACCGACCGAATCAGGAAATACTGGTCCCTGATTGGCTGATAACCAGTCACGTGACCTAAATAACGAGTTCTGATTGGTTGTTTACTTGTTTCGGTCGGTTCCTGTACATAACCCCCCATATTCCCCACTTACGCGATATTCAAACAGTACAGCATATTCAGCTTGTATTTGGCCTCAATGTAACTGTGACCAGTGTTAGAAAACGTCCCCTTGTCTCTACCCAGTGTTAGCAGGGAGAATAACGGTTCCCTGGCCTCCGACAACTTGTCCCTGAACTCTTCGAGCATCTCAGGGAGCTCAGGGGAGTTCTGAGAGAAATAGGATGAGGGTGGAATGGTGAGAGGATATTAGTTCTGAGAGATATATGATGAGAGGAGATTAGTTCTGAGAGAGATATGATGAGAGGAGATTAGTTCTGAGGACAAGTTACTGGGATTAAATATTGTTTGTTTGTTGTTAGTAAACAATTAACTAACCTGTAGTAAATATAGTAGTTTTTCCTCTTTGGTCATAGTAGTGAAATCTGTAGTCACCAGACTCTCCTTAAAAACTGAGTCACCCGCCTCTCCAGCAAACCTGGGTACAAACATTGATTGAACAAAAGGCAGAATCAAAATTGATATTTTGTGTCTTTGTACATCGTTTTGCATCCTTCCCTGTCCCCGTATAATACACAATATATACATACCTGGCCGACTCAAAATCTTGTTCTGATATTTGTTGGAGGAGACGTTTTTGAAGCACCATCGCCTCCCTCTCTTCCTCTTCCTCCATCTCCGATCCCTCCTCCTCACTATCTTCCTCGTCTTCATCTGCATAGAATGCTGCTTTCTTCCGTCCCCATGCCTTGTCCGTTACCCTGTGTGGCAAAGAGGTGTTGAACAGAAGTATAACACCGTGGTAGTAAAACTCTAAAATCCTCACCTCAATTCGTCCTCGACCTCATCAATTCCCCGCTCTCTCAGTTCTTCTTCCTCATCTTCTTCCTCATCTTCTTCTTCAGTGTCCAGCTCCAGGATCTCCTCATCATCACCAGCTGGATCAGAATAATCATCATCGTCACCAGAGAACCTATATCGATTACGGTTTAGTAAGAGATGGGTACCATATAAGTTTGCAAGAGATTCAGCTTGCGAGAGATTCAGTTTCTAAAAACATCTGCTAAATTTACTTGCTGTATTCTAATCCTCCTTTCGTAAAGGGGCGGGGCGCAGGAAACAGGGTCGAGCAAGGCAACTATTTACCTGATTTCATTTCTCTCCAGGAGGGCTTCATCTATTTCATCCCTCATCAGTTCCCGTTCTGATACATTGATGTCAGCCCCATCATCAGGATCACTAACAGCGGGTGCAGTGGGAGTGGGTACACTACGGCGGTTTCTTTTACCCATAGTGTGCTAATTATATGTAGAGAGAGTGTGTTAAATATGAGTAGAATATAGGCAGTAGGGACTATCTAGGGTGGGTAGAGGGGGTAGAGAAGCTTCACGAGAAACTTGATTTGGGGGTTTGGAGGGAAAATGAAACACAGTTATTATTTAGTAAGAATAATGGTAGTCAAAATTAAATTAGCTTAAAAACGATTACCCCGATGTTGGATGTACTGCTTTAAACTAAAAACTCTACTGCTTAAAAAGAGCATCTAGTATTTAAACCCCATTTAAACCACCTTCACCATGACACACGCAACATAATCTCTCAATAGATCAGACACATACTGGGCACCTGCCACATACTGATCACTGATCACTAATCAGACACACAAACACATATTATAGTTGATATATATCGCGGGGGGTACACACATATTGAAATCTCTCTTGTTAATCATTTCCAACATTTACACACGGTGGAAACTCAACACACTATTATATGTCTTCTTTTTCAGTTTTCTCTTACTCTCTCCCTCGTCCTAAAAAAAATTACCACTCTCCCTCAGCTAGCCTCTTCTTTTTAAGTCCTTCTGAACTTTCTCTATCTTCCGGGATGTGCTCTCACTTTCTCTATCTGGTGGGGTGTGCTCTCCTCAGGGACCACACAATCACATTATTCTGAATATTCTTGACAATCTGGTAGGGACATGACAGTCCTAACACCTTCCTCAGATGAGATCTAATCAGGTGATTTTGGATGTTCGCATCCCCCTGGAAGAGCCTCAAACAGTACCCGCACTGTTGAGATCGTGGAGCAGGGCGGCGAGGTTGTCCCCGTGGGGCACCATTGGGTAAACGGGTAGTCATCAACCTAGGAGATGTACCATGATGATTGGAGTGGGGGCCACTGGGTGGCACAGCAGATGTACCATGGACAGGGTGGGATGGCATCCTTCCATTAGGTCGGGTATTGGGTGCCCCGCGTGGGTTGAGAGGGGCACCATTGGGTCTCATGCCAACAGGATGTGCAGCTGGGGGTCTAACACTAGCAGGAGACATAACAGGGGGAGTTGCCTGTTTTGGTGCTGTCCTTATTCCTCCGCAGTTGTGAGCAATTCTCCGATGTTTTGTGGTAAAATTAATGTTGCAGTTAGGACAGGGGAACCCACCCACACACTCGTACTCCATCTTGTGTTGCGCTGAAAGCTCCAGGGTTGGGTAGCTTGTTTTACACACGCCACACCAGAAGTGCCCGCTGGAAGAAGGGGAGGAGGTAGCCTGGGCCTGCATTCGGGTAGTCTGTGCCCCTGGATTCTGAGCGGGGGAGGAGGAGGTAGTCGGTGCCTGCATTCGGGTAGCGGCTGCAAGGTGTCGGGTCGTTGCGAGTATCGGTGGCGTAGTACCATTAACCTTCGGGGTAGGCACAAATGATCCGGCCAACATCTGTTTTATCGATCTTTTAGGTTTCGCTGCAGGTCGTTGCTGGGATTTGGGGGTGTTGATTCGCAGAAATAAGAACTGCTGGCTTGACTTTGCAACACTTCCAGTGTTCGGGGTATGCCGTTCAGGCAAAATGTTTATCAACAAAGCTGGTACTGGGGAACCTCAGTTCACACTTGGCACATTTCATCTTGAAGACACCGTTAGTGTGTTTCACGAAGTGCTCTGCCAGCACATTCCGATGAGGGAACACCAAGTTGCAATGGGGACATTTAAAGTCGGTGGAAGGTCCAACTCCACTGGGTGGCAATCCATCGTGGCCGGTAGTTAAGTCGATGTTGGTTGAGTTTAGCCTGGTGTCTGGAAGCTGAGGATGCACGTGCCACACTTGTGTTCAAAGTACCCACTGGTATGGAGGTGCTCGTGTTTAGTCTTGTCGCTGGGCACCCTAAACTGAAGGGCACAATACGTACACATCACGGCTGTCAGGAGGGCTGGTTTTGTGGGTGATGGCGTGACACCTGCCGGGGTGGCGGGTAGCAGAGGTGTGACACCTGCCGGGGTGGTGGCGGATAACAGTGGTGCCTTTGAGGGGGATTCTGAAGCAACACGAGGTGACTTTGGATTTCCAAGTAGAGTTTTAGTGCCAGCAGGGGATCTCGGAGATGGGTTCTCTTTTAATGGTGTTCGAGAGGATCTAGCGGGAGACTTGCCGGAGGATCCAATACCGTTGGAGAGGGGGTTGGATTCTTTGGAGGTAGGTGGTTTGGATGTTTCAACTGATCTTCTGCTCCTTTCAGAATCACATCTTACATCTTTCTTCCGTTCTAGATCTGATACTTTGGAAGAAGATTCTCCTGATCTTCTTGGTTTATCAGCTGATCTGTCAGATGTATCTTTTATCTTCCCCCTATCAGACGATACACTGGTCTTCCTTTTATCTCTATCAGAAAATCCATCCTTCTTTTTCTCATTCTTCTTCTTTCCGGAGGAGCTGCCTGGTTTGGTTTCACTACTAGTAGACTTGGGGGTAATTGCTGAGTGTGCAAAGCTGTTCCTTAAGGAATTCTGAAGGAGTTCCTGAAGATTTAGAGAATCACTTGTACCCTCCCGTGTTCTCCGTTTCTTTGCCTTCATCTTCTCTTTACCCCTCTCACTCGACAGTGATTTCCTCTTTTCCCTCTTCACGGGGGAATCATCAGGCACTGTGACAACTGTATCAACATCAGGGGATTCTAGTCGCACCTTACTACTACTAGGTGGTGGCACCTTACTACTACTAGGTGGTGGCACCTTACTACTACTAGGTGGTGGCACCTTCTTCTTAGATCGTTCAAACAGTTTCCTGGGCGGATCAGGTTTCACAGGAGTTTCTTGCTTGTCTCGTGTTGGTGTCGGATCCTTTGGCTTCTCACACGCTTCGGTCTTATCCGGTTTTACTGCATCTTGCCTGATAACTGGGGAAGATGGATCTAAAACCCCCTTTTTTCCTCTACTTGCCCCTCCTCCTTCTTAGCTGGAACACCCTTTTCTTTCTCCACCTTCTTCTCCACAACATCTTTCTTCTTCGGTTTAGGGGGCGCTAACCGTGCCTGCTCCTCAGCTCCGTGCTCGGTATCATAATGCACAATGTAAGATCTCTGATTAGTGAACTCCTCCCCGCACAGCTCACACCAGTGCGCCAGCTCCATCTCGTGCAGTCTGTGATGTCGGGTGTGTCCCGCAGGCAGGTAGCCCCTGTGGCACACTTCACACTGTACCTCCCCAACCGATAATTTCACCTCTCCCACCTCGACACGTGGCACGTGGGTCTTCATATGGGAGGCAAGTGTGGTGAACCTGTTATACGTGATCCCGCAGACAGTACACTTGACAAGTTGTTGTTTGAAGTCATCTTCCTTCCTCCAGTCTCCATGTTGAGCGGCGTGGAACTTGGCGTGGTAGTAAAGGTGAGCTAGGACAGCGTGCCTCTTCTTACAGATAGTACACTCCATCAGAGGGTTGAAGAGGGAGGCCCACTCCACTATAACGTCATTGATATCTAACATTGTGTGGGCTGCACAGTAGTGGTTGATCAAGTTACCCCAGGAGGAGAAAGAGATGAAACAGAGGTGACACGATTTAGTCTCAACTACCGCCCTCTGCCGTTCTGTGATCACTGGCTGTTGTGTCGGGGGAGTGGCGGTGTGAACTAGGCCCAGTTCTTCATCTGCCACATAGAATATTCCCCCGTGTTTGGCGGTGGTGGGATCCGGGTCTTTGTTGTGATTCATGATATGAGAAATGTAGGTGGCTTTCTCCTCGAACAATTTCCCACAGATATCACACTCAAAAGTCCTCTTGAAGGTTTTCACACCACTTGAAGATCTCTTAAAGCTGATCTCACCCCCATTTTCATTGTTTACGTCTTCTTCCTTAATTTTTAGTTTCTCGGGTGTCCCAGTAGTTTGACTGTCGCCGTGTCGTTTTATCATGTGTATTTGGAGGATTTTCTTGCTTCCAAACTTGATGTTACACTCCTCACACTTGAATAACTTAGCGGCAGTCTTCCGGGCCCGCACCATTTGAGTACCGGGTGATTTGAAGTGGGAGCCTTTCATGGGACTGAACACAGACCGCTCCTTCATAAAGATAGGCGGTGAGGAGGGTGGGGAGGGCGGTGGTGAATCGTGTCGCCAGTTCATCAATTCATCCATAACACATGGCTCCTCTTCAATCTTCTTAGTCTCCTCCTCCTCCTCTTCCTCTTCCTCACTCTCACTAATAGGGTGTTCAGTTGACATATGATTCTCTAGACTAAACTCCGTCCCGAATTGTTTTCCACACTCTTTGCACGTGTGAATCCTTACAGCACTCTTTCTCGCTTTGCCAAGTTTCGCCCTACACACGTGCCGGCATAGCCCAGTTACAACCTCTTCACACTTGGGACACTTCTTCCTGTGTTTCCGCATGTGTGCTGAAGCCCCGAACTTTGTTTCAAACCGTTCACTGCAGATCGTACACTCGAACTCAATCAGCCCTGTATCCTTACTGCGCACCTCATCATAGTACGATGCCTGTCCTTTCTTGGACTTCTTTTTATTGTTTGTTGCGGGTTTGGGGGGTGGTAGAACGTGGAAGCCCATGTGGGAATACAGCTCGATATCACTGTCACACTCCTTACTACACTTGTTGCAGCCGTGTTTCCCTCGGATCGGTGTTAGGACAATCTCACTGAACCTCTTCACAGAGTCAGGAATAGGCAGGATGCTTCGTGCGGTGGGGGACACTTCATGACCTGAGAGGTGAGCGGTGAACTCGGGGAGGGTTAGGAACTTCTTTTGGCAGATCTCGCAGCAACACTTCGCCTTGTCCAGTAGGATATGGTTATCACGGTGTCTCTGAGCCTCGTTAAGACACTTAAAGCTCTCACTACATCTCTCACACTCGTGTAGTAACTGGTGTTTTATCTGTTTCACAACGGAACTAAACTGAAGATCACAATGTCGACACTTGTTGTGAACCTCCTCCTTATCATGAGACGCAACGTGGGCAATAAACGTTGTTTTGTCTCCAAACACCTTTCCTGCACATGTTACATGTTAGCACTCCCTCCTCTTTAGGTGCTCTATTTAACTTCCGTTTACCAGGTCGGGCATGTTCTGACAGGTGAACCTGGAGGTCCCTAAACGAGGCACAAGTCTCCCCGCACAGACTGCACCATGCCATCCCACACTTCACCTTCCCATAGGTGTGTTCCAGTGACACATACACCTGCTTCTTCCTCCGCTGTGTCAGTACGAACATGACAGGCGGTTGGCCTGTCTCACGGTCCGAGGGAAGGGTGTTCCGGAGGACTTCGTTCACCTTTGAGTATGTGTGGTCCACTGGGACGTACCCGACATGACCGTTAGCCTCTCTCACACCCAATACACATGTCCATGACGAAGGAATGCCGGGATGTGAAGTCCGGGTTCCGTGCGGGACGTCCACCTGCCCAGGCTTCAGGGTCAAATTGTGGGGGCTTTCGAGGGTGGTTGGGGTGTTGTTGAACAAGGACGGGCCTTCACCATTCTCCCCCTGCCCCGTTTAGTCCGCTCGCTGGGCCTGTAAATGCCATGACTAGGAGCCTGTGGTAAAGGAGGTCCTCTTTCAGTTTGTACCACCGGCCGCATTCCTCACACGGGACTGATGATAGGGGTGGAGATGGAGGAGCAGATGGGGTCTGTATAGAGGTGGGGCGAGGGTAGGGCGGGAGTTACGGAGAGTTGGACAGGCATGACAGGTGAACCCGTTGAGTAGTTTGCAGGCGGTAACTACATCACTCTCACACTGATACTCGCACGTCCAGTACGTCATCTCTTGTCCTGTGGGGGAGGGAGAGAACAATTAGGGAGGCTGGAGGGTTCACATACCCTGTGGAGGGGGAGAACAATTAGGGAGGCTGGAGGGTTTAATAGTTAGGAAAATTAAGGATCATTCAGGGAGAACAATATTTAGGACGGGGGAAGAACAATGGGGTTCAGTAAGGGGACCATCAGGGGTATGGGGATGGATAATTTGAAGTAATGAGTATCAATAACATTATTGAAAGGGCCAGGGGTGGGCTGGTATATGATGCAGTCAGGAACCGACCAAATCAGGAAACACTGGCCCCTGATTGGCTGATAACCAGTCACGTGACCTAAATAACGAGTTCTGATTGGTTGTTTACTTGTGTTGGTCGGTTCACATACCCGTCTGGTGGTGATATCGGAGAGTGATAACAGGAGCGGCCATTGCCATGACTGCGTGGAGACTATCCTGGTGAATAGTACTTCTTCTGTGAATGACTCTTACTGACCTGAGGATGGTGTGTTAACAACCGGTCAGAAAGTGTTGATCTATTTTCACAGAAATTTCAAACGTCCAAAACATTGCACATACCGTCGGTAGTAATCTAGTACTTGAATAATGTTCGATGGTGTAAAAATGGATGGGAACAGGGATTCACCTTCCTCCGCTCCCGTTTCAACGATTCCATCAAACTCTTGTCTGCTAAACTTTTCATGTTTAATCTGAAATGAAGAAGAAATATTAACAGCAGGTAACAAAGGGAACCATTCGGTATTTATTATTATTATTACTCGGTTAAAACAACACGTTACCTGCAACGGTTCAAGTTTAATTCCCTCATCCTTGACCGTTAAATGTGGGTAGATAAACTCAGGTAAGGGAAGAAGTGATATTGGACCAGTAGTGCTACTCTTCAAAGCTCGTTTTGGTGGAAAATCTTGGATTGGCTCTTGCTTAATATCTACTTCAGGGATTTCAAGACCTTCCTTTTCGGTAGAATCAGGTGTTTCGGGAGTTTCCAAACCCCTTTTCGCAACCTCTTCCATGCTTACATGACATGTCAGGCTAAAGATTGTATTGGATTAAAAGTGTAATGCTTTAAAATAGTAGAAATGAAGCGACGGTGCCTGGAAAATCTCGAAAAAAGTGAAATCGAAAACGACGTTCCAAAAAAGAGCTTTGAAAATTGACGGCCGAGAGTTTCAAACTTAATATTAGGGTGATTCATAATGATTTTCGCTTGGCACTTTTTGATCGCCAGTGATGATAGAGACCAAAAATTTCTACAGGATCTTTTAGTTTGGACAATTTGCGAATACGAAGACCATGTTTGAAGTTTACAAAGACATAATTTGACCGGTGACGGACTATTTCTGAAGTTCAGTTTTGTTCCGGTCGCTCGTTCCAAAATCCATTCCTTGATTTTAGCCCTTTAGAGGCTGTAAATTGATTCCAATGGATCCAGGACTTTTTGTAGGGAAACAAGAATTATTGCATTATGTATGTACTCATAATGCGGTGTTTCCCTGCCACAAATGGATTTAAAATTGATGAATAACCTTCAAAACTGGATTTTCCGATGAATTTTGTGCATTTTTTGGCTGATACGATGTTGATTACTAAGGTAACTAAGTAAGTTGCTAGGGTAACCGAAGCAGTTGCTATGGTAACCAAAACAGTTGCTATGGCAACCAAGGCAGTTGCTTAGGAGACCCCAGTTGGTTACCAAGTGCTTCAACTTTAACCGCATCTCAACTCGAGTCACTAGTGTGACAGTAGTTTCATGCTTGGAAGACGTTCTACCACTTCATATCATGGCTGTAGGGCGCCCAAAGTGATTTAAGGTGATAGTGGGAAGTGCTATAAGCGAGTAATTGCGTGCCACAATGTGTGTTAATCATTTCCTTTGTTGAATCAACGAAGCGTGAGATAAAAGTTTTATGAAGGAGCAGACTTGTTGTTAGGCGTTGTCCGTGACGGACGGACGGACACATTTAGTTTAACCCCACGATCTGCTGATTTCTAAACCCTGAATGATCTTTTTAGCACGTGCTAAAAACATCATCCCGGGTGAATGCCCTTCGGGCATTCACCCGGGCAGGGAAAAAATGACATCTTTTTGGGACATTTGTGTAAAAATTAAATCAAAATCCAATTTTCACATTTTATTTTATGGGCTATTTTTAGAAATTCGTCAAAAACCCATTTTTTCACTTTGGAAGGCTGTCACCATGGACCTGGTTGGTCTTTTGTCAAGATTGAAAGCTCAAATTGCAAATTTAATTCTGTTCTACATGATCCTTAAGTTATTTGGCGGTTTTGGATGTCTTAGAGGGCCTAAAATTGAAGTTCAAAAACGTTGCCCGAAAACAGGTGATTTGAAGCCACATTTTGCACCACTTTTCGAGCGATTTTTAGCCCCCTACTCCAATCCAGCAACTTTTTCGGCTCAAAATGGGTTGTTTACGATGACAACTGATAGAATGAACTACATTATATGTGAAAATGGCCAATTCTCCAAAAAATTACTGGCATTTTGACCATATTTTGATAAGTGCGACGGCATAGTGGCTAACCACTAAAAAACGGGCTATAGCCTTTGGAAGAAAACTTGGTTGGTCCCTAAAAATGGTGTTGGGAGACCGAAATTTCGTGGCGAACAAGTTCCTGTAAAAATTTTAGGGGTCCGATGAACAAGAATCCGAAAAAATAGCAAGCGAAAATCATTATGAATCACTCTAAAGTGCGTTTCAAACGACTTGACCTAAGATTCCTGGAAATTCAGGATTTCCCCTTTGTAAATACACGTGCAATGCGCCAAATTCCAAGAATTACGGGTCAAGTCGCTTGAAACGGACTTTAGTATGAGGCCCCTCGGAAATGTTCAAGTCATGCACAATCAAGTCACGCCCACCAATAAGGAACCATAATAAAGTTCAAGAGCCTCCAAGAGCACCCAAGAGCGCACCCGATCGAAGAGAGACCACACCTGAGAGCGCACCACACCCAAAAGAGACCACATCCAAGAGCGCACCACCTCCAGAAGACACCACTTCGAGAGCGCACCACATCAAAGAGAGCTCCCCATCCAGAAGATACCACACGCAGGGGACACCACGCGCAGAAGAGACCAGCGCGGCGTTGTATTTGCGCGTGCGGTCTCTTCTGCGCATGGTGTCCCCTGCGCGCGGTATCTTCTGGATGGGGAGCTCTCTTTGATGTGGTGCGCTCTGGGAGTGGTTTCTTTTGGAGGTGGTACGCTCTTGGATGGGGTGCGCTCTTGAACTTTATTATGGTTCCTTATCACAGCTCAGAACGCGCGGAGTGCTTCGCGCGTGATTGGTGGGCGTGACTTGATTGGGGCGCCGTTACGATCTGGGTGTTTGGTGGCCTGTTTACAGGTGCGCGCTGCCAAAAAAGTTGATTCACTAAAACGGCTCTAACCGCCGAACGACTCAACCGTTTTGGCTAATTCAAAGTTTATCTGGTAGGAAATGTCAAGGCCTAACCTCAACCCAAACCCCAGCCCTAACCCTAACCCTACTTTTGCCCTAACCCTAAAAAACCGTTTGTCAGCACTCACGAAACACCCAGATTTTAACGCTGGCCACTTGATTGTGCATGACTTGAAAAAAAAACTTGAACATTTCCGAGGGGCCTCATTTGCGCTGCATCGCGATGCACTGCGCCGTAAAGTCCATTTTTCTTCAACTGTTCACCCTCCAACTCGTGCGCGTGCGATATTTTAATTTACGCTGCGCGCGCTACACGTTAACATGTGATAGACGCGCAAAACATTTCCGCGCACGACTTTGGGGGGTGAACAGTTGAAAAAAAATGGACTTTAAGGAGTCTGCTTCTGATTTTGCAACAACGCTGCAATTTCGCGCGCTGTTTTCAAAAAGGAGCTGCGCCACCAATACGGGGGGTGGCGGCCAACATCGGCCTGAATATAAATACGTGTATACACTTGACAATAATCAAAACTGTAATAAATTAAATATAAAAATAGAGTCAGTTACCCAACTTGGTATAGCTGCTCGTCCCTGTTGCCTTCGCCCCTCAATCTTCCCCGATGCCCCCTGATGGAGATGGTTATTGATCACACCATGGCGAAAGAAAGTCGTAGTCGAAGATAACGGATGCATTGGTCATAGGAGTATCCCGTTTTCTTAGCTTTCTTGTCGGCGAGTTGTTTCAGTGTCTTTTTAAATTCTCGGCCGAGGCCCCCCGTCGTGGACATCACCAAAGGAGTAAATGATGATTTTTCCACCTCAATGACCCGATGAAGGTAGCCAGTCTTTTTCTCCCTTTCGTGTTTTTCGTACACTTTAGAGATTGACTGGTTAGAGTTAGACGCCACCCTAGGATTAAAAATCCTCACATCGAAATAGGTGTTATCCATACTAGACCAGAAATCACGTGTACTGATATCTAGGCGAGCACCATCCGCCAAAATTGTTCCCTCTGGCAGACTCGTTCCTCGTACATTTAACAGATGAGGTTCAACTTTCGTATCATGACACACATTACTGAATTCACTTGCGATGAAGTCTCTGACATTGTTGTGGCGAAAGCAAACAAAACCGCCAATTTTACATGAAATTGCGTGATCAATACTGTTTTCCTCTCCGCAAACGCAGTTGATAGGCAGTGCTTCTCCCGTCAGAGGCAAGTTGTATCGTGCAGAAATAGCATCATACCATTCTTGCCTGTTCAAGGTAAAGTTCAGTGTTTGGAGGGGAAGACAAGTTAACCAAGAAGATGCACCCTTCTCAGACAGGAGATCAAGGTTCCTGCTTTCGGCACTACTCATTTTGCTTCGAATTTCCTCGATTTTCTGTTGATGAATGTCATTTTTGGTACGGCGAACAATTAATGATTTCTCAGTTTGTTGGTTTTTGTTAACCTGATATGTTTCGTGTTGGCCAAGAACCGCTGCAGACAAATCCTCTGTGATAAATTTAGAAAAGCTGTACTCCGAATCTGCTGATTGTTCTGGGTTATCAATTCCCAATCCTCCAAATCTTACAGGAAGGGAGGCGACTGATCTCAAGCTGTCGCTGATAACGTGTTGACCAGTTAGTGCAGGGAGAAGTTTCTGGTGGATGGTTTTCTCGATGACCCCAAGTTGGTTGGATATTCCTGGAGTTGTTCTCATGAGGTAGCTCCACCTTTTCGAGATCCCGATGGTATATGCACTATAGGCCAGCTGTGGTTCGTTTGCTGCTATTTCACAGAGTTGACTGATTTCCTCGTTCCATTTCGCAACTTCGTTCTGAACAAATTCCCTCTGGCTCTCTTCTGTTCCGATGTATGAGCCTAGGTATCGTTGGCCGTCTGTGGTGATGTTGACATCGGTGAAAATTTCCCTTGCAGTTTTTTCATATTGGGGTTTTACAATTAACCACGATTTTCCGGGGTTGGGGAGGTATCCGTAGCCCGGTCCGTCACTCTTAATTTTGTCCCACCATGATTTTACTGACGACAGTTTGCCTCCACCTAGTCCATCATCGGCATAGAATATTTGAGTAAGGGAGGAGTCCTTCAAGGAGCGAATGAGGGGCATGAGGCAACAAGCATACATAGGCATAGCCGCTGTGTCTCCCTGGGTTGTACCCTCAGCTGATTTCATAGTCTCATGGGTCATGCCATCGCATAGGAAGAGATCAGCAGTTAAACCGTAAGTATTTTTAAGATATAATTCGAATTCAGGGCAGGTATAGTTAATGTTATTTAAAGCTGACACACGGTTTAAAGAGTTAAAAGCGTTACTAGCATCTACAAGCAAAACACATTCACAATTTTCACTCTCAAATAAATCTCTTGCTGCGTGAACAGCAGCCTCCACACCGCTCTCGAGTCCTGCACACAGTTGAATAGGTGCTGTGCATTCAATAATGTCCGGTTTGAGAGCTCGAGTGATAACTTTGCCCACCAGTCGTCTAAGTATTTCACCGATCCCAATTGGTCTGATACCGTTTGGTTTCTTGCTCAGTGGAACTAGCCGGGACGCTACATAGGATGCGCCACCAATACAAAAAAATCTTCGAAAATTTTAAGTTTTTTGTCTCAAAATTTGCAAATCCCTGGCCCTTTTAACGCACAAATTTTACAGCTTCCAATGACGGAAAATGGCACGAGTTTGGTTCGAATAGTGGTAGACAGTGCTTTGAATAGTTGGACATCACTACAACTTGCAATTCAGCATGGCATGGCAGGTGGGAATGAGACAGAAAAGCTCTCTCAGCTAGCCGAGGACCTAGTATTTCTGTGCGATACAAAAGCGGAACGTCACGACTTCGAGGAAACATTGGAGGCCGTTGCATTTCACGATTTTAATATCATCGACGAAGACGGTTCCTTCAAAGATCTTGCCAATGCCCTTTTGTGTTGTCTTCGAGAACTTGAAACATCGCCCGACTCTACAGCTACGATAACTAAACACTTCCCATGTGCTAAGAAGGCCCTTGCAGACTCTAAAAAAGGCGAGTCTCAAGAGGAAGAGATGGTGGAAGATGAGACGGCACTGTCTGAAATCGTAGAGCGCACAACCATACGAGAGGAGCCCGTTGTAGATGAGGATGGATTCACAATGGTTCAGAGGCGTAAAAAGCGCTGATGAATGTTTTATTTACATATTGGGTTTCTCTTAATTTATTAGAAAAATGCAATTTTGAGTGTTCTAATTACTACACACTACCACTCTCTCTCTCTCTCACCCTCTTTCTCCCTAGACTCCGCTAGTTTATGGCATTCCCCAAGGTCCCACCGGAACCTGAATCCGCCCAAGATGACCCTACACCGGCAGTACCACAATCCCTCCGTGCTGCTCAGCCACCCACCCCTGGGGATAGTCAGGTACCATAGCTCCACCGCTTTAATTAATGAATAATTATACCATATATTCTTCTTGAATTTCAACAGAATTGAGGTGTGGCTACCCGCAATCTTTTCTATTACAAAGGAGTAGAAAATGCATTCATTGTTTGAAAAAATTGACATACTTCGTTAGATTTTAGAGGTCCTCCTCCTCCTCCTCCTCCTCCTCCTCCTGTCCATTATTCTCCTCGGAAATGCCTTCATTTCTATCCTTGGATTTAATTCCTAGATCTATGTTTCTACCTGGGGTACTATTTCTAGTGTACGCACTGTCAGACTAACGTGTGTGTAAGATACATGTTTGTTATGCTTTGATAAACAGCCGATCATCATGTCGACCAATTGTGACGATAGTCAGTATCGATATTTTAGCCAGGAATTAAGTAGCCGGAAATAAAAAACGGTTAACGGTTGAAAATAATAAATTTAGACTGAACATTATTTATTATTTAAGCATTATAAATTTATAATTTAATCCATGGCCTTAAAGCATTTAATAGGAATTATAATAGGAATTACATTAGGATCTCAATTTACCGTGCCATTAGATTAACCCAATAACCCTTGCACCCTGCACCCCGTTAATTTGACCCGTGTTGAGAGGTAAACGAATTTAATTTTGTTAAATAAGAGGTGTAATCTTTCATTGCACCCTTTTATCGTTTTATCCCTTATCAGCGTCACTTCACACTGAGCTGCTTAGTGTCTTTCTCTCGCCTCGTCAGGTACACCATGTACCAAGTTTGATATCTGAAAATTACACCAGCTTGAACACATGTTGATCTTTTTATATGAACACTTTTGTGAAGTTTGAATAATCAGATAATTAAATCCTCGACTCCGTCCCCAGAATTAGGCAGGGGACCTGGAAAATAGACGAAATTTATACCGGGCCCGTATTTTGGAAACGAATTTTTCCAATCGGGCGGGTCACGTCCTGCTTTCTTCTTCTCTCTCTCCCTCTATCCATCTACCCCTTTTCATCCATCTTTTCTCTCGCTTTCAATCTTCCTCCACTTATCACTTATATTGCACCATTGCTCACCCCTATATCGCTTTAATGAACTGTATTCCCATCATACCTTTATAAGGTACTTTTGAGACCGGGTGTGCAGCACTCTCTTTTGTTTCTCATCTCTGTGTCCAATCGTCACTATATAACCCACTACTGCAGCTGAGAATTGTTAACCCTCTACTGCTGCAGTTGAGAGCTTCATAGATCTGCCCCAAAATTCATTCTCTGAGACAGAAAATTGCACCATTGATTTTCTTTGTAAACTGTGTAGTAGTCAATGTGATCCTTATTGATGTACAGGGTGTCCCACTGTCTTTGCGTGATAGTGGGACACCCTGTATAATGGAATTGCTTGTTATCACATATTATAATCATGACGTTTACTTTACTTGATTCAAACTAACTTTACTTTACTTTACTTAACTTGATTTAAACTAACCCTTGACAAGATCACTCGAATTACTCTAAAACTGATCAGTAATGTTTTGTACCCAGTTCGATGTCCAATTTAATGCCTGTACCAGAATCCTCCACATCGGGGGCCCGGGACCAGGTCAGAACCAATACCTATAATGGGGTATCATGCTGCTTCAGAACCAATTAAATACCTATAATGCTGCTTCACTCACTCACTACTTCTTGTTTTGGAACAAACAATAATTATTCTTGTTTTGAAACAGTTCAGTTCAGCGAGTTTGACGTTAGTTATAGCCGACCATTTGTTAAACCATTACCAGCTGTTTCTTGACATTATTAACTCGTTAATCCAGTCTTTACTACACTGACGTTGACCAGCTGCTGGAATGCCTGGATATTAATTATATGCTCGTTGAAACCCGCTGGCAGTTCCTCATTATCACCTTCAAACTATTTTATGGAGAGGGGGAGAGAGGGAGAGAGAAAGAGAGAGGGAGGGAAGGAGCGAGAGAGAGAGAGAGAGAGAGAGAGAGAGAGAGAGAAAGAGGGAGGGAGAGAGAGGGAGAGAGAGGGAGATGCTTGCATGTTCGTATTTAAGGGTATGTAGGCACGTTATGTAGTTTTGAGTTGATATTTCATTTAATTTTTCCCCTGATATCAGCCATTGCCTGGCTAGACTGTGTTTCGGGCGCCCCGCACCGTACAAATGTAGAGGGAGGGTTAGAACATAACAAATCAGCCATTGTGTATTCTAAAACACACTAATATCCCTAATAGTACTAATCCACTTTTCTCGACCCATAACAGCTACCTCCTTACCTAGGACCGGCGTTTGATAAAGAATCTAGGGCAGAATAGCGAGGCTGTAAAGGCTAGCTATCGTAGGGAGAAGTGGAGGAGTCGCTCCATGTCAATATCCTCCAACGGTAACGACGGTACGAACCAGGAACCGACCAATCAGAACTCGTTATTTAGGTCACGTGACTGGTTATCAGCCAATCAAGGACCAGTATTTCCTGATTCGGTCGGTTCCTGATACGAACCGTGAAAATATTTGCCTAGCTAGACTCGCGTGCCCCGCCCTTCTTTTGTCTTTACAAATGTCAAGGAGGGCTAGAACATAACAAGCAATTCTAGTCTTGTAACTTCCAATTTAATGGATGTATCATACAATTAATACCAGATATTGTTTCCTAGTTTCCAGTTCTGCAGGCTCCAGATCCTCCCTCTCTTCCTACAGCTCCTCTGGATCTGGCTCTGATGATGATGATGAGGTTAATCCAAGGTATTTAAAGGTTTAAAACACTGGCCCTTCGTTTAGGGGGCACAGTGAGGGAGGCTGTGTACTTGTTTTTATTAGGCTGCCCCCTCCAGCTCCCTCAACAGTAATAATTATTGTGTATTTCAGACAAGTCCAACAGCAGTCAACGAATGGGTTCAATGATTTCTGTGTCAAAAAGATAAGTCAGTGTAACTTTGGTCGGCGAGAGATCGAGATTGCAGAAGAGGAGATGCCGGCCTTGATGCTGCTGCGTCGGAAGCTCAGCGATGAGCGGTCTCTGAACGGTGCCCGTATAGTGATCTGTACCCACATCACTGCACAAAGTGCGGTACTGATTGAAACGCTTGGTGCCTGTGGGGCCCGGGTCAGGGTTTGTTCCTGTAACATTCATAGCACTCAAAACGAAGTGGCAGCCGCTCTTGCAGAGGTATATTGGAGTTAGTACCATTTGATCGTGACCCTACTAAAATTTAGTTCGACGCGCGATTGATATCGATCGTTTATCGATCGTTAATCAATCGCGCGTCGAACTAAATTTTAGTAGGGGATTGGTTGAAAGAAAGTGGATGATATTAACCAATAGGAATATAATGGAAGTTGAAAGTTTCATATAATATTTTGTTCCCTCCCAGTGCAAAGATTGTGCTAATTTGCGAATTTAGTTAGCAGCAAAAAATTAGTAAATAAACACCTAAAAGTAGCAAAAATTCGCTGTACAGCAAAAACTAGACATCGTGGAGTGAAATAGATACGTGCATCGTGTTCAGCGTCGAAAAATAGGTCGGGGTACGAAATTTGGTATCTCTACCTCATCTCAGTCGCGAAATTCGTATTTTGCTAATGCTGCCTAATCTAGCAGCAGCAGATGAGGCAGCAGATGAAGTGTAGCTATGACAACCATGCTGCCATGTCGCGCGCACATATAAGAACGGATAAAATTCGACCCTTCCATCAGCCTCAGTGGTCGAGTGGTTAAGGCGATTACCCATGATATCAGAAGCGAGCACCTGTGTGGGTTCGAACCCCGATAAATCTTATTTTTTTAAAACATTTTCCTCGTTTATGCAAAATAATTTAAACATTTTTTCTCTAATGCTGACCACTTAAACATAGTTGTTAAACACAATTAATGTTATTGAGGTGACCTTCAAAATTTGGTGGGAGCAAATTTTCGATAAAATTTTTAGATTCGCAGCATTTTTTAAGATCTTTGCACTGGGTGTTCCCTTCAGTCTGGTATCAGTGTGTTCGCGTGGAAGAACATGACAGAGAAAGATTTCTGGTGGTGCATAGACCAATGTATCAAGGGCGACTTTGATGGTAAGTCATCATCGTGATTCATCAAACTTGAGATAAATGTTAAGTTTTAATACTCGTCGTAAATCATATTGTTCCCTAATTATATTATTAGATGTGGGAGATGGGAAGATATCGATGGGACCTAATATGATACTGGACGATGGTGGGGATATGACACACTACATGGCAACCAACCTGCCCGAACGGTTCGCTAAGATTATTGGAATTGTCGAGGAAAATGTTGACGGTAAGATGATCTCAATTTGTTTTACAATACATCACTAGAATGTTTCCTGGAATCTGTCGAGTTATATTCGCTGTATAACATAATATATATGGCAGATCTTGAGAGCTGTTATAATTAGTGGCAGGGCCACACAAATGTCTCTAAAATATAAAAAGGAAGAGGGGTCCATTTTCAGAGCACGGTAGTTGTGAACTTACATACAATTATGTCTGAAGATACAGATTGCATAACACTCAGTACTATGATATGATGTGGCCTGTTTCCTAGATATTACTGGACAGGCCCTGATTATAAGGGTTAGAACATACCGAGCTACTGCAGTCTGCACTTGAGCTGATGTTTTCCAGCTGTAGTTGGTAGAAGGGATCAGATGTAGATCCTTTTACACACACACACGCTGGTGTCGGTTAAGGTTTTTAGTTGAATGGCGAGCCTCAGATCAATTGTTTACGTCTGGAACCCCTTTCCTTTTCCCATTGTTCACTACTGCACCCCCCTCTCCCGCGGCACCCCTTCTTCTCGAACACTCTCCAAAAACTCATTATGTTCTCAAGGTATTAAATTGGTTTCGCAACTCTGTTCATCAAATCAATGATTGCACCATGAATGGTTGTGCAATTGTGAATTATTTTGGTTCTAGCTCGTGTATCTTGAAGTGGTGTAGAAACTCTCTCCATCTCTCTCTCCATCACACTATACACCAGAAGAGAGGGTGATCTATGATTTGACTGTGAATATAAAAGTTCGCCCATTTCTGATCCCCCGATATATGTCCAGGTATCCACAGATTGTACAACCTGTCTCGTGCTGGCAAGTTGCCCGCTCCGGTTATGAACGTAAATGAAAGTGTAACCAAGACCAAGTTTGACAACTATTTTGCATCTAAAGAGAGTATAACCGACGCAATCAAAAGGTATGTATGTCTTAGTAAGATTCAGTGATTTAGTCAGGGCAAATGACGTACAAAATATTGCCACAAAATTGTTAAATGTTGTTATGTTCTAACCCTCCTTTACATTTGTAAGCTCGCGATAAGGAACTGGGTAAGCGATATACTTGTTAAATATTAATTTGTTCTCAATCTATACCAGATCAACAGACTGTATGCTGGGCGGTAAACTAGTTGTTGTTTGTGGCTATGGCGAGGTCGGCAAGGGATGTGCAGCTGCTTTTGCCGGTATTGGATGTGTTGTCATGGTTACTGAAACAGACCCCATCTGTGCTATACAGGCTTGTATGCAGGTATATACCATCTCTCCCCGTTTTCTAGTTTCTATTTCCTGTTATATATATCTGATCAGTTCATGTAACACCTGACGGCTCTCCCTCGCTGACCAGGGGTTCAGGGTGGTGAGGCTGGAGGATGTGGTCCACTATGTTGACATTGTCGTCACCTGCACTGGAAACAAGAATGTTGTGACGAGAGAACACATGAACAAGTGAGTGGAAAGAGTTTCAAGTTCAAAACAAACTTTTCAATAATATTCCTTCAACTCACACACTAGCAGTTTGGATATACACCGATTATATCTTGCTATGTTCTAACGACTAACTAATTCGGGGGCGGGGCGCCCGAAACACAGTCTAGCCAGGCAAATTATATCCATCATGCATAGTTAAATTTAATTTAATTGTCCATGCATTAAGTTCCACGATAAGATCTAATCAAGGAAGCAACCAGTTATGGAGCTAGATGTGGGGCTGATTTTCTTTTCCCTCCTCTTATCCTCAAACTGGGGTGCAAGCAGTACCTCTCTCGGTCGTTCTGGCTTCTCAGGCTTAGTACAAAAACCTAAAGGTGTAAACGGTTTAACCTATAAAGGTGTACACGGTATGTAATATCGCTAGGTCTCTGGTCCTACTCTTCTTATCTAGTAAAATAACCACTCTATTTGCGTTGTCCTCTCTCACGTTGTCGCGCACGCTACATCTAGTCAGGGACACCCTTCCCAAAAAGAGAGGGTACACCTTGCCAATATTTGAGTCTCTAATCCTACTCTTCTAGTATGAGTTACCTGCTGTAGAACGATGGTATCGCTGTGGTTGTTTACGCCCCCTTACCATCTCACAAACGAAGACAAAGAGAGCCAGGCCTACTAGGGGTATGGTCACCAGAAACACCCCGAACATGGACCCTGTAGATCAGGGGGGTATCGGTATTCGGGAGTACTCAGATTATAGGGGGTATAATAGGGGGTATCACTACGTCATAATATAATATTATATTATAATTATCGGTCATATAATAATTCACTATGGGGTCGATTCCGGTCAGCTCGCGAGGTGCCATGTTTATGGCCCCAGAACGCGCAACAGAGCTCTAAATCTCGACCCTATTGCGCGTTTTACACATAAAATTGGCGCTGGAAAGCGATTTTTGGTATAAATATTGCAAAAAGTCAAAGTTCCCTTGTTGTTGTTATTGCCCGCACCTTCTTAAATTTGGCTTCAGACTATCCAGTACAACCCCCTGATCATTTTGGTACCAAATATGTCTACGCTCCGATTAGCGAAAAAAAATTATTTCATTTTAAAGTTTTCAAATGGCTCTCATTCTCTCATTTTACAGATTATAGATCCAAGTTTGGTCTCATTTTGTGTGCCAAACGATGGACCAAATGTGAGATCAGTTTTATTGGCCATTAAACATCACACGCATTTACAGCGGCGTCTGTTTTGGGTGGCGTTTCCTGCGCTAAAAACGGCTTATTTTTGGGAGCCTAACCGGAAAAACGCACGTTTTGAGATAATTATCGGTAATGAAATTACCCCTCGCTGCAGTAGTGATTACCAAGTAATACTACACAGAAGTTCTGCATATATAATTGTTATCTAATCAATATCCCATACCAAGTTCAAGAGGTTTCGTAGAGTCCATTTGTTCGGTGGGTTTACAAAAACTGTGCTCTGTTAACTTCCTCCATAGCGTCTCAAAAACATTATCATTTATCATACTCAGGATAGCTAAGGAGGAATTGAATCAGTAGTTAATAGCTAGTGCAGAGTAATTAGAAACTGTCATCTGTTGACAATGATGGAATCATTTGATCATCACCGCAATCATTTGATTCATTTCCTTACTGAGATCTATTAGTTTCTTGTCAGCAAGACGTTTGTTGTACAGGAGAGAATACGTGTAATCGAGCGCCTTGGTTCTGGACACGTAGAGGTTACAGGGGGGTTGTGTGGCTGCATACCACAGAGGTATCCGTTCAGATAGAAACGCATAACTACCGTTCCGAGCTTGTTCTATACCTGCAGGGGATTTTAGCAACGGGGTAACCCTGTTTCACCGCGCCCCACAGGGAAACAAAATGAGGGTTAGAACATTTAACAAGTCCTTATAGTTGTGGAATAAGGACACAATTTCAACAGTTTTATTACACATCTATTTTTCAATTGAGCTAATTGAGCTAATTGAACGGTGTATTTTATACCTTCTTCAAAGGAGGATACATAAGAGAGGCGACGGGAGAACTCTCGTAGAATGAAATCATCTGAACCGCTGATAAGTTCCGCTGTGATGGAGTTGTTAACCGTACCGAATGATAACCCCGAACCCGTTACCATGACATCCTTCACACTCCGTATTACCTTGGAAACCGATTGCCTAGCGGGATGACAATTGTTACACTGGAGATCTGAAATCACAGGGGTTCACCTGTACACGTGTCTCGCACAGCTCACCGGGTAATAGTGGCAGTAAGATTGGCACTGTACATGGCAAACATAATGAGACAGACAGTCCACCAGCAGGTTGCCACAAGACGGCTACTGGCGCTCCGTGGTGCAACTGGCATCGGTATCACCTGTAAATGATATATTATTATGATCCTTGGAATCCAATGTCGTTATAACAATATACTGGTTGATCACTAAATGATTGATACCTGGCAGGAACCGTCCGAATCAGGAAATACTGGGCCCTGGTTGGCTGATAACCAGTCACGTGACCTAAATAGCGAGTTCTGATTGGTTGTTTACTTGTGTCGGTCGGTTATTGATACCTGGATGAGGGAGCAGATAAACAGCCAGCCACTCTGCAGACTATCCATGGCATTCAGACTCTCCTGCACTGATAACCGTTCATCCCGGGGACATGTAGTGAGTTGCTGGGATAATGTCAGAGGCATCCCTCGACAACTATCACATTCACACGATCCACCGTCAAATGTACCTGTGTGGGTGGTGTTTAGTCGTTATCGACTCTACAGTCTACTTTATCCCCTCTCTACTATAATCTACTATACATACACCAGACACCTGTATATTCTGGCCATGTCCCGTTTTACATGGAATGCTCGACAAGAGCACGACAGATCTCCAGATATATATCTGGATTGTTAGTTGAAGTTTTTCCAGATATCATGTAACATGATATCTGGATTGTTATCTACCTTTAAACCCTCGAGATGAGTACTTCTCGTAAACCCACACCATAAGCCAGAGTAGAAACCCAGTGATAAAGATGGTGAGCCACCTGTGTAATAAAATATCAGTTGGTCATATTGTACTGTACATGTTGCAAAAGCGAGTAATGTGTGTGATTTAATTAACCTTTCCAGCATTACTTCGACAAGACTCTAATCTATCATCAGATTCAATGACGTGGAAGATTGGAAATTTAATATCCTCATTCGCATATAATATTACTTTCTCTCTCTCTCTCCCTCTCCCTCTTTTTCTCTCTTTCTCTTTCTCTCTCTACATTATTTCTAATGAGGTTCATTAACTCTCATGTCACATCTCTCCTGACAACCAAAACGCGGCATACTCAAAGTAAAAATCTTTCTAGATCCTGAGCAATGAGTAAAATCGAGCATTTCCAGAAAGAGATTGCTGCCCTGGTCACACAGCGGACCGTAAAGCAGCCTGAGGACCCCTCGGGAGGAGTGAGTGTCGGATGTGAATGGGGCACAAACACTCCTCTTTCTCTCAAACACTCTGCATACTACATAATATGTGAAATTCTTTGTCTTTCTCTCTCTCTCTCTCTCTCTCTCTCTCTCTCTCTCTCTCTCTCTTTCTTGATTACTCACAGGTTTGCTGCGAAGGGTGAAATGAAAAACATTGCATCATTCGAATACCCCTCCGCAAACAAATCTCCCAGAGAGAAGGCGTGATCATCGGACGTGGGGTTGAGTACCATGTAGATACCTGGAGGAGAGTTCAATTCTGAGACTTTCCTTGCTCGACCAGTTCTCTGAGAGAACTTCTCTCACTGTTAGAGGGTTAGAACTTAGAACAAAACAAGTTAGCTGGTAGCTTTATAAATCCATGAGCTGCTGTATACACTAATGCCCTACCTCCGTCAAGTAGTGGTGCTGAAAAGTCTGCAACAGATTTTCGTTCAATTGTCTGGGCAAACAAACTTCCAGTGATATCAATCTCATCCCGGTTTAACATTCCTAAACAAATTATACAGTCGGACCCCGATTTACCGGGATAATGGTCCCTGATTGGCTGATAACCAGTCACGTGACCTAAATAACGAGTTCTGATTGGTTGTTTACTTGTGTCAGTACGGTTTCTGCTGCAGCACCTACCTAGCATTCCGGTCCAGTCGTTACCAATTTTCCTGCCCGCCTCCTTGACTTCAACGAACGTGTAAGTGTAGTTCAGTCTGGCTGCCAACTCTCTTATCATTTCAATGGATAATCCTAGAGAGCAAAGCAGTGATTATGTGGCGCATATTAATAAATCAGTCAAATAAGGGGTCCAACATTATTTGTCCAGTAGGTACCTGAGAAGCAATGATCTCCTGAGCCCTCACAGTTTTCTACCCGGCTAATGAATGGCTTCTCCAGTATAATCCCCACTCGTAGGATTCCTCTGTTCACTGTGGACATTGGAGAAAAACTGGACCTCTCTGGTTAGTTTCAATTTTACATCCCAGGATCCCACGATGGCGTATCTTTGGAATTCTTGCCAACAATGTTGTAAATGTTTGCTGTCGTTGCAGCAACAAGTCTCCTTCCATCACTGCCGAACCTGATTCTCCCAGTTTCTCCTTCAAAATCCACGCTTTTTAGTGTTTCCACTATATCATTTCTGTAGGATTAGCGGGAAGTTTTTGTAGTTTGGTTTTAGTAGAACAAGAGAAAACAAAAAAGGATTTCTTACTCAAAAAAACATGTGGGCTGTTTGCGATATTATCATCAACAGAGCTGAATGTACTTACCCTAACGGATACTGTTCGATGAACCCTGAGGACATATCACATCCGCCAGTATACTCATCAATCTGCTGGTCATTGGGAATAACTTTGCGAAGGAGTGATACAGAGTCTCGTGCTAGGGCCCGGGTATAAGCTGTTCCGGGGAAGGGGTCCCCCTCGTAGGAATACGGCCCACCAAATACCACCAAACCTGGATGAGAGAGACACTCAAATCATCGGATCTACCCGATACTGTTCCAAGCAGAGAGACTTATAATATTCAACTTATAATATCGAACTGGAAATATTTCGTTTCGCAGCTCGTACCTGCAGTAAACCAGGGTAGTTGCACGGTCTTCTGGTCCCCATGATTCTCCCGGATTGCAGCATTGTTGGTTGTGTTATGCTTGTATAATGTTGTGTATGCTTCCATCTCTAACGCACTGTCACACGACATCCACCAACTACCTTCTCCTACCATACCAAGCTACCAAGGGAAGTTGATATAAATTGAACAGGGAAACTACCATACCAAGCTACCGGGAAATATTTGAACTTGCTTCTCTGTAATCATCATGTCTAAACTATCATGCCTGTTAACTGATGTGATATATTAGACTAGAAAGCCCATTGTTAAGTCCTACAACAGACTCCCGCCCGTCTCTATGCCCCCCTCTCACTCTTTGTCTCTCCATGTCGGGGTAAAGAATACGGAGGTTGGTAGTGGTAGAGCGCTGGTGATAAACATAAAGGGAAATCCCACATAAAGGGAAATCCCGCTGAATAACATGTAGAATCAGGTGATAAAGATCCGTAGAATTGTAGCTGTGTAGAGAATCAACGGGGTACGTAGGTAGAAAGGCTTTGGCAATCATGGGAGCCCAGCAGTAGATCCCAAAACACCACAGGAACACGCAACAAACAACCAAAAACATGCACGTGCAGTATCCCCTCACAACCTCCAATACCCCTTCCAAGCCACCTCCTTGGCAACCCCCCACTATTTGCACGTGGGATACTACATACTCATCACGACGTTCATTTGCAAATTATAATAGAGACTAGAAAGCCCATTGAAGTCCTACAATAGCCCCCCCCCCACCCGTATCTATGTCTCTCCCCCTCTCACTCTTCGCCTCTCCATGTCGGGGTAAAGAATACGGAGGTTGGTATAGTGGTAGAGCGCTGGTGATAAACATCAAGGGAAATTCCGCTGAATAACATGTAGAATCAGGTGGTGAAGATCCGTAGAATTGTAGCTGTGTAGAGAATCAACGGGGTACGTAGGTAGAAAGGCTTTGGCAATCATGGGGGCCCCAGCAGTAGATCCTAAAACACCACGAAACACCACAGGAACACGCAACAAATAACCAACAACATGCACGTGCAGTATCCCCCTCCAATACCCCTTCCAAGCCACCTCCTTGGCAACCCCCCTCTATTTGCACGTGTGGATACTACATCATCACCATCACGCCACGCATTTGTACTTTATAATAAGGATGTCCTACCCCGCCTACCCACCTTTGAAGCAGTATCCAGTGTTCTAACAAGGTACCCCCGTGTAACACAGACTAGATATGTCGTCACTGTACCATAGATCCTGTTATCTAATCTATCCTCAAACTCATCCCACTCTGCAAAAATATACCTAATGTTTGTGTACATTGGAACAATTGTTATGGGGTTGTTAGGGGGTTTTTAAGGGGTTTATAGCGGGTTTTTATTGTTAGGGGTTGTTATGGCCCATAACTTATGGGGTTGTTAGGGGGTTGTTAGAGGGTTGTCAGGGCGTCGTTAGAGATCGTTACCCGACTCTACGCTAATCTCTCAGTACCTCTGTCTGAATCGGTTACGGGAGTAACATGACTTTCCACAACTACCATCTCCCGGTATTTACGAAGGTGGGATAGAGCTTCATCGAATCCAGTAAAACCGTAGTTGTCCCCACTGTAGATTACCACCAATCTATGGATGGTGAAAGCATTGGTAAAACTGTGGGCAGATAGAGAGGTCGTGATCTCTCCAGAATCCACCGACATTTCGAACTAAACAACTAATGAAAAGTTATTTATTCCTGACACACTACAATACTTAAACTAATTGTGGGGGTGGGATTGTGCCATTTTATCTGGACATCAAATCATTACAAAATGCTAATTTCTTCGTACTTTTCCCAAAAGAACTCCTTCATAATTGCTACAATGGGCTCCAGGGTGCCACGCTGACGAACCTCAATCCTGCTCTCAGACCACAGACTTGGTTTCTTCGGACTGAATGGAGATAAATTAGTAGGGGTTGGCAGCCACCATGAAATGCTATACTGGATGGTAACAATGTACTGACAGAATGCTATACTGTGTGGTAACAATGTTGTGTATTGACAGAATGCTATACTTACTGTGTGGTAACTATGCTGTGTATACTTACTGTGTGGTAACTATGTTTTGTATTGACAGAATGCTATTCTTACTGTGTGGTAACTATGTTGGGAATCGAGAGAATGGACAACATCGCTGAGGTTGTGTCCGTATTGGCTGCATTGAAGGGTCCAATAACTGCCGTTACATTGTTTCTTTTCAGCGTATCACACACCTAGGCGGTAAACAAATTGTGGAATTCTCGTTGTGGGTCATATATTACGTAGCAAATATGTGTGAAATTATACGTGACTGGAATCCAGTATTCATGGATTTCAGGGGTTCATGTTTCATCATGTGACGCAAAGGAACACTCTGCATAAAATAGGGACTAATGCCAAGTAAGGTCAGGGGAACATGTTGCAAACAACAAAGTACGGTTCTCACTTAATCTACCGAACCCTCATTTTATTTTAGATAAAATGACATCGGTAAGAGCCACAAAGATTCTCACCTGCTGCTGGGTGTTACTGACAGTACTGTTGACAATGACGACAGGAACAAATTCATTCCCTCCTCCTCCAGTTAGGGCGTCGGTGATGGCGTTAATAGTCCCCCAGTCTGGCGTGTCCGCTATAATACCTGTTGATGTTTTAACCCTCACTTACAACATCGCGGTGAGAGCGATGTTCGGGCAATAAAGGACCTTGTTATCTTGAGTGAAACTATTTTGTGATCGGTGCAGTAGTTATTTTTAGGTTGATGACTCCCCCCCCTTAAAAACTGTGTGATCGGTGTCCTACCAATGTGCTGTAAAGCGTGACTGGGAGTAAGAAGGAACAGAGAACAGAACAACAACATAGCAACTCAATACACGTCAGCTGAAATGCACAATTCTCCCTTTTTCCTCCATCTATCTGCTCTCTAATATTGTCCATTAATCACATCCCAATTTCTAGTAATCTGATTAAAGAGCTAATAAGCAGGTTGCACAAATAGCTATAGAGACATAGGACGATTCTATAAATCTTAGCTGGGTTTTCCCCACACTCGAAAATATTTTTATCACAAATTCTAGAGCACCAGATCACCTAATACGGAATACCCTTTAGAAACCACTAACAACTCCATAACAAATCCCTAGAAACCCCCTAACAACCCCCTAACAACTCCCTATAACAACTCCCTAATAACTCCATTATAACAACTCCATAACAACCCCCTAACAACCCCCTAAACCCCCATAACAACTCCCTAACAACCCCCTAATAACCCCATAACAACTCCCTAACGACTCCTTAACTCCCCTCCCCCTAACAACTCCATAACAACCCCCTAATAACCCCTTTATAACCCCATAACAACTCCCTAAAACTCCCCTCCCCCTAACAACTCCCTAACAACCCCCTAACAACCCCCTAACAACCCCCTAACAACTCCCTAACAACCCCCTAAAACTCCCTAACTCCCCTCCCCCTTTTAGGATGAAGAAGTGTTGTATACTGGCCAATATGGGACACGCCTCGGCAGAGATAGACGTGGCCAGCCTGGCTACAAGTGAACTGAGATGGGAGAAAATACGATCTCATGTCCACCACGTACACTGGCCAGGTAACACATAGTATTACTGTTTAGTTGTATGTTTAGTTGTCTGTTTAGTTGCCTGTTTAATTGTCTGTTTAGTTGTCTGTTTAGTTGTTTGTTTGTGTGATTGAGAAGAGAAAAATACAGAAGGAAAGGAGGAAGGATGGTCGAATAATTATTCAGGGCATTAGCTACAAAGTTAAAATTTACACCATTTTAGTTCTAAAGATGCTGTAATTACTGCATGTCACACAATGCAATGTTACGAATGTTATTTGTGTCCTGAGATCATTATATTATTATTATTAGCACAACGACTTTAAAAAGGCTCCATTATTAGCAAGTAACTAGGAATTTAAAGATACACCTCAATTATATAACAGCAGCTTGAAACTCTCCCTTCTTTCAGATGGTCGATACATTGTTCTACTGGCTACTCACCCCCCCCCCCCTTCTTTCAGATGGTCGATACATTGTGCTACTGGCTAACATCCCTCTTCTTTCAGATGGCCGATACATTGTGCTACTGGCTACTCAGTACTCACCCCCCCCCCTTCTTTCAGATGGCCGATACATTGTGTTACTGGCTAAAGGAGGTCTGGCTAACCACTCTTGTACAAGTGTTCCTAGCTTTGTAATCAGTGTTACAGCAACAACCCATGCCCTCGCACTCATTGAACTCTTTATTGCCCCACCTTCCAGGTACATAGACTGTTGTATTGCCCCACCATCCAGGTATAGACTGTTGTATAATCCCAACCATCCAGGTATATAGACTGTTGTATAGTCACATTGTCGTCCTTTAGAACATAGTGTAGGGGCAATGTAGTTCCTTTTACCACCACATGGCACATTATATATTGACTTATGACTTAGCTTATACTAGAACCAGTGATATATGGATCTGACTATGCAAATGTTAACACCATCCCCTTGTTGTAGACCATGACACTCTCCCTCCCAGATATAAACAAGACGTATATTTGATGCCCAAGAAACTGGACGAGTATGTGGCATCCCTTCATTTAACAGTGTTCAACGCCCACATTACAGAGCTAACTAAGGAGCAAGCATCTTTCATCCAGAAGAACCGGGGTGGACCGTTCAAAAATCAGCACTATCGATATTAGAACTGGTGTATAACAGTGTGGTAGTGAGAACCTCCCTCCTCTCGAAGCAGGAACACAGATGCAATGACTTATATGTGTGTTCCTGCTTTGAGAGGAGGGAGCTAATAAGAAGATTTTTATGGCATGAGATTGTGTGACCGATTGATGATTGATGGAAAAATGAGAGAAAAAGAATTAATTAGAATGATACATGTTTTAAAGGTCTAAATATTGCTCGGAGTGGGTTGTCCAATTAGATAGACAGGGAGATAGAGATGCTGGTTAATTGAAATTGTTGTTATTTTGTTTAGATAGCATTCCAGGAGAAGGAGATAGCGTACAAGAGAAATAGGGACGTGAATAATTATTATAGTTGAGAAATACACACAACCATATTGATAGTTGAGAAATAGCTTGTATTGTTGATTTTCATGCTGCAGTCGGACCCCGATTTACCAGGAACCCCGATTTACCGGGCGAAACCCTTTCCCCCCGAGCATCCCGGTAAATCGGGGTCCGAATGTATATACATAATATATATATTTTCCACATGTTGTATATTTTTGACACAATATAGTTTATCACTATGATCTTTATTATGACAATAACACTGATTGAGTTTCAAAAACAGACCAAATTATGATGTTTGTACTTTGTATACCGGGTATATATACCCAGATAAGGCACAGGTCGGAAAAAAGTTTCAATCTGGGGCCCCCAGAATGGGGGGCAGCTGTAGCCTGCACTTCGGATACAAGGACCCTGAAAAAATCTCAATATCCAGTTAATGTAGGAATGTTCTGGGTAACTTCATGTTCAATGATCAATGATGAAGTTACCCAGAAGATTGGTCATTGCTATTCAGAGAGTCGTGGAGAAGGAACAGGTGATTCCAGAATGTCCGTAAATTGACTTCTGTTCATGGTACGGTATGGAACGCGCGACTCACTTTGGATGAAAGATCTCGCGCGAAACGCGCAAATAACATAACGCGGATTATTATTAAACGCCGCGCTGCGCGCCTCATCTTTAATTTTGTTTATTTTTCCCGCGGTCAGGACTGTCACATGACTTTTTTTTAATTACCAAATTATTGAGATCAACATTTGTTGCGCTTAGGGGCACCAAGAGACGTGTGATCCCAGTCAGAGTGGAAGATGTTGACTTTCGAGATACGTGAGCAGAGAGAGGGAGAATGAGTATATTGAGGGTGTGTGGGTAATTTATTGTAATTTATTTGATTACCAAAAGAAAAGTCACATGACAGGGCCAATGTGAATGAGACTCATCGCGATTAACTCTTCATACGGTTACCCCTTTCTCTTCGGCAGCTTCTCTTCGGCTGTTGGAAACTTGGAAAGTGATGCCAATCGGTGTTGGGGTTAGTGAATAAAAAACATGACAGGGCCCTGGGCCAGCGTTAAAATCTGGGTGTTTCGAGAGTGCTGACGGTTTTTCAGGGTTAAGGCTAAAGAAGGGTTGGGGTTTGGGTTGGGGTTAGGCCTTGACATTTCCTACCAGATAAACTTTGAATTATTTTTAGCGAAATCGGTTTAGTGGTTTGGCGGTTGGAGCGATTTTAGTGTATCAACTTTTTTGGCAGCACGCACCTGTAAACAGCCCACCAAACACCCAGATCGTAACGGCGCCCTAGTGACAGGGCCAACGTTTAAAATCCGGGTTGAAAAGCCCTGCCTTATCCTACGCTGCAACGTTTGCCAAAAATCCGGGTGTTTACTGTCACTTGTCAGCTAAAGTGGGGTTAGGGTTAGGGTTGGGGTTTGAGATAGGGCTTGACATTTCCTATCAGATAAACGGTTGAGTGGTTTGGTGGTTAGAGCCATTTTAGCGCAGGGTACTTTTTAGTTTTTTGGCAGCGCACATCTGAAAATAGGCCAGCAAACACCCATATCGTAACGGGGCTCTCATGACAGTCCCTTGCTGTCATCTGTCAAGACAGTCCTGTCACCAGTTGATAATTGATATGCCTTTTTTACGGATCGTGTGGCGCAAATTTGCCAAGTCAGATGGTTGCGCCCTTGGCCTGCTCGCGGGACGCCGGGGGTGGTGCTTTGCTCCTGGGCCTCCTAGTTTTCCACGTCCCAAAATCTTTTACAGATTGTCATCAGTCATGGGAGTTTGAATTGAAAGAGCTGCCTACACTGTGGATAACTACGGATCAGTGCTTATATTATATTAATATCATGGAATGTGGCAACCCCCAAAAGAGTGAAGGACACGCAGAAGGGAACATAAAAGGGAACAAATCTAGAGGAAACTCCATTCCCTTTCCCCGTGCTCTATCTCTACCTCTGGCCTCTTTGATGTCTCTCCCCTTCTCTGTCACTCGGTTACTGTAGCTGAGCACTGTGTTCTACCTCTATGTGGTAGGGGGCTGTTGACATTTGTGGTATGGGATCAGAATTCAGATCCCTATAATGTGATCCGATCCGATCCGATCCGAATGAGTGGGATGACATCCGACCTCCAAAGGAATATATGTGTGACATGTGATCCAAATGGACGGATCTGCATTTAATATAGTAAGGGCAGGTGAGTAGAACTTCGCTCCTAATAAAAGGCTGCAATAAAAGGCTGCAATAAAAGGCTGCAATAAAAGGCTGCAATAAAAGGCTGCAAGGGATCACGTATCCAACCAGACTAAAGCGGGGGATAGACCGAATCGTCCTTCCCTAATGGCTAATAGTGTTTCGTATCACGTATCGGCTGTAGAGAGACCGAATCACCCTCCCCTAATTATAGTGATTCGTGTCAGGTATCCAACTAGACCATATATAGCGATAGAGAGACCGAGATAGAGAGCGAGTACGAGTGAGAACTGAGAGAGTGAAAAATCAGAATCACGGTATCATGGTATCACGTACCATGGTATCCTCTAATGAAAAGCGGTTACCAATTGACGATGAGACCTCATCGGTCCCGATACGTGATTCTCTACCGCTATGTATTCTCCATTAGTCTTTCCGTATCGATCCACATTCCACGATTCAGTAGAGGTAGTCAGTAACTACTGAGAGTGTTGGTATAATGAGGTAGGGTAGATCTATTGATTGAGCAATGAGCGTGTAGCACAATGACAGGTGAACCACCCAACCACTTGGTTCACCTATCATAGTATTATGTGTGATTCCGCTCTACTGAATTTTGTACATACAGACTATTGGCAAATAACGGTAGAAAATCATGAACGTATTGGTACCGATTAGGTCAAATTATAGGTAACCGCCTTTCATTTAATTAATTAGAGGATATCATGAAACGTGATACAATACTTGATTAGTCGTTCATGATTCGGATCTCTCACTCTCACCTCTCTAACTCTCTATCTCCGTCTATCTACCGCCCATGGTTTAGTTGGATAGATGGCAAGAATCACTATAATTAGGAGAGGGTGATTCGGTCTCTCTACCGCCGCGCTTATGGTAGAAACCGATACGTGAAACGAAACACTATTAGGGGAGGACGATTCGGTCTATCTCCTGCTTTAGTCCAGTTGGATACGTTTAATGCAGCCTTTTATTGCAGCCTTTTATTGCAGCCTTTTAATGCAGCCTTTTAATGCAGCCTTTTAATGCAGCCTTTTATTGCAGCCTTTTATTAGGAGCGAAGTTCTACTCACCTGCCATAGTAAGATGGTCGTGAACTGGCTCTGGATGACGTGATGATCAACAACCAGTGTGCAAGTTTTAAACTCTTGACTTGTTATTAAAGATGACGCGTGCCATCATTAATAACAAGTCAACGCAGATATATGATAAGCGTAGTGATAGACAAAACAAAAATAAAAAGCTGTTCATAACAGCTCTGCTTTAATCAGTATTAACATTTGCCATGTGTCGATTTATTTTGCTCCTCGCGTTGGTATTGACTATATTTGTGACAGTAAATGAAGCCAAGCAGAAGCAACATGGTCATGGAGATAAGAAGTCTTCCACGTCGAATGAAAAGATGGGTAAGTTTAATAACTGTCACAGTGCAATAACTCCTTTAGTTTTTTAATTTTATCAAGTTAATATAATAAGCGTGCTCATGATTAACTTTATAATAATTGTTCTTTTCAGGGAAGACTAAAACCTGTAGAGTGAAGTCACTGGACGGGGAGCCCGTATCGTACCATAATCTCCAACTATTTTCTGGAAAAGGAAAGAAAACAGTCAGGTAGTATAGATGTAATAATAATTCTAATTTAGATTTTCTGTGTAACCAAGCTCGTCCATGTACATATAACACTGGGTCCTCTCCACCGAACTTTCGATGTTATAATGCGTGTGCCGTGTTGAAATCGCATCAACATGATATTCACGCTCTAGCCTCTAGTATGATATCAAACAGCTGTGCCTGGAAATAATTTGCAATAGGCTAATTTCTTCACTGTGACTGGAAATAATTTGCAATAGGCTAATTTCTTCACTGATCACGGCGTCCTGGTGAAACTTTAACACGACCTAGCATGCTACGGGAAACCACCACTTGTACGTGGTAGCTGAGGGTCTCCTGTCCCTTTACTCACGATCCACTGTCTGAGTGTTCAGTGAGCCTTGCAATCATTCAATCAGCCATAAGATACTCTTCAAATATCTCATACTTCGCCTACCTGTTATACAGCACTGTATTTTTCCCTGGAGAAACCGTCTTTGCAAATCTGAGGAGATTTCTACAAATCGGGGGCACTTCACGATAGCACCTCATGGCGTAGAAATGATATAGCACCTCACTGGAGTGAGCTATACTAGAGACTTCAGTTTTTCACCAAAGTAAACTTTCAACACTACTTGAATTTTTGAGGTGCTGAGTAAATTTCCGGTAGCCGCAGCTAATTTGCTATGATCATTTTAAAAAATTTGGTAGTTGCACAAGTTAAAAAAATAATGACCATAATATATAATAGGTCGCCTGTGCGACACTGCCCGGGGCGTTGTCCACGACGTCAAAAACGCACAAAAAAGCATTTAATGTTGAAGAGACCTAGGTCTTTGAATTGAGGTGTCATTTTGTAGAAAAGATCACTCCTTTGTGTTTGTTAAATCTTAAACTCACAATAGATTTATAAACTATTATTATTTTCAAAGCATTGAGATTATCCCTTTAAAATGAAATTTCTGCATGCAGTCAACCCACGTACCTAGGTTTCCGTGTTTTCTCAACTTAGCAGACTGCAGAGTTACGAGATATCTTGAACTTTTCGTTTACCGTAGTCATTCGACTTTTCATGAATTTTGAGCATATTTTGTCGTGTGTTTTGGTTTTCGAAATAGGGGGTTTATTGATACATTTTCAGCACTAGTATTGGTGAAGCCACTCTGCACTCTGTTGTTTGCGTTTCGCAGCCCATATCTCTGCGGTTCTCGGCAAGAGAATTTGTTTTGGAGCCGTTGGGAAGGTCTTATTTTTCTCTTTCCAACGCTCCTGGACTGGAGCACGACATAAATTAAGTATTTAGCCATATATATATATATATTGTATATACATAATATGTATATACATTGTATATACATATTATGTATATACAATATATATATATATATATATGGCTAAATACTTAATTTATGTCGTGCTCCAGTCCAGGAGCGTTGGAAAGAGAAAAATATGGATGCGTGTGGTACCACAATGTGGTAAATTTTGGAAACTGGAAAGTGTAAAGACTGGGGGTCTAGCCCTAAAAAAGCTAACGGTACCCTGATTTTGGTCGATGGCCTTTTTTTAGCTTTTTTTAGCTTTTTCTAGCTTTTTTTTTAGCTTTTTCTAGCTTTTTCTAGCCAATGGTGAACCGCTCTGGCCTCTGGTTGCCGTGTAGATATATATTTAGTTTTTATTCTAGTAACCCCTACATGGTATGTTGAGTCGCCTGACACTGTGTTCCGTATAAAGTATGAACAATTCAAATGGTATGAGCGTGTATACAATTGCACTAAGTGCTGCTTTTATTGTTTTTATTATCCTAATGTTTACTATAATTTTAATCGTTACAATTTCTACAGGAAAATGTTCCTTATTATGATTGAACTCTGTCTGTTTTCAACAGTCGGGTCTCTCTGGTTTATAGGAAACACCACCAAGATTCCTAAAGATGAAAATTTAGGAACCCCCTCTAGAGTACATACTTCACTCCCTAGAGTACATACTTCACTCCCTGACCAAGATGCCTATAACGACGGAAAACTTTGTCCCATCGCTGATAATCGTGGATTCCTAGCCCGCATTTGTAACGAGGAGGACTATAGGAATAGGCGTATCGGCATCTTTCAATGTGTCACTTCGCCCAATGTGACCTATACGAAACGGGGAGTCTTTGACATTCGGACACGTTTACTTACAACTGAGTATTCTGTGCGCTGTCCAAATGATGACGCTATGTATCAGGCATGTGGAGGAGCAGAGAAAGGTAGATTCATTGGCGTGAGTCATGTCGAAATGTTCGATCAGCCGCCCGTTTGTGGAGTTGTCTGTTTCGATGGCTTTAGAGGTAACTTAATTCAAAAAGACGACCAGGTATGTCGCGGTATAACTGTGGGCACTATGCTTTATCCGATCACTCTACAAGATGGAAGTATTGTCCAGGTCACCTTGAAATTAGGAGGGGTTTGTGACGGGATATGTGACGAAATCTGGATAGGCAATGCTACCACACCGGATCCTAGTTTGACATGTGTCGAGGAACGGGATTGTGGTGGGGGAATCATCTACGGGAGTGTCTCCAAGGATCGGGTTTTCATGCCTTTCCAAGGAATGCCGAAAGAAGGAACCACCCCTCCTTGGGATCAAGATGCACCACTTTGTAAAGCAACATCGTTTAGATATATAGCACACGGCAGCAATTTTCCCTTGTATAACGGTTCAAGATGTTTTTTAACAATTAATGGTCGAAACGAAAATGAATTCTCTAGATCAAGGTCTACTTATTGCATTCTTACTGGAATGGACCAAACTAATTGTACTGATTCAGCCAAGGTTGGGGGCAGCTGTCTGGTGAGCGGTTATCCTAGCACAATCTCCATCTATGTGATCTGTGATGACAATGACCATAATACAATACAATTATGTGATGATGGAATAGAGTTGAAATGTATCAGGGTTGGACGGCATTGCTTTATCCATAAGCATAAGCTTTGTGATGGCACAGAAGATTGTGCTGGTGGTATGGATGAGAGTAAAATTTGGTGTGGACCTGGAAAACTCACTAACCACACTTGTCAGAGACGGTTTGGGAAGATTTTTCGAGTTCCGGTAGATTGGATCCAAGATGGAGTTGTAGATTGTGAGAACGGCGTGGATGAGAAAGATGATTGGGAAATGTGCGGCAATGGCACCACTCTGAGGATTAAGGTGGATACGTCACCATGCTCCAACGTGTTTTTGTGTCATGGAAACCGTTCAGAATTCCTAGAAACTTCCACCATATGTTCTTCAACCCATACGTGCGACAAACGGGCCTGTCAGAGCGCAAGAAGAACGGTTAATGTGAAGAAAGTCCTTTTCCGATCTTTAACTGCCAAAACATTTGGAAAGGAATATCTGGTTGGAAATGTGTGCAACAAAGGTCTGTCGTCGGTGCTCCTTCATATGGAGGAGGTATGTTATCTCCGAAAATTCAACCATTCATTTCACCAATTCTTCGGTAAAAACCTCACTACAGCCCTTGCCACGTTGTCCCGAAAGCAAAATTGTAGATTCTTTTACGGTGAGGCGTATGTCTTTCACAGCTGTACTGGACAATGTACAAATGCTGCATGCCCTTTGACAAGACCGGTACTTCATAATTCCTGTCCCAATCTCCAGATTGCAGTTTACTCGCTTAACATAAAGTTGAATGTTGTGACATCAGTTTTCCGGCAAAAAACTGCATTTCATAACAACGTGTTCGTGTGTAAAAATAGGAAATGTATTCTGTTTGAGAGGGTGTGTGACCTGGTCGATGACTGTGGAGATAGGTCTGATGAGGATGCCGGGTGTGATAATAATTTTCAGTGTACTGATAATTCTTCGTTCTTACCTCTGAGCCAGAAATGCGATGGAATAACTGATTGTAAGGACTTTTCTGATGAGTGCAATAGTAGCTGCAGCAGGAAGGCAATTGAACATCATGCAATAGCTGTGATAGCATTTATCATGGGAGTCTTGGGACTTTTAATAGGACTTACAGCCTTTGTGAAAACATCTCTCCAGAAACTCCCCGAAAAAAGCGGGGCCTTTGTGAACCAAATCTTTGTACTTGCAATCTCCTTTGGAGATCTTTTGACTCCCTGCTATCTACTATTCTTAACAGTTTTGCATTGGACGAATTACACAGACTTCTGTGCTAAGCGATTGGAGTGGATGAGTGGGCGTTCTTGCAACTTCATAGGTGTACTTAACACGGTCGGAGCTACAATTTCATCCTTAGCCATGGCGAGTATAAGCGTCTACCGGCTTTATGGAACAAGAAGAGCTCTCAATTATAGAGGGTCGAGCGATGTCACAAAGGAGCTGCGGCAAAAAGTGAGTGTATGCCTAATGTCCATCGTGCTCATTGCTCTCGCGTTTGCGGTAGTGCCTCTTTTGGGGGGTTTGGAAGATTGGTTTGTCAACGGTCTTGTGTTTCCAAGGGATATAGCACTTTTCCTTGGCACGGTGGATAAGGCAAAGTTCCTGCAGATTGTCTATGGCTACTACGGAGCAAGGTACACTGAACGTTCTCGACGGGAGGCCGCAATTTCCTGGAGTACAATTCGGGGAATTACTGCGGAAATGTTTTCTGCAGATTATGGGGCTGTTTCTGCTAAAAAGGTGTCATTTTACGGTAATGATCCAGTTTGTATGTTTAAGTTTTTTGTCCTCTCCGATGATCCCCAAGTTGTGTTTGTCTGGTTCTACATCAGTCTTCACTTCCTCTGCTTTGCATGCGTTGCGGTGTGTCATATCCTAATTCTGGTTTTGTCCATTGAAGCGGCAGTTCCTGGGACAAATCGGAGTAAAAACAGTAGACTCGGTCGTAAAGTCACTTTGGTGTGCGTAACGGACTTTTGTTGCTGGCTACCCTTTTTGATCTGTTGTGCCCTCCATACGGCCGAGGTTGTGGATATGTCACCGTGGTACCAAGTCTTCTCCCTAAACATTCTTCCCATTAACTCTGTACTAAACCCACTTTTGTACAGTGATGTACTGACTAAAGTGTGTGATGAGGTAAGACCTGTCGTGGGAAGAATTTCGGCCCCTTTGAATTCTTGGCGTTCGATCTTTGCCGTGTTGCATGGTGTACCAGACGTACCGGGGGGGTATCAACCATTTTTGTGTACGGATGTACGGAAAAAGCAGGCAATATTTTTTTGTACGGTCCGTACAAAAAATACAAAAAAATACAAAAAAATACAAAAAAATACAAAAAAGTTTACTGCTGTCGGGAACTTCTTTGGTGCCTTCTACAGGTCTCTAGAGGCGCTCGAGGTCCTTCTATTGGCCTTTAAAGGCCTCTAGAGTGTTTATTTAGTTTATTTTACCATTCCCCGTCCCCACGACTCCTAACTAGAACAAGTCTTACTAACCCGGTGTCCCAGCATATTTTTTGGCCGAGAATGGCCAAAATGTATCCCCATTTTGCCGATTTTTTCCCTCTAAGTTAGTTTGATAAAAGTTCAAGTTAGTGGAACTTTAATTTAATAGTCTAAAAACACTTAGTGCTATACCAAGTGTTAGTATTTAAAAAGTTTTGAAAAAAATGATCCGGGCGAGTTTCGAACCCGGGACCTTCTGCGTGTCAAGTATATGCAATAACCACTACACCATAGGGGAACTGAATAGACTGCGATTTGAGAGTATATAATGTAGCGCGCGCACAACTGGCCGGGGGAGAGAGGCCGATTCGGCTTTTTCAGTTTTTCGGCCTGCTTATGCCTCCTTTTTCCAGGCATGAGGGGGAATAAGTAGGCATATTCGGCCGAAAAATGAAATTTCATCAGAAAATAAAGCTTGGGCACTATCCCGACATATTTTGCTGTTACCCAACTAGGATTTGGAGCAAGTTCAGGTCTAGAATAACTTAATCATGGTAATGTTCGCATGGAAAAAGCATGGGATTATGAGTACTACGAAACTAGAGGGCTATACAGGCCAGTATAAGGACCCCGCAAACCTCTAGAGACTTATAGGGGGCCCTAAAGAAGTTCCCTTCAGCAGTATATTTTTTTGTATTTTTTTGTATTTTTTGTACGGAAAAAGCAGGGAATTTTGGTTATTTTTTTGTACGGACCGTACAAAAAAATACAAAAAAATACAAAAAAATAGGTTGGTACCCCCCCGACGTACCCGAGGAACCTGACCAAATAACTGTCAATAGATCTCACCAGGAAAACACTGCAGATTCAAAGCCAGAAGAGCAATTTGAAGTTGCTGTTAAGACATTTACTTGTAGATTTAAGATGAAATGCCCTAGTTGCAGTGATATAATGATGCCAACCGGAGACATGATACAAGAAACTGCTTTTGATTCGGATGAAACAACTGTGCCTGATCACAGTTCAAGGAGAAGGAATGTATCAATTTGACCTGTAAGTGAGGGAGAACTTTAATTTAGAGCCTTTTTTCTTCTTTTTTTCGTCACTTCCCTGCATTCATAGTTTTGCAAGGAGTTTGCCTCTCTCTCTCCGACACATGAGAATAGACTGCTGAGTGAAGATCAACAGTGTGAGTTGTTCTTCACTAAAAAATCGCACAATAGAGCAGCGTGGCCGTACAGGTAGACAAATATGGTTTGGGCCGGCATTAGGTTCCAACGGTATAACTTATACAGCGCTTTTCCAGTACGGGTGAACCTGCCAGGGCCGTCCCGACCACTCTTTTTTAGAGCTTTTTATCTCTCGTTTGAAATGTTTTCCATCGCAATGATCTCGGACGGTGTGTGGGCTTTTATCAGATATGTTTAACCAAAGGTGAAGCTGTGATTATTTGAATGTGTTCTTGCTTTTTCTTCAACGAAACTTTTTTTGTTTTTAATAACAGTCTTTACAAATTGTCTTCAGAGTTCACAAGTTTTCTTTACATTGCATTCACCTTGCCTTGTCGTTACAAGTATTCTTCACCTTGCCTTCACAATGTCGTCAAACTGTCTTCACAAATTGCCAAAAAATGTTATTAAGATCTTGATTGGAATTTAATCGTACTAGAGAGCCCAGGCAAAAGAACAAAAAACTCTCACACTCTATTGACTCCTCTCAATTCCGGATCCCCGGCTCATGCCTACTTTGCTCCCTACGGCGCCGCTTCGCGGCACCTCCGGTCGCGAGATCATACTCCACGCCCCCTTCCCCCTGTTGACTCCCCTCAGTCCTCACCCCTCTTATCCCCCTCGGCCCTCTTACTCCCCTCGGCCCCTATTGAATCATATCGTCCCCTATTCACTCCATCTCATCCTCTATTCACTCCCCTATAACGCCATAAGGAACACTTCCCTAACCCCTCTCTCAATCTGTGATCTGAAGCAGTTCAGAACCCCACATTTTCCCTCATTTTTTACCATTTCCCCCATAACTCTGTCGTTTCTCAACCAATTTCGAAAATCTTGGGCTCATTAGAAAGATAATCTCAAGCTCTTTCAAATCAGCTATTATCCCCCAAATTTATAAAACCTTTACATTCACACGTGCACTCCCCAAACCCCCCACCAACCATCCCTAACAACACGTCAATTTTCCACGTGCAAACCCTAAAACCCCCTCCCCCAAATTTTGTCTTGCAACCATCTCTGCTTTATAATATAGATAATACTAGTAGGCCCGCTCGCCCTACGGGCGAATTTCGGGGAAATGGTAGCTGGATTAGGGAACGCTGACATCACCTCCCCATCACCTGCACCATCCGTTCCTAGCCTATCTCTCACTTTCTCCCTACCCATGTTGTTGTACGCTCTGGGCTTCCTGACAATGTCAAGGTGCGAATTTAAGAGATCAATGTCATGGAGGTGCAGTGCTGTTCCAGAAACTCATCACGTGAAAACTTGGCCGCTATGTAGCCGATTCGGAGATTTCTATATTCGACTGGAGTAATCACCCTTGGGCGACGTTGGGTAAAGCTATCCGTAGTCGTTGATTGGCTCTCTTGAGCTCGTTGGCGTAATCTGTCATATTCTCTAGCCTGCTCCCTGACAGCAGCAGTTCTCCTGGACCTAGATAAACGTTGCCGAATAGCGCTTGGGGTGGAAGAGCTAGACATCAGGACAGAATTAAAAGAATGCACGTGCAGAATTGAATTTCCCCTTGGTACCCAACTGCAACCGGGAGAGAGGTCTCCAGGTCCCTCTAATAATTGCACGTGCAAGTGTAGTTGCTAGGTGACCTCCGTTACACAATTTGCTTAGTAAGTAGTATGATGTAATAATCAAAGCACAGTGGCCTTTTGGTGGTCACTAAGAATTTGACGAAAATTTTCTTTTGCACCTATCTGGTAGCTTTTTTGACGTAGAATCAAATGCACCCCTCACTCATGCCTTGATTTTTTGAGGAAAGTGGTGTTTTTCCAAAAAGAAGGGTAATTGAAACATTTTCGAAAAAATTTTTATGAACTTATCTGGTAGCTTTTTTGACGTAGAATCAAATGCACCCCTCACTCATGCCTTGATTTTTTGAGGAAAGTGGTGTTTTTTCAAAAAGAAGGGTAATTGAAAAATTTTCGAAAAATTTTTTATGAACTTATCTGGTAGCTTTTTTGACGTAGAATCAAATGCACCCCTCACTCATGCCTTGATTTTTTGAGGAAAGTGGTGTTTTTTTCAGTTTTTAGTCTTTTTAGGCTTCTTTGACAACCATACTTAAAATTTAGCTGGAGCAGGTGAAATGGGGATCCATAACAATTTAAATGTGGTTGATAGTAAGAAATCGAACAAATTTATATCTCATTCAAAGAAAGGTGAATAAATTTTTCTAGGCTTTTGAACGATTTTTCCCGCACCGTAGCACTATTCTGTAGACCCTCAGGCATCAGCTACCACGTACAAGTGGTGGTTTCCCGTAGCATGCTAAGTCGCGTAGAAGTTTCACCAGGCACGCCGTGTGATACATCCTTTGTCCATACTGAAGCACTTTCACTGTTTTTACCAATTTTGGCTTGTCACAGTTTGCCTAGTTAGCCAAAAATACCAAAAACGGCGGAACCAACCCAGTCTGGATAAAAGACGCCTTGAGAGGTGGGCTACCGGTGAAGAAAGTAGTTTCTTGTAAATGATTTCCAAGACACAGCTATTCAGTTGGTAATGAAATTACCCCTCCCCGCGTGAGACGCCCCTGTGGTAAATGGGTGACTTTGTAACCAAGCTATTCAGTTTGTGTCTTGTTGATGTGATCTCAACACGCGATTTAAACTTCGGTGTATCTCCACCCCCCACGCCCCGGTGTCCGAGGGGTTCAAAGTGGCTGGGAATGGCCGCAGGCCATTGCCAAAATTGGCCCACGCTGTTTTCAAAGATCCCTTAGATTTAAAATAATCCCCCTACCCCTGGACGTCCTTTTTAGTTTACCTGGAGGGGAAGTGGCTACAAAGAAAAAGAAGAGTACCAAGCGCTATCTGTGTAGCCCTAAGGGAAAGTGGATCAAGACATCAGGTTCATCAGGTACTATTGGAGGATCTGCTGTTTTTGGAATCTTTTTTATAAACAACATCCACTCTTTCAAACATTCTTTTTTTCAGCATTGCAGACAGCACAACTCGTTCTGTATCTCGGAAAAACGAGTGCAAAGAAAGCTTTTAAAAACTGTGAGGAACAGGGAGCTCAAGTGATAGAAATATATGATCAGGACAAGAATGTTGAGTTAAAAAACACTTTAAAAAGGCTAAAGATTAAAGAAATTCTTATAGGTATGTCACTAGTTTTAGTTGTAATAGTTGACCGCTGGAATTCTGATCGGTATAAGCTGTATAGATTTGTATTCAAGTGAACAAAATATACAGTGTTCCCAAGAATTTATCACGTAATTAATTATAGGATTGGTGAAGAATGGAAGGAAATGGATTTGGCAGACAGGGAAAGCAGTTGATTATTCGAAATGGAAAAAAAGGAATCCGGTTCGCAAACATGAAAGTGCTGTCATGAATAAACAGGGATCCTGGTAAGTATCATAAAATGACACGTTTCTCATGCAACAATTATAGATAAACAACAATATGTTACACATTTAAAATGTATTATGTATAAATCTTCGACCCCCCTCTTTCGGTCTTTTCGTCTTTCGGTAAGACGCTTTCAAGAACACACCATTAGGAGTCATCAATAAACCAGAATTTCCGGAATTATAGATCTAGGCTTTATTATCGGAGTAATCCAGTTAGGTGTGCGGACTCTAGTGCTACACTCTAAGTCTACAGTGGACTCTATATCTAAATTTAGATTTAGATAAAGAGTCCAAATAATTCTAAACTTCAGGAGGACTCTTTATCTAAAAAGTCTACACAGGGCGGACTCTTTATCTAAAAAGTCTAAAGAAAGTGGACTCTATATCTACATAAATCTAAATTAGATATAGAGTCCGCCTTTCGCCGCGAACTCGAGATTTCGGCCGTCAGGCCGGAAACGAGAGTTTGCTCTACCCCTATACTAATTTAGAAGTGTTAGGGCCGTTATTTGGGTTCGAGGTTAGGGTTAGGGTTAGTGTGAGGGTTAGGTTTTGGGTTGGGTTAGGATTTTAGACATAGAGTCCGGGTTGGAGGATTTGGCGCCAAAATGTACTAGAGGACTCTATATCTAAAAATTCTACACAGTGCGGACTCTTTATCTAAAAAGTCTACACAGGGAGGACTCTTTATCTAAACTTTTTTCAAAATCTAACTGTAGATAAAGAGTCCGTTTTTAGATATAGAGTCCGCCTTGGATTTAGATAAAGAGTCCGTTAGCACTAGAGTCCGCCCACCATCCAGTTAGTATAGCATTTCCTGAAATATCGCACTATCAGCTGGTTTATTGGTAACCCCTGGCCTATATTCCACGTTTATAACACTCCCGGGTCCATCAGGGAAAGCGTTGGGAAGTACAAAGGACCCTACATCTGCGAGCTGCCAGAAGTGACAACAACAACAACCATCCCTCCTACAAGTCCTACTACGACACAACTCACCACAACCACAATGGGGAATTACACTTCACCTGGTGTATAGTGTGATGGAGAGAGAGAGAGAGAGAGAGAGAGAGAGAGAGAGTGTGTGTGTGTGTGTGTGAGAGAGAGAGAGAGAGAGAGAGAGAGAGAGAGAGAGAGAGAGAGAGAGAGAGAGAGTGTGTGTGTGTGTGAGTGTAGTGAAATATAAGCTATGTACTAATAATGGACAAAATCAGAAAAAATATTGCTGAATCACTAGAGAATATTGATTTAATGGCTAATTTATGGACATAACAGTGTTTCTGATTAATTAAAGTTTGAGATGGCAAATTATGACTTGATCATCTGAATTTATATTACAATTGAGACATCACCCACTAGCCGGTCACATCTTCTCGCAAACTGACATTACGACTAAAGTCTGAAGGCCTCCATCATTGCACATCACAGGACGTCACCCGGTTACAATTGTCAAACATATATATGTATTATCTTCTCTATCCTCTTGAGAGAGCCGTGTTCAACTGGCTGGCTTGGTGGTATTGTAGTTCTCATCCTGGATGTGGATAGTATCAAAGATAAACAGGGAAACAAGAAATTTACGACGGTTCGGCGTAAGTAGTCATTAGCCTTTAAAAATTTAATTATGTTAGTAATAAACAACAACAAATAAATGATATCCTCGCCGTCCTCTAATTTCTAAAGACGGTCATTGGTTAGTGGATGAACCCGTTTAGTCCCTCCTTCCTGTTCAGAGTAATTTCCTGACTCTCCGCATTGATTTTGGGATTACGGAACGAAAGAGTCGCTTTTTGAAAGCTTGAATCATTATAAATTGCTCCACCACTTTCGTGGGAGCTAGCATAAAAATGCAGAACTCCACCGATTTAGTCTAAAATTAGACTAACAGTGGTCATCCGACATAATTGCCATATCTCGACGTGAACTCCGACGTGGAATTCGACGAGAAAAGTTTGGTTGGTTCTTCAAATTAGCAGGCGTTCAGTTATGCAGCAGGCATTCAGTTATGCACTAAGCAAATTCTGTCACGCTTCAATTCTTCTCTCTCGTTAGTCTTTATGTCTCTCTCACTACGAATGCGCGGTGCATTCTACGTCGGATTTCTCGTCGAGCTGTGACAATTATGTCGGATGACCACTGTAAATCGGTGTAGTTCTGCATTTTTGTGGGAATGAAAGAGTCCCAATCTCTCCTCCCCCATGGCTTGATGTTGAATACACCATAAAATTATATCTTCAATACTTTTAGTTAGATCTCCAATTAGAGGTTGAAACTGGTTGTATCTGGTGGTGGGTCTCCTTAATCTGGCACTCCCACTAGAAGGTGCTCCGTGGGTATCTTGAGACCTTCCTCCTCAGATGTGTCCGACCATGTTATGGCATAATTGTCTTGAGTCTCTGGGCTTACCTGCGTTTTTCAAAAGGCAAATGCCTTCATGGGCCGTTCCTTTGGTGCACATTGAACGAATGTTGTTCATGTAGCTCCCTTTCCATCTTGTATTCCATCTTTGTCCTTTTAGCCACCAGTATAGGTTCCTTCTATCTTCATGTTCAAGATCTGGGTCATCGTGGATATACCAAACAAACAGATTGTGATATTTCTTGTCTTGGTTTATCCAAGTACACAGTAGTAGTACATAGTACATCGACCGATAGTACTGTAAAAGTGGTCATACTCTTTATTAATGGTAACAATGTTTAATTATACTAGTTAACTCGTCCCCGTGGTCGGAGGAGAGACCAATACTAATGCGGGAGATTCCACTTGGTCCATCCTCGGCATCCTCGGCCTTTTCCTTCCCACTTGCTGTAGCCTTCTCGTGTGATCGAATAATTCAGACTATCTTTCAGCTCGGATTGCCACTTGGTCAAAACGGGTCCAGTTAAGTCGAGAAGACTCTATTCTTGCAAAAGCATACTGTTGACCTAGTCTCCGGAAATTCAGTGGGCTGGTCCAGTTATCCGTGGAACGCACATTGAGTCTATATCCATAAAACTTTAGTTCGGTCAATTTTTTTGTTATTCATAGTCCTCAGACTGCGATGGTAGCTATCGGTTCCTCTGGAATACATGAGGACATAATGTAAGGGATCATAGCTCCTATGGAGGGGGGCTAATCCTCCGCAATCCGCAATCCTCCTTCACGCAAGTAAAGCACTACATCCAAATCTCCAGCTAGATCCCTTATTAATTTTATGTGTATTGTATTAACTAGTTGGCCCGTTCGCCCTTCAGGCGATTTTCAATTGATTTTCAAGACACGTACCCTAGTTCTTTGTATGTTATGTTCGAAAACTCCGATTCACTGAACACTTACCTGGAGTGTCGAGGGGACTCAAGTGCATCTTCAGTGGATGCTACTCCCTCCTTCCTCTTCATTTTATTTTTTAGGCCCCATGGCCGATCGTAAGACAGACAACGGTTTTAAATCCCTTATAGAGTATAAGAAGTATAGCAGTATATATCCTACCTCAGTTCAATTGTGCTGCTACACGGGACCCTGCCTCTGACGGTGTCTGCAGATCAGTATCCATTTCGGTTGGTAGAGCTGGGGCTTCCAAAGACTCATCTTCCAAACCATCAAAGGCTCCTAAAATTAAAGTTTTTGATATAGTTGTTTGCAAGAATGTATACTGCCCATTGGAATATGCACCCCTATTGGGAGGGATTTTGAAAACAGGGTAAGTACTTAGTTTCTTGGCAGGTGTCTCAGTCTCTTAAGTCGTTGTATCTCCCTCCTTCCTTTTATTATTTTCTAGAAGGAGGTTTTGATACTATGCGCTGATACTAAAACTGGGTCTGTTGGAACTACTATATTGTGTATTTGTAGGTGGGTCTCTGTCTCCTGAATCTTGCACTCACGCTAGAAGGTCCTCCGTGATATCACTGAGGATAGTGGAGTTATATTGGCGAGGGCCATTGTCTGAATGCTGGGGGCGGTCCTCGATACCCAATTGAGACCTTCCTCCTCAGTTGTGTTTGACCATTCTCTGTTATGGAATAATTGTCTTGGGGAGTCTGGGTTTCCCTGCATTTTTTAAAAGGCGAATGACTTCCTGGTTCGTTCCTTTGGTGCACATCTCCTTGAAAATGTAGGTCGGCTCCCTTTCGATCTTGTATTCCATCCTTATACTTTTAGCTTCATGTTCACGATCTGGGTCATGGATAGCTTCCATCGTGGATATACCAAACAACCAGATTGTGATATTTCTTGTCTTGGTTTATCCAAGTACACAGTAGTAGTACATAGTACATCAACCGATAGTACTATTATAACCCCCCCCCCCCCTGCTGATATTTCCCGCAGCCTACTATGGTATATCAGATAATTCCCTCCCGCTGTTTTCAGTGCCCATTCACACCTTTCATAATTTCCGGGGTCGGTTTATAACAAATAACCACGGCTAGTAAAGTGATGAAATTTGATAATCCCCTACGGGGATTATCACACGATATTCCCCTCGTCGTTTCACTCCTCGTGGATATCTATATTGATATACCAGCCTGTCAGGCTGGTATATCAAATTTCATCCCTCCACTAGCCGGGGTTATCTATATTATAGTAGTTATACTCTTTATTAATGCTAACAATATTTAATTTATACTAGTTAACTCGTCCCCGTGGTCGGAGGAGAGACCAAAACTAATGCGGGAGATTCCACTTGGTCCATCCTCGGCATCCTCGGGCTTCCCAGCCTTTTCCTTCCCACTTGCTGTAGCCTTCTCGGCCTTGGCTTTCCCACTTGGAGTTGGTTCAGCCTTCCTAAAACGGATCCAGTTAAGTCAAGAAGACTCTATTCTTCGAAAACCATCTGCTGCATACTGTTGACCTAGTCTCCGGAAATTCAGTGGGCTGGTCCAGTGATCCGTGGAACGCACAGTCGATATCCATAGTTCGGTCAATTTTTTGTTATTCATAGTCCTCAGACTGCGAGGGTAGCTATCGGTTCCTCTGGAATACATGAGGACATAATGTAAGGGATCATAACTCCTATGGAGGGGACTAATCCTCCGCAGTCCACAATCCTCCTTCACGCAAGTGAAGCACAACATCCAAATCTCCAGCTAGATCCCTTATTAATTACTAGTAAACCCGTTCGCCCTACGGGCGAATTTCGGGGAAATGGTAGCTGGGTTAGGGAGCACTGACATCACCAGTCGAACTGTTGACATGCACCATCCCATCTTAAGTTACTGTACCGTAAAAGGAGCTCAGGCGGGATCGCTGCGAGTTTCAGAACGTCAGATGATGATGATCGGGCGATCAAAGTGATAAAAGAACTTACTATTTTGCAGACTCCTCGCGTTTCGTCTGTTTGCAGTATTCATCTGAGATTGATCATCGGTTCTGTCTAACCTCCAACGTCTTTTTTGTTGTCTCTGCACTACTCTTGGTGTTGCTGTATTTAAATCCCTCAGTGTATGGAAAAGTAGAGAAAAGTAGTGAGATCTCCAATTGTCGCTTTCGTATATCAACGGTTGTTGAAGAGAGCATAATAGCTGGAACAGTGACACAATACAAAGCAGAACAGCTGCACGTGCAGCTGCAGTACGTAGTAACAATCCTTGGTAACGACTCACACCCCTGGCCCCACTCCAGCTATAGTACTCCACCTCTAAACCTGCACGTGCAAAATGCCATATTTGGTAAAAATATCATCACCCATCATTTCCCTATTTGCTTTAATAATAGTATGATTGTATTAATTATACCAAAACTAATTGAAATTAGTAGGCCGGAAAGGTTGCCCTATGATTTGAGTTACCTTTGCCACCGTAACATTCACGGGGTACAGTCAGGGTATAACCGATGCTTCTTCTATCTTCAAAAGGGAATGTACTGGTGCCAAAGGTAGCTCAAATCATAGGGCAACCTTTCCGGCCTACTAATTTCAATTAGTTTTGGTATAATTTGCATCATTTTTGGGATTTTTTATCCATTTAGATGTAGTAGAACAGGTAAGGAGAGGATGGAATCGCGAATTTGCAAAATTTTCATTTTTGACGTCATAAAATGACGTCATAAAATGACGTCACGTCGTTATGACGTCATAATGATTACGTCATATCATCGGGATTACCTAGATGAAGATACTGACCAAGTTTGAGATCGATTGGATGAGATTTGAGTCTGCTATGGCGAAAAAACCCATATCGTCATATCTATTTTTAAACAGTCATAACACTTTAGACGCGTTTTAAGACCCTTATACGTCTAGCTTTGAAAATTCGCCATATAGTTTCTGAAAGTTCAGACAATTCTCTTTCCATGATATAGTCTTCGATTTTCGATTAGAATCCGTCTTCAGGGTGTAAAATGAGCTAAAAGAATTTTAGCCAGAGCCTGAAAAATGACGACTTTAAGACGTTCTGTAGGACGTTCCTGGCGATGAAAAGGGACCTCACATCGACTAATGCACACACATCCAGTAGATCTACCAGCTGTGAAAACGAGAAGTTTCTATCTTTTTTCGTTTGGCGTGAATATGGTTTATAAAAAGCGTCTCTCCTATGCGCGCGCGCGCGCGCACGCATATGTGTTACACTGAATCTAGGGCAAATGGGACCTGTCTGTAACTTCAGTTCCAGATGAGATAGAGACTTGAAATTTTGAACTTAAGTTTATGACCCCGAGCCGGGTATACATTCCAAATTTCAAGTCAAACGGATGAATGGGAGCCATGCTATAGCCTTCTGAAATCTGGGTTTTCAGTCAAAACACCCATAAAACGTATAACTGCGTTTCTGGCGGCGCTTTGCTGTTTGGGGGAGGGGGAATGGCAACCTTTGCGCTTGCCAGCGCAGTGATTAGTTGGCCCGTTCGCCCTTCAGGCGATTTTCAATTGATTTTCAAGACACGTACCCTAGTTCTTCGTACATACATTATGTTTTGTTCGAAAACTCCGATTTGGAGTGTCGGGGGGACTCAGGCATGAAAGGAGGTCCACCTCTGACTCTTGTTTCTGATTCAGAATCAGAAGTGCATCTCCCTCCTTCCTCTTCCTTTTATTGTTTCCCAGAAGGAGGTTTTGATAAATCATAGGTTACATAGGCCCATTGATATGAGCAGTATGAATACTATATTATAATATATTCATTGTGGTAGAACATAATAATGTTCTGAACAAAGGGAGGACTTATTTATTTATCCAAAACGTTTCGGCTAATTGTGCCATTATATTCAATAATCATACTTACTAATTTATTTTATAATCAATATTTGTAATTTCTCCGTGGTGCAGAGGTCACACGATTGTGCAGGTCCGTTGGGTGGATGCCCTCTGTCAATCACTTTCCACTGTATAGTGAAGGCGGTGTTGCTGTCCCTCATGTTCCATACGTATTTTGACAGTTCGGTGGATTTCCTAGCGTTTTCTCTCCTGAAGCTGCTCTGGTGGGCGTTATACCTGGTCTTGAAGTGGTTTTTAGTGAGTCCAACGTAGCTAGAGGTGCCAGTTTGTGTAGTTACTTTGGTTTTGCGGATGTTAGTCACATACTCTGGATCCGTAGTGTGAGATATTTATCTCCGATTACCGCTTACTTCGTAGACCACAGCACGTTATTTTTGAAAATCATTGTTCTTCCAAATTCACCTTGCTCCTTTATCAACATAGATTTTAGCGTTTTAACAATGTGATTTGTTTGATCTCATCCTAGATTAGGCGAGTATTGAATGTAGACAGCAATACAAGGCGATTTCAACGTTTCGGATAGAAATCCTTTATCCCCGTCCATGTTTTAGCAATATTTCGGGTTTCCCCTTAATCATGCAAATAAAAACGCAATCAAGTTGATGAAAATTGCCAATCCTTGCTTCGGACTGCTCCTTCATAAAACTCACGTATACATTTACATATACGTATCCATTTCCACGCTGAAGATCGGGCTGATGTTTCTTTATTTCCTGGTCCTCCGGATGAACGTGCCGAGTGTGTCCGTGCTGCTTCCCATAACCTCGAAACCTGAAATATTGTTAAAAAACTCGCTTTTCAACGTCTGACAACATGACTCGGAATATGTCGGAATATGTCGCGATACCAATCCCCTTATCAACACTCCGCAGCAGGCAACACAGTGAAAGCTGTTTCGAGAAGGAGTAGGCTGTCCCTGGTACCAGGAACAGTGAAAACTGTTACCTTATAGATTTAAGCCTTTTTCATTTCAGGTGCCGGCACTTTCCTAGTAACTCATTCCTTGAATTCAGAGATCCTATTTTTTGTTATCCTTTTCAGGATTTTTCCTTCTCAGAATGGTTAGGGTTCTCAATTGGTTGGGATGTTTTTTGAAGTTTATATGTAATTTGAACACATTTTTTATAAAATTCACAGCAAAATGATACATAATATAACACAGCATATAATTAAACACACGCCATCACTGTTTTACAGATTGTGGATTAGATTGCAGTCTACATAAAATAACTGTTCCTAACAGCATAACCCTCGGCTAAACAATATGACCCATCGTTTTTCAGTAAACCAATGACTTGCTCACATGTCCCCTTACTATGATACCTTCCCCATCATGTATCTGCCAGAATTGAATCTCGAGTCTCTTTGCTTAACATAAAACTGAATCCAAAGGTCGAGATTGCTGCGATGACAAAAATTCGGTGACCGAGCGGACTGACGTAAAACAAGAGCACCACAGCGGAAGTGCCTACAACAGCACCACACTTCCCGCAGAGTTGATGGCCCCTGTAGCAGTGGATCGGACATGGTTGGGAAACTCTCAGGGATATGATCCAGATAATCATAACGACAATGGCGTTAATGATTTTAATAAGCGTCGCCACCCCAAACAGATAAAATTCACCGAAGCAGACAAACAAAAGAGCCATAATGGCGATCTGAACACCACTACCAATGCGGAGAGGTTTGAGCCTGCCAAACTTGCTGGCAATAAAGAATGCAGCCACACACCCCACCAGGCTGCCAATAGCCGAGACAGTCAGCATGAGGAGATCCTGTTGGGAGAGTGTAGCACAGCGATCCCGCTTGGGAGGTTTGCCACTTTCACCGCAGAACGTTGAGATAAATGCAAGGGGAAGGAATACCAATACACCTGTCTCCAACAGAATGTTAAAAAAGTACATGGCAGCTAGTGCGATGGCTGGAATTCGATATTCTTTGTCTTCCACAAGACGGAGTAACTCCCAGTTCCCCTGATCCTGATGACAATAAACACTGAACTTCGGTGAAGTTCGACACCGTTCTCAACCAGGCCATCGTTTTAATGGCCTTTTGCCCGTCCTGTTGGTTACTGACAACAAGATACCGGGGACTCTCAGGGAATAGAAGAAGGAGGATGAAGGCAGGGATGACGGGGATGGTGATGATGATTATTAACCATCTCCACCCTGTGCATTAGAACAAATACCCGAAAGGTTACTGTAAACAGGGAGAAGTAGGATCCCATAATGGAGATAACAGGGCCATATGTTCCGGTATGCGTTCGGGCAGAACTCTGTTGAGTATACAACGATGGTTGAGAAGTTGGCTCCGACACAGATACCAGTGAGAGTCCTCCAGAAGAGGAAGAGCCATTTATTGCTTGCCAGCGCTGCTCCACCAGCCGCAACAATGAGGAGGAAAGTTGTGATCATCATGACGGTACGACGTCCAAAGATATCAGCCAGTTTCCCACACAGCATGGCACCTGGGGGGAATACATCAAGTTACACTCTGCATTACGATTCAATCATTTGCATTAAATCATTAAATTCTCTTGCAGCTCTCCAATTCGCACGTTTGTTGAATGTTGATCTAACGACCCCTTTACATTCAAACATCTTTTACGTATTTACTTATTGCATAGACTACGAAGATGGAGATGGTGATGGTCGCCTCGAATGTCGGAGAAAGATCCCATTCGCATCGTATGTAGGGTATGATCAGGGCGATGAGAGTGAGTTCTGCATAGTCTGAGTAGCGATTAGGAAACTTATAGTCCAGGATATGTACTGTGCCCAACCAAGACCTGGAAATATTTAGTGATCAGTGATAGATGTAATTGTGAAGATTCGAAAATTCAACTGAATCTTTTGGTTGATATGTTGAAAATAAGTGGTATTGGTAGGTAAATAATAATTACCTAGTTTCTCATAAACCTCGTGTAAAGACATCGCATCCTCATCATCATCGCCACCTGCTGCTGTAGCATCGTTTATAGGCGGCTCTATATCGGTCTTTCATCTGTCGCCCCATATTTCTCTTTGTCTGACATACTACTATCTTGGCATCTATTATGGCAAGGACCACACACACAGAAATTAATAAAGTACCAATGTACAAATTAAGGATTAAACAATATGTACGATAAAGAAAAAAGATACTGAGCATACATGAGTAGTATATCCAATGCTTGTGTGTGGACCATTGCAATCCAAAGAGCTCTACCGTCTCGTAGTGACACTGCATGAGCTGTACAAGACAAACACAAGGTTTACAAATTGTTTCGTGCAAAGAAAGCACTCGTCAGACACTAAAGCAATATTAATATTTAATAGATATGAGTAACATCATACACGTATAATGCCCCTGTAGTAGCAGATACAAGGCCCAAAGGAAAAGTGTACCACTGCTGCACTGGTGGGCGTTGTATGGTAACTGGAGACTTTACTAGCGCAGACTGCAGACACAACCTGTGTTACATATTGTACAATAGTACACAATTGAGACACACGTAACAATCTTAGATATTTTTGTTCACCCTAATCATCACTCTACCCCTAACACCAAATCCCGGAGTACCGAATAGACACTGAACTCAATCTAAAAACGACTCTAATTAAATTTAAGAAAAGGACAATTATTAAGTTGTCCTAGTCCCCCTTCCTAGTCCATTATTCCTAGTCCCTTATTCCTAGTCCCTTATTCCTAGTCCCTCCTTCCTAGTCCCTCCTTCCTAGTCCCTCCTTCCTAGTCCCTCCTTCCTAGTCCCTCCTTCCTAGTCCCTCCTTCCTAGTCCCTCCTTCCTAGTCCCTCCTTCCTAGTCCCTCCTTCCTAGTCCCTCCTTCCTAGTCCCTCCTTCCTAGTCTCTCCTTCCTAGTCCCTCCTTCTTAATCCCTCCTTCCTAGTCCCTCCTTCCTAGTCCCTCCTTCCTTGGACCTAGTCCCTCCTTCCTAGTCCCTCCTTCATAGTCCCTCCTTCCTAGTACCTCCTTCCTAGTCCCTCCTTCCTAGTTCCTCCTCCCTAGGACCTCCTTCCTAGGACCTCCTTCCTAGGACCTAGGACCTCCTTCCTAGTCCCTCCTTCCTAGGACCTCCTCCCTAGGACCTCCTCCCTAGGACCTCCTCCCTAGCCCCTGGGACCTAGTCCCTCCTCCCTAGGACCTCATTCCTAGTCCCTCCTTCCTAGTCCCTCCTTCCTAGTACCTCCTTCCCCTGTGGTCCTCTTGGATAGTTCCAGCGTGCTCTGATGCACAATGTTCTCTGAGATGTTTCACTTCCCATTCTTACAGAAGTCAGAGGCTTCGTGCGCCCCTGCAAGTCGGTCCTTGGTTGGGTGGGGCATATAATGGAGTCCTGATGGACCCAATATATCTTAGCAGAAGACTCCCAGTTTCTTGTTCCTCTAGCAGATTCTCCTAAAACTCCTCCGCCGGTGTTCGTCGGATAAGTGTTCACCTAGCGGAGTTTTGTAATTCCCCATTCGTGTCTTATTCTCATGTTCATGAAGTCTGTGCAATAGGGGGACTGACTTTCCCAGAGAATTCTCAATTCAATATCGAGCATATAATTCTCCTCCTGAAAGCCAGGTACATCGCTACATCAATGGCTCCTGATGGACTAAAGTAACCTTTTGGTCAGCTGAATTGGAGTAGTTTGATCAACACCCAGTTCGACAATGAAATTTTGGTTGGAAATGAATTATAGTGCTAACGAAAAGTTGCCATTTCGTAAACTCGTATCAATGGCATCATTGTTATTGAAATAACAAATTATCCCTGCAGTAGTGCTACGAGCTGAGCTGCCAGATCGATGAGCAAGCTCCTTCATCACTAGTTTTGTATTATGGATGCATATAATTGAATGGAAACATTAGCAATTATTTTCCATTATAATTCCTATATTCTATAACCTTCATTATATTTTGTATGACTATGAGCCGATTTTGATATGCCGTAGATTGCTATAATCTGATTCAGTCCATACACAGTTATCAAACTAAAACAAGTCGGTTTTACCAAACAATTGTTTCGATCCTAGATGGATCTCTTCAGTGGAATAAATGAAATAATTAATTCGAAAATAATTAAAACTTGCTCATTCATAAAGGTCTTCACAAAAGGAACTTTTTCTAATGTCTGTACTTTGAAAGGATTTACGTTCAACATTGAAGTCCATATCCAGTTATCAAACTTCAAATGCGTTGCATTTGCTGCATTTTTCTACAAAGTATCATTCATTTCCTCTGTATTCATGTTGGTATTGATACAGGGGATTCCCTGATTACGATGATGTAATGAAAAATATAAAATGAAGAATAAGATAAGATGAAGAGAAACTGATAAACTGGGTAGATAAAGACAAATATAAAATAAGCTCGACAAAGGATTTTAAAAGATGAAAAACGATGTGAATAGAGAAAAATTAGAACCCTATGACCATCTAATTAATAATTTAATAGAGATTTAATAAACAAAAGAAAACGTCATAAGAAAACGATTTTCTGACCAATCATCAGACGATAGATAACATTTTCTCTCTCGGTTACAATACGACCACTGCTCCTAGATAAAAAACAACCAATTGAGAGCACATATCAAAAAAGAAATATCATTAACAAAAACAATATATTTATGTATGCACTCTTTAAAAATTCTACAAAAATTGTATTAACGAAAAAACAACATACAAAATTGTTATTAACTTGTGTTTACGTTTATGCCTACATTTCGATATTAGTTCAGATCTAGTGTACAATAATCCCTTCTCTTTCAAAATGTATAATACTTCTCCAGATTACATAAACCGCATCTCGTTTTAGTCGGGTCATATGTGTCTGTACCGTCAATTAGTCTCCAGTTGATAGTGTGTCTTATTTGTCTGTCTTTCAGGCTCCAAACATGCTTCGAAAGCTCTGTAGATTGCTTTTTTCCTCCTTATTGAATGATTGCATGTAATTGTAGTACTATATAGTAACGCTCTTTGAAAGTATTACCAGCCAATCCAATGTATATTTTGTCCCATTCACTTGACTTAACAGTCGCTTCTCTGCAGTTCTATCACATAAACTCGTACGGTTCCTTCAGATCCGGAAACAGTGCAGGGCTGAGAAGTGAAGATTTATATAATCTGGAAAACTTAATTTGCCCTCAAGACCAGCAATTTCTCGATCATCCAAGTTCTCAATCACAAGTTAACCCGAGCGTAATTTTACTACAAAATGGGATGTCAATTGCAGAAATACCTATCTCGCCTTTTGCCTTCACAAGTTTATTAAAATCTTCACACTAAGACCTCCTTGGTAGCAAACATACAAGATACAACTTTCTCAGCATTATTAGTTTATTTTGCCTAGCTCGACCCCCTTTCCATGTCCTCCACCCGCAATTTGTAAATGAGGGTTATTCAATCTAATAAATAATTTTAAATCAGATTTTTTTACATTTCTGCCTAGATGACTTTTAGTAAGTTGTATCATATTTAACGATTTAAACAGAACTGGAATAATCATGACTGTAAATTCCCCTCCGATTCCTAATTTAAGACACAAAATCTGCGAAGAAATTATTTTCCTCTAGGCTCGTTTTATCACATGCCTGTGATGGTTCTCTTGTGGTCTGTGGATCAACAACAATGGTTCCAAGTAAAGGCATGTGGGATCATGTTCTAGGTTTAATATTGCCCTGCACCGTCTTCATCTTGTGATTTCTCCACAGTTGGATGAATTATATAACTTTCAGTTTCAGTGAAATCGATGACCGATTCGTTGTGCTCAATTATACCCGAGTCTCCCGGTCACCAAGTTAGGATCGTTTCCTCTTTTCTTGCCAGTTCACGAGATTTTTCGCCCTTTTCGATTTTGATTGGATATTCAAATCTGTGTATTGCTGTCTTGTTTATTTTAGTAGACAGCTTTCGATGAGTGTCCGTTTTCAATTCCCGTTTAAATGATCTCTTTCTTGTTTAGATGAGGTGCTCAATATCCATCAAATTCTATCTACTGTTTGTGATGTGCATGCGTATGGGTTGAGATCTTTTAAAAATCATTTAAGTTCTAAAAATCTGGAAATTAGTTTCAACGAGAATTGTGAAGTTGTGTTTGTATTTGAGAATACTTCTGCTTTTAGATTTGTTACCATTTTCAAAATATTTCCTTTTGATTAGCGACAGTGTGTTGCCTATCTAGTAACAACAGATGTAACTAAATCCAGTTCATTCATTTCCTAGTATAGCCATGGTTTGGAAAGTTTACGAAGGTATGCGGTACTTTGAAGAGAGCACCGAGTACGAATTACAGAGGTTTCAGAGAATCTACCAAAACTGGGAGAAGATGGTTGAAGTTGGTCTGCTCTCAGCTGACAGCCACTTTTACAACTACCGTCCCTCTTCCTGGGCTAAAGATAAGGCAAGACTTGAAAGATGTAAGTGTAACAAATCATTATTTTCTTTGCCTAAAGTGTAAGCGAAACTAAAACGAACCCCCTGTGCGGCTCAAATTGAACGTTTTTGGTCATAACTCCGTCAATTCTTAACCAAATTGCTTAAATTTGGGCTCGTTGGAAAGCCCTGAATGCCCTCTTGTCAATGAACCCAAGATTGTGCAATTTGGTCAAGAATTGACGGAGTTATGACCAAAAACGACCGAATGTACTTTTTCAGCACTATTTAGTATGTTTTTGGTCATAACTCCGTCAATTCTTGACCAAATGGCATAAACCTGAGTTTATTGGAAAGAGGACATTCAGGGCTTTCCAACAAACTCAAATTTAAGCGATTTGGTTGAAAATTGACGGAGTTATGACCAAAAACGTTCAATTTGAGCCCCGCAGGGGGTTCGTTTTAGTTTCGCTTACACTTTAGCTAGACCCTGTTTCTTGTGCCCTTACAAATGTAAAGGGAGGGTTAGAACATAACAATCCTTTCTATGTCAGCTACTGTATCAATGATGTAACACTTCATCCTTTTTTTCAGATCAAGAAGCTATGAAAAGGCACAAGGAGGGTTTAGAATCTCTAGAAGAAGAGACTCATACCGATCCAAGAGAGGGACAACCCCGTACACCCTGCCTTCCAACTCCTGAATTCTCCCGTCCCAAGTCGGGGAAGGAACGTGTTTCTGTGGAATTATCTCCAGTTCTAATAAAACAAGAAATGGAGGACTTGGAAAGAGTACCACAACACCTCATTCACATTGCTAGAAAGTAAGTGGTAGTTTTACCAACTTTTGTTCGAATTCCTCAAGTTTGTTATTTTGTATCACACTAAAACTACACACATTTGACTAAATTCACCTCTTTATCCCCAGGGTTAACAAAGATACAAAAGAACCTGACGTTGATCTAGACGAGATATTGATCCAGTCAATACCAGATAGTTTGAATAAGATAACTGCATTACTGCACCAGAAGGATCTCTCAATATTTGTTGCTGACACAGTTGTTGATATGAGAGATGTTATGGAATTTAGCCCTGGATCTAAAAACGAAACGTTGAAATGTTTAGAAGAAACCCTGACTGAAGAAGAGCTGTTATTTCTGAAAGAAGAAACTAAACGTGCTAAAATGGAGTTGCAAAATCTAAGGTTTCAATCCTGGAACTTTAACGTTGTCTTCCTTTTATTGTTGATAAGGAATCATAATAAAGTTTAAGAGCCTCACCACAATCAAGAGAGACCAAAATCAAGAGCACACCACAATCAAGAGAGACCAAAATCAAGAGCACACCACAATCAAGAGAGACCAAATCAAGAGCACACCACAATCAAGAGAGACCAAATTCAAGAGCGCACCACATCTGGTATCTTCTGGATAGGGAGCTCTCTTGGATGAGGTGCGCTCTTGATTTGGTCTCTCTTGATTGTGGTGCGCTCTTGATTTGGTCTCTCTTGATTGTGGTGCGCTCTTGATTTTGGTCTCTCTTGATTGTGGTGCGCTCTTGATTTTGGTCTATCTTGGATGGGGTGCGCTCTTGGAGGCTCTTGAACTTTATTATGGTTCCTTATTCAGCATGAATTGTTAAAGTTAACTTTTCTTTTCTGTTGCAGTGATGCAGAGTTGAAAAGGGAACTGGAAAGTCTGGAATCAGTGTCTTGTTACCCGCTCTTTCCGCATCCTGAAGAAGATTTTCTTGAGGAAGATGAGTTGAATAAAATTGACCGATACACTGCTGAAATCATGTCGTTGACTAAACAAAAAGACGATATTCAAAACGAAGAGTAAGTATGAATTATGATGATGAAATTATGATTTGTGCTAATAGATCAATTTTCATTTCTTGCTCGGGGAAAGGGTTTTACCGGGAAATCGGGGTGCCCGGTATATCGGAGCAATTAGTACTGTATACCTTCTGTTCTCAGATTCCTTTTTAACTTTCCTAAATGGTACCTTTTCCCCGATCAGGTTTGATAAAAAGATGCGGGATATTCTGATAGAATTTGAGAGGATTGTTATACCAGACGATGAAAGTGTCCCTGAAAAAGATACCCAGAACAGTACCGAATCTGCAGATAACAAATTGACAAGTCCACAACCAACAACCATCACATCAGCACCCACTACATTACATGAGAAACAAGATGAAATAGATGATTTTGATTTTCTTGGAGATGAAGATAATGTGATGAGGTATCTAAACAGTGAGAACAAGGATCCTGGAATATCGGAACTTTCTTATATGCCACTGCCCCAAGAAGAAGAAGCTGTGGGAAGTAAGATTGAGGAAGGGGAGGGTAGTGTTAGAAGGAACCCGGTGAGGAAAGCTAAGGAAGGGATCTCATACACTCTTTGTGATGATGATGATACTGATGATTATTGTAAGTGTCCGGGGGAAATAAACAGATTTAGATTAGGAAACTCTTTCCTAGTCAATTCCATCACCCCAATTTCTTTATTCAGATTGTTGGAGATGTAAGGACTTTGTTCCCTCTATTTGTGAGCTACATGGCGACCTGGAACCTTGTTCAGAGATCATTACTGCTTCCGGTACTAAAGACCCCAAAAAGTTCCCTGTCCCCAGTTTCATCAAGATAGACACATCCAAAATACCCAACGCTGGGTTTGGTATCTTCGCCTCAGAGTTTATCAGACCTGGAGTCATCATTGGTGAGTGTGTTCAGATAATGGGCTAGCTAAATAATAATATCGATTAGCTCTGTTTCTCGCTCCATTGTACCATTGTGTGGGGCAATAAAAATGCCCCCCCCCCCCCCCCCAAGTCTACCATAGTTCCAGATATCGTTGAGCGCTAAAATTTGTTACAGTAACTCTATGAGACAAATAATTAACTTGACCAAAATTTCAGACCTCTAGCTCAAAATTCTTTTTTTTTGATCGAAATGAACATCGTTATTAATTCCAGAGAAAAATGAGAAAAAATTGTTCTGAAATATTGACCAAAAGGCTACTTTTTCGGGAAATATGTTAACCTCCAATATTTTGTGAACCGCTCGGGTTAGCACGCTGAAATTTTGCAGTCACGCTCTCCTTGGTGAGATCTAACTTTTGAACCGTTTCTGATGTCCCAAGTCATCTCTTCTGTGATTTATTGAGGTTAACTTCGATTTTGGGGCAAAAGTTAACCTCAAATTTCTCCTTAACGGTGTGCGCTAAAACGATTCCAACTATTCCATTTGGTCCGGCTCTTCGAGCCGAACCAAACCCCAAAAGTGACTTTTTAGACCCGTCGACCCCCCCCCCCTCTGGCCTTAACCAATTATGTTTAGCTATCGATTAGCTTTCCAATGTGACCAAGATCAGCTAAATTGGAAAACCACAAGAGACACAGTGTCATGTTTCTTAAAGTTAGTCAGGTCATGTGATCCTCACCGAATCATTGAGTGTTCAGTATTGTGAATCGGTCTAAGTGGTAGAGAATCACGTATCACGGCTACTAATGAGGGATGACGATGCTGATTGGTCATGAGATCGGTAGCTCTTTGATAAATGTCCTCTTTCCTCGAATCACATCACCCTGCCATGATACGTGATTCGTCTGCCCCTTGGCCCGATTAGCAATCCCCGGATACTCAACGATTCGGTGAGGATCACATGTCCTGACTAACTTCAAGAAACATGACACTGTGTCTCTTGTGGTTGTCCAATTTAACTGATCTTGGTCACATTGGAAAGCTAATCGATAGCGAAACATAATTGGTTAAATTTTGGACCGGAAATTATTTTATTATGGAATGAATAACGATGTTCATTCCGATCAAAACAAGAATTATTGCATTATGTATTCATAATGCGGTGTTTCGCTGGCCCAGTGCAGATGGGTGTAAAATTGATGACTAAGCTTCAAAACTGGATTTCCCGATTAATTTTGCACTCAAAGAGCAATTTTTGGCTGATACGATGTTAGTTGCTATGGTATCCAGGGTGGTTGCTATGGTATTCAAAGCAGTTGCTATGGTAACCAAGGCAGTTGCTATGATAACCAAGACAGTTACTTAGGAGACCCTAGTTGGTTACCAAGTGCTTCAACTTTATATTACCCTCATCTTAACTCCAGTCACTTACAATTATTGTGTGATAGTAGTTTCATGCTTAGAAGACTTGCTACCACGTCATGGTACGGCTGTAGGGTACCCAAAGTGATTTCAGGTGAAAGTAGGAAGTGTTATGAGTGAGTAATTGCACGCCAAAATGTGTGTTAATCATTTCCTTTGATGCATCAACAAAGTGTGAGCTGAAAGTTTTATGAAGGAGCAGACTTTGTTACTATGCGTAACGGTGGACAGACGGACAGACGGACATTTAGTTAACTCCACGATCTGCTGATTTCTAAACCCTGAATGATCTTTTTAGCACGTGCGTGCTAAAAACATCATCCCGGGTGAATGCCCGAAGGGCATTCACCCGGGCAGGGAAAAAATGAATTTTGAGCTAGAGGTCTGAAATTTTGGTCAAGTTATTTATTTGTCTCATAGAGTAACTGTACCAAATTTTAGTGCTCCACGATATCTGGAACTATGGTAGACTTGGGGGGGGGGGGGGCATTTTTATTGCCCCACACGCTCCCTTTCTCAGGCGAGTACAGAGGAAAGAAGCTGACTCAAAAGAAGTACCAAGAACTGGAACAAAGTGGAAAAGAGTCTGGGTACGCATGGAAGGTTAAAACTAGTGAGGGGGTCCACTTTGTGGATGGTTCATCCTACAGATCAAGCAACTGGCTCCGGTTCATCAACTGTGCAAGGGGCCAGTGTGAAGAGAACGTTCTAATGCGAGTTTATAAAGGTATTTCATTGTTTTGATCGACTTTATTGAATAGGAATATACGTTGAGTAAATGGGTTTCTTAGTTTTCGTTATTTCATTCAACAGTAATTATTTCCTCTCAGGTGTGGTCCAGTATTATTCCTACAAACCAATAAGAATGGGCCAGGAATTACTACTATTTTACGGTGATGAATATTTCTCTGATCTTGGCTATGACATCTGTCGTCAGGATTCTAGTGATGGTAAGTGCCTCAGATTTCTATTGTGAAACTAAGGCCTCAGTTAGAGATTCGACTACTGGCGCCATTTTCTTGATGTCAGAGATTCACTCTGCTGCTGACACTGCACGGGGCAACTAAAGTCGGATTTTTTGAAGTTGTCACCCCCCCCCCCCTGGGTGGCGCGCGATTTTTTATTTGCGGCAGGGCAGTGGAAGCAAATCTACAGATGGAGATGGAGTACACCCCGTGACATTGAAACACCTTGGCCCTTTAGCAAGGATGTTCTTGGCAAAACTTTTCACCAACTGCCTCGTTACCTCGGTTTGGCCATGGAAAACAGCCATAGTATCGTTTATCAAGAAACAAGGAAAATCATCTTACCTTAAACCTGGATCTTTTCGACCGATCTCAATTGGAAGCTATGTTGGTAAAATGTTTGAGCGAGTTATGGATAAGAGGATCAGGGCTCATTGTTACGAGGAAAACATCTTGGAAGACGAGCAAGAAGGTTTTCTTCCCATACGAAACACAACACGGTACTTATACCGTCTCCTGGCTACACTGCACGAGAACAGACGGAGAAAAGCAACTGCCTTTTTACTTCTCTTGGATTTCGAAAAGGCTTTCGACAGCGTCCCCATCCCCTGCCTAATTTACAAACTCTATAAAGCTGGAATAAAGGGGAACATCCTACGTCTGGTAAATTGTTTCTTGTCATCACGAAAAGTGAAGCTGAAGATAAACGGTAAAATTGGTTCTCCCCGGAACTGCACTCTTATCGGGCTACCGCAGGGGGCAGTCATTTCCCCTGTGCTATTCATCATATACGTTTCGGATCTCTTACAAACGAAGAATATACCCGAGGACGCCCGAGAAAGATGCGAAACGTTTAAGTTCGCTGATGATGGCACGGTTGTAATAACCGGAGATCAACTTCAATGTGAAACAGCTCTGTCCTGCGTGCTCAATTACATCCAGAAATGGTGCCGTCTATGGAGATTGGTCATCAATTGCGACAGAGGGAAAACTGAGATTCTCGTGATCCACCCAAGGAATCAAGAAGTATCATCTACCCCACAACCTATGTACCTTGGACCCAGAGAAATTCTCTACACGGACTCTAGCAAGGTGCTGGGAATCATTCTCGACACAGACCTGAGCTTTAAAAAGCATGCTGTCTACACTTTGCAAAAGTGTTGGAATTCCTGGAGTAAGCTGTCGGGTGGGACTACCAGGTTAGCTGGAATAAACAACAACGGCCTCTCGCTCCTGTTCCGAATGGTAATCCTTACCAAACTTCTATACGGAGCACCTCTATGGCTTCGTAACAGATTGGACAGTTTTAACGATCTAATTGCAAGGGCTAAACTGAAGATTATTGGAAGCCAATTTCACATCTCGAAAACACTAGCTGACCTTCTTATTGGTATACCCCCTCTACCGATTATTTTGACAGTACTCACAACGAAGTTTGTCCTAAAAGGTCTTACAGCGGGAGACACCATGACTGCTAAATTGCTCCAAATTGAGCATGAGGCAAGCCACCCTTTCTATGGACATATTGTGGAAACTAAAAGGTATCTCCATTGGACTGCACAGAGAGCGGAATCTCAAACGGGACGGAGACGATCATTTATTCGATCATGCGATCTACTGTCATATGAGTCGGAAGAGTTTCTCTATTCCCGGGACACTATGGACATGTTCACGCACAAATTGTGGGACGATCACGTCAAGGCTAACATCACGAACATCTCTGCTGACGACTCTCCTACTACGACGGTTGAAGAGCTACGATCTATTGTGGATACTGAAGCGGTTTCCATAGCCCCTCTTACCAATAGGAGTATGGACAGAAGGCACTCTTCGTTGACTATGGACTACATCCACGGGCATAGCTTAAGATTTCAAAACTTTGTCGGCAGCTATCAACGAATTGACAGGAACGTAGAGGAACCTTACTGCCTTGAATGCGGCATGCACCACGACTCACCCTTCCACAAGCTCTTCCAATGTCCAGCTGTCGGGGCGGTATCGGCTCTTAGGGACCAGTGTCGTGTGGTCTCGGTTTGCACTGGCAACTTCCACCTAGCACTTATCTTTTCTAGAGATAGAAACCTTAAGCATAAGTTTAGAAAGCTTGTTTATGAGGTCACAGAAAACTCCACTTTTAATGATGAGCTCCTTACCAGTTAAACTTATCCTCACCTAATTACTTAATTAGCCTATCTACCACTTAAAATAACATAGTTTTACAACCCGCTGGCCAAGCACACTTCACTGCCTATTTAAATCATTAATACTACTTATAATAATATCCTATCTTAACTTATTACTATTCCTGTGTCATGTGTGACTCTGTGTCTGTGTTTTTTACGGACATGCTTGTTTGTGTGAGTGTGTTTTTTGTGTGTTTGTGTGTGTGTGTGTGTGTGTATGTGTGTGTACTGTATACTTTTGGGTATGAGCATGTATGTGAGGGTAATTTCTATTTTTCTATTTATTTTAAAATCTGTTTTAACTGTACAGCTTAATTTGACTCAGCGACTATACTAATTTATTTTACTATGCTATATTTAGCTGTTCTGCATCTTTTCTACCCCTAGTTATCCCCTAGTTAATCATCTAAGTATCTACCCTTATTTAACTATCTATCTATCAACTTACTATTTATTATTACAGTACCTAATCTATATATAATTACCTCTTGGACTTTTGAATCGGCATCAGCATAACATGTACTTTTTACCGGACAACCGTTTTATTACTCGCTAAAAGGAGTGTCAATATGTATTCAATTGTTATTGTTATATGTATTGAATTAGATTGAATAATAATAATAATAATATTTGCGCGTCGGAAACCTGTCGGACACTTGTTTTGGCTCTCACGCAGTCACGCCTTTGTTTCTTGACCAATTTCGTCAAACAAAAGTTTTACGGACTCACAAATTTATGCTCTTTCTGATGATATGCGGATTTTTGCCGAAAAGTGAGAGCAAGTAGGGGCTGTCACGCGGGGGGGGATCAACATTTAACTTTGTGACACTCATGCCAGTTAGGGTGGGTGGGTGTACGAGGGGTCCGGCAGTTAAGTTGTACACTTAACTGCCTAAAAATAGGGGGTCTAGGGGTGTTTATATGGTGAAAATTTAAATAACTGCTCTAAATGGCCGATTTTTTGAAGTCTTCAACCCCCTTTTTCGCGCGCTCGTTATTTTTTGCGTGCCTATCACATGTGTGTGGCGAATATTTTTTACGCATGCCACTCTAAGAGTCTCATACTAACCAATTCGGAATTCGGATCCGTTACCTAAACTGGTCTGTATTGTTCTTAGTTGATGGCAGTTGATTTTAGACACAATATATAAGTCTCTCCGTGTCTTTCGTGCTATTTTTAGCTCCCTTTTAGCTAGATTTGGGGGGTGGGTCTACATTTTCAGATGTGGCGGCAGTTAAATGTGGGACTTAAGTGCAAAATATGTGAGGGGTGGTGGGTGTCAAAAAATTTTTGAAAATTTGGCAGTTATCGGCATGAGTATCATGCAGTTAAGTGTTGATCCCCCCCCGTGTCACGCGCAAATACGACGCCGCACGTGAAAAGGGGGGTGACAACTTCAAAAAATCCGACTTTAATTTCAATGCAATTTACATCGAAATTCCTGCTAGTCATCGAAGATGTCGCGCGCAGCATGGTTCATCGGGAGTCTCCACTACTAACTGGCTGAGTGTCAGTTCCAATTCCCTGCACCTGTGTCAGTTTCCAATCTGCAACTGGAGCGTAAGCCGTCAATAATTGATGGCCAGGCTTGCTATTTGATTGGTTGATGAATTAACAAAACCTCATCCTCAGATAAGAAGTACCACTGCAAGAAACCTAACTGCCATCGACTCTTCAAAACCGAGACTGAACTGCTGAACCACCAATGTAGCATTGTGAAACGGAAAGTTAACCGTAGTATTGAACCAAAGAAGATCCACCAGTGTCCCAAGTGTGACAAGAGATATACTGTAAAACAAATGCTTCGCAGTCACATCAGGAATGTACACGAGGGTGTAGGAAATTACAAGTGTTTGGTACTGTGGTTACTTTTGTGATCATAAGGGTGATTACGAAAAACACGCAGCTACACACTCAGAGGAGAAGGTGTTTCAATGTAACCAGTGTAACTACAGTGCCATTGAAAAGAGAAGTCTTACTCTGCATGTACATAGACACCACAGCAGCACAAAGACCTTCAGATGTAGGTATAAACAGTGTGGTATCAAGAAACCGTCCCAGGAGGATTTGTACGAGCACATCAGAACTGAACAGTACCCACTCATAGTCACAGTACACTGTACAATAATGGGCTAGCTAGATAATGGGATAATGAGATCGATTAGCTCCGTTTCGTGATTTATTGTAGATTAGACTTTTTCCAAAGCTGTAAAATACAACACCCCCTTTTCTCAGGGGAGTACAGAGGAAAGACGCTAACTCAAAAGAAGTACCAAGAACTGGAACAAAGTGGAAAAGAGTCTGGGTACGCATGGAAGGTTAAAACCAGTAAAGGGGTCCACTTTGTGGATGGTTCATCCTACAGATCAAGCAACTGGCTCCGGTTCATCAACTGTGCAAGGGGCCAGTGTGAAGAGAACGTTCTGATGCGAGTTTATAAAGGTATTTTGTTGTTTTGATCGACTTTATTCAATAGGATTAGACGTTAAGTAAATGCTTTTCATTCAACAGTTATTATTTCCTCTCAGGTGTGGTCCAGTATTATTCGTACAAACCAATTAGAATGGGCCAGGAGTTACTACTATTTTACGGTGATGAATATTTCTCTGATCTTGGCTATGACATCTGCCGTCAGGATTCTAGTGATGGTAAGTGCCTCTGATTTCTGTTGTGAAACTAATCCGTTAATAATTGATGGCCATGCTTGATATAATTTGTTTGTTTGATGAATTAACAAAGCTTCATCCTCAGATAAGAAGTACCACTGCAAGAAACCTAACTGCCATCGACTCTTCAAAACCGAGACTGAACTACTGAACCATCAATGTAGCATTGTGAAACGGAAAGTGAACCGTAGTATTGAACCAAAGAGGATCCACCAGTGTCTCAAGTGTGACAAGAGATATGCTGATAAAGGCCGATTTCGCAGTCATATCAGGAATATACACGAGGGTGTAGGAAACTACAAGTGTTTGTATTGTGGTTACCTTACTGATTATAAGGAACATTACGAAAAACACGCAGCTACACACTCAGAGGAGAAGGTGTTTCAATGTAACCAGTGTAACTACAGTGCTATTACAAAAGAGCAGTCTTACTCTTCATGTACACAAACACCACAGCAGTACACAGACCTTCAAATGTAGGTATAAACAGTGTGGTGTCAAGAAACCGTCCCAGGAGGAGTTGTACGAGCACATCAGAACTGAACACCCGATAAAGAAACACCAATGTACCGTGTGTCCCATGTCATTTGAAAGTTCCGTAAATTTATCCAGGCACATCTTGACGCACAGTGGTGTACGCCCGTTTCAGTGCGAGTACTGTGGTAAGGGGTTTACACGGAAGAGTACTTACAAGAGACACCAACTGGTACACTCAGGTGCCCAACCACACAAGTGTACGGTGTGTGGTAAGGGGTTTGGTCATAGTAGTAATCTTACAAAACACATGATGATACACACTGAGGAGAAACCCTTTGCCTGCTCTTACTGTGAGAAAAGGTTTACCCAGGCTGCACATTCAAGGAGACATGAGTTTACCTGTCCACAGAGACCTTGAATTGATGATATCATTCACATTGGGAATTGAACCAATTAATGTTTAACACGCTACATAATTTGGTCCGAAAAAGTTATGTGATGGTGTTGTTGGTTGTAGGAAAATTGTGTGTTAAGTTAGGGACTCGGGTGTATCGTGTATTTTGCAACAAAATATGACGTCACTTTATTCTTGTTATTAATATTATTATTATTTTCAATAATTTGTGAGGTAATAGTTTCAATTCTCTCAAACCAAACTTTGACAAGCTTCTGTTCCCTCTACATCACTATCCAAGTGATACGTATCCTATCTTCAACTCAGCTTGTCTATGTTTATGCAATATGCAAACTTTCCACCATCTGAACAGTAACTCACTTAGCTAATTATAACATTATCACCTTCGTTTAGCCATGGTTTGGAAAGTTTACGAAGGTATGCGGTACTTTGAAGAGAGCACCGAGTACGAATTACAGAGGTTTCAGAGAATCTACCAAAACTGGGAGAAGATGGTTGAAGTTGGTCTGCTCTCAGCTGACAGCCACTTTTACAACTACCGTCCCTCTTCCTGGGCTAAAGATAGGGCAAGACTTGAAAGATGTAAGTGTAACAAATCATAGTTTTCTTTGCCTAGCTAGACCCTGTTTTGGGCACCCTTACAAATGTAAAGGGAGGGTTAGAACATAACAATCTTTTCTATCTTAACTACTGTATCATGATGTAACACTTCATCCTTTGGTTCAGTTCAAGAAGCTATGAAAAGGCACAAGGAGGGTTTAGAATCTCTAGAAGAAGATACTGATACCGATCCAAGAGAGGGCACCCCCCCGTACACCTGTCTTCCAACTCCTGAATTCTCCCGTCCCAAGTCGGGGAAGGAACGTGTCTCTGAGGAACTATCTCCAGTTCTAATAAAACAAGAAATGGAGGACTTGGAAAGAGTACCACAACACCTCATTCACATTGCTAGAAAGTAAGTGGTAGTTTACCAACTTTTGTTGAATTCCTCAAGTTTGTTATTTTGTATCACACTAAAACACACACATTTGACTAAATGCACTCTTAATCCCAGGTTAACAAAGATACAAAGAACCGGACGTTGATCTAGACGAGATATTGATCCAGTCAATTCCAGATAGTTTGAATAAGATAACGGCATTACTGCACCAGAGGATCTCTCAATGTGGTTGCTGACACAGTTTTTGATATGAGGAGTGTTATGGAATTTAGCCCTGGATCTAAAAACGAAATGTTGGAATGTTTAGAAGAAACCCTGACTGAAGAAGAGCTGTTATTTCTAAAAGAAGAAACTAAAGGTGCTAAAATGGAGCTGCAAAATTTAAGGTTTGAATTCTGGATCTTTGATGTTGTCTTCCTTTTACTGGTATTTAATTCAGCTTGAATTGTTGAAGTTAACTTTTCTTTTCTGTTGCAGTGATGCAGAGTTGAAAAGGCAACTGGAAAGTTTGGAATCAGTGTCTTGTTACCCGCTCTTTCCGCATCCTGAAGAAGAGTTTCTTGAGGAAGTTGAGTTGAATAAAGTTAACCAATATACTGCGGAAATCCTGTCTTTGACTAAACAAAAAGACGATCTTTCAAATGAAGAGTGAGTTTGGAGCAGGAAGAAAGTTTTAACTTATCCTGATAGATCTTTCTTTTTTGCCAATGCCATTCTTAGTTTCCCATAATTATACGACCTTCTAATTCCTGACTAGGTTTGATAAAAAGATGCGGGATATTCTGATAGAATTTGAGAGGATTGTTATACCAGACGATGAAAGTGTCCCTGAAAAAGATGCCCAGAACAGTACCGAATCTGCAGACACCCAATTGATTAGTCCACAACCAACAACCCCCACATCAGCACCCACTACATTACATGATAAACAAGATGAAATAGATGATTTTGATTTTCTTGGAGATGAAGATAATGTGACGAGGTATCTAAACAGTGAGAACAAGGATTCTGGAATAACGGAACTTTCTTGTATACAACTACCCCAAGAAGAAGCTGTGGGAAGTAAGAATGAGGAAGGGGAGGGGAGTGTTAGAAGGAACCCGGTGAGGAAAGCTAAGGAAGGGGTCTCATACACTCTTTGTGATGATGATGATACTGATGATTATTGTAAGTGTCAATGGGAAATCAACAGATTTAGATTAGAAATTAAAAAAACTCTTTCCCCGTCAATTTATATATGACCCCAATTTCTTTATTCAGATTGTTGGAGGTGTAAGGACTTTGTTCCCTCTATTTGTGAGCTACATGGCGACCTGGAACCTTGTTCGGAGATCATTACTGCTTCCGGTACTAAAGATCCCAAAAAGTTCCCCGTCCCCAGTTTCATCAAGATAGACACATCCAAAATATCCAATGCTGGGTTTGGTGTCTTCGCTTCAGAGTTTATCAGACCTGGAGTCATCATTGGTGAGTTTGTTAAGATAATGGGCTAGCTAGATAATATGATCAATAAGCTTTGTTTCTTGCTCCATTGCATTATGTATAACTTTTTCCATATCTGTAAAATACAACACCCCTTTTTCTCAGGCGAATACAGAGGAAAGAAGCTGACTCAAAAGAAGTACCAAGAACTGGAACAAAGTGGGAAAGAGTCTGGGTACGCATGGAGGGTAAAACTCGTGCGGGGGTCCACTTTGTGGATGGTTCATCTACAGATCAGCAACTGGCTGCCGGTTCATCAACTGTGCAAGGTGCCAGTGTGAAGAGAAAGTTCTGTATTGCGTAGGTTTTGTAAAGGTATTGCGTTGAACAGCTAGATGAGTCTGACCAAGCTTTAATGTTCTAATGGGGTCACACATCCATATTTAATGCACAATGGACAAATCAACTTGCTAGAAATGTCAAAGTTAATGTTATGACTAAAATTTTGGTTTGACTGGAGGGACCAGTAAATTGAGGTGGTAAAAAGAAAACACGGTAATTTTATTGTTCAGAACAGTTTCGATCAGATTTAGGCTACAGAAATTGGAAAGTTGGTTAAAAATTAGTGAGAGAGAACAGCAGCGATTTTCACAAAAAGTTATCTGGATACTCCTTGATGGCTAACTAAAACTTTAGTGAAAACTTTTTTTGCGAAGGCCGGGGTACCGGTTCAAATAGAAAATATGTCAGTACAATATTATTTACATGAATAGATATAAAAATAAAATTTACTCTTACGGGTGTAATAAGTTAAGTATAAATAAATCAGATAATAAGGTGAAAATCGTTTGTTTTGCTACAAAAATGTGTCCATTTATTGCCCCTGTACCCCCTGATGGCGATGAGAATGGTCTTCAGCAGCGAGAAAGACAGACGGAGACGAATGTACCGGATGGCATCGTTGTAAGTATGTCCCGTTTTGTCTGATAAAAGTTTAGCAACCTTCTTGTAGAACACCTCCGCTTGGGGGCCCATAACCCCAGTTGTTGAGAAGACTAGAGGTGTGAAAGTTGCCTTCTCGACCTGAAGGACTCTGTCGTTGTAATTCAAAACCTTTTCCCTCTCGTGCCTCCTCATAGTGTCCTGGAGAGACTTGCCGATGTTGGTTGGCGCAAGACTGTTGAATACACGGATGTCAGTGTAAACTTTGTCCAAGTCACTCCACACATTACGGGTAGAAACATCCAAACGGGCACTGTTAGCAGTGTTAGTAGAACGGTATTGGAATGTTTCACCAGTTATGGGTAGGAGCTGCGGCTCAATGCGAACGTCCTTGCAGCCGGCTTCCACGAGGATGTTAGCTGTGAGGTCTCGGATGTTATTGTGCCGTAAATACACGTAACCTCCCAGGGCACACGAGAGACAGTGCTCCAAAGTGTTCGCCTTGCCACAAGCACATGCAGCGGGTACATCTTCAAGGGGAAGGTTGTATCGCAACAGAATGGCGTCCCGGAATTGTTGTTTATTTAGGACGAAACCGTGCTCCTTCAAAGGCAAAGCTGTTAACCAGCTTGAAGCTCCTCTCGATGATATTTCATCGAATAAACGCCTGTCAGTACCAGACAGAAGTGAACATGCCTGTTGTTTTTCGGCATTTTGGATAGTACGTTTAAGTCTTAATACATTGCACTTTGCTCCCTTCGCTTCCCACAGGCATGAATCAGCACGTTTTTCGCCGATAAGAAGAGATTGTTCAAGGATCAGCTGTTTCAGGGGTTCTGTAGCCTGTGTAGAGTTCGCAAATTCAGCACTAGCCTGTGTAGTTGGGATGGGGATAGCTAGGCCGCCGTCTCGAGCAGGTAGGGCAGCAATATACCTCAGATGGCTAGGGGTGTTGGAACCCATAAGGGCTGGAATGAAAGATGACTTGATCATGTTCTCAAGAGGTGCAAACTGTTCTTCAATCCCCTCTGTAGTCCGCATCAGAAAAAGCCATTTCTTGGACAGACCGAAGGTATACCCACTGTAAGCACACTGTGGTTCCGTAGCAGCGATCTGGGACAGTGTTCGTACTTGGTTCACCCAATCCTCCACCTTTTCGGATACGAAGTTGTTCTTAAATTCGTCAGTTCCGATAGGTGATCCCAGATACCTGACTCCTTCTGTGGTGATAACTACTCCTGTGCCCGCAAAAAGATCTCTAGCTTTACGGGCATACTGCTCTTTCACCAGGAGGATTGACTTTGACCCATTCGGGTAGTACCCATATCCTGGACCACGCTCACAGAGTTTCTCCCACCACCTCTTGATGTTATGGAGTTTCCTAGCTGAAGCCCCATCATCAGCGTAGAACAATTGAAAGTCCGTACAGTCCGATAGGTCGTTCATCAGGGGGTACAGAGAGATGGAATGGAAAGGAGAAGCAGCGTTGTCTCCTTGGGTAGTACCTTCACACGACATAATATATTCGCCATTGTATAGGAAGAGTTTGGTATGTGAGCGATAAAAATTAATCAAAAAAACAGAAAAAACAGGACATAAATAACGCATATTGACTAAAGCAGTTTTACGGTTTAATATATTGAATGCATTTGAAGCATCGGCACATAAAATACCCTCGGTACTGTCTCTCAAAAAATAATCGTTCATAGCATGTACAGAAGCTTCACATCCGCCCTCCTGGCCGGCTGCTAGCTGCAGCGGGCCTGCTGATTGGATAATATCTTGTCTAAGATGTTGGGTGACCGCTCTACCGATTATCCGCCGCAAAACTTCCCCTATTCCGATCGGCCTAACCCCAGTTCCCTGATCCTTACTCAGTCCAATTAACCTGCATGACAGAAGCGGTGATAATGGTGACGGATCCACCAGCTCTGTGCAGAGTCTTCTAGTTAATCGGGCTAGACTAGAACTTAGGTTGTCTCCTTCCTGGGTAAAAGCTTTGGAGCTAAGCATGCGTGACCATAGTTCGGAGGACATCCCACTAGGACCACAGCCGCCACGGGTGGATTTGGCAGCTTTCTTAATCATGAGGCCGTCGATACTGTCAAAGATTACTCTCTCGAAACCCGGTGCAGGTAGAGATGACACAAGGTGGGTTCTGTTTAGAGGAGCATCTGGAGGGTGTTTCTTCTCGAGGTCCCTGATTAGGCCAGTTGTTACTTCAAGCGGGGCGGAGTGTGATATGCACAGAAGTCGCATGGCCTTATTCACCTTTCCAGCGAGCATCAGTCGTGCAAAACCTTTGCTAGTGCTTTCGCTACTCTGAGTACTTGATCGAATTTGTTTTTGAATAGCTCTGGCCTCAGACAATAGATCTAAGAACTGTCCGTTTTTCCAGAGTTCAAGTCTCCTAGTAAGAGCGGTGGTGTGCTCTTTGGGGGTCGACCTTTTTCCAGGTTTTTGGAGAACAAGGGCGCCGATAGTGTTTACCGCCAACATTGCCACCTGTTCAAGGTCAGATTTGATAGTCCAGGCATTGATTAGACGGTTTACTTCAGACACAAAAGCTTGTCCAGCGGCACCTTTAGGTAGCTTGAAAAGGTTCGGTCGCCAGCCGACAATCTCAAAATACGCTGAAGAAAGGTCACTCATGATAGTTTGCCCGGATATACCACCCCATGTAGAAGTAAGTGGTGTCGCTGGAATGTAATCAGGAATTCCCGAACAGTTATGACAAAACCACTCTGCTTCCTGGTCAGTAGCAGCCGTTTCATACTCTGATTCAGACATATTAGCACAGGTGTAATGATACCATAGATTACAAGAGTTACAGAACAGTGATGGGTACGAAGTGATGGGATCAAAATCCTTGTTACAAGTTTTACAGAGTTCATTTGCAGTAGGTTCCAATGGATTAGTTACTTGTATATGATCATTAGGTACGTGTGTTGTGTGAAGAAGGGTGGAAGAGGTTGGAGGCGTTGGTTTGGAGTTGGATGAAGGTGTGTTTGACATAGGTACATCGACATACTTCGAGTTAGGAACTTGCCTCCGTTTCGATCTTCGCACCGAACTGTTCTGGTTCTCAGGGTTATCATTCATGCCTGAAACAGCCATTAAGGCAGCCACAAGGACCACCTCAATAAATAGTTTTACGTTGTAGTTGATGAAAGTTTGAAACCGCATGTCTCTAGCATGTTTTTGAAAATCGAGCTAACACATGCGAGACGCACCATTATGGGCCTATAATGGGCGTAAATTCATATTGTACATGCAGTTACGCCCATTATGGGCCCATTATGGTGCGTCTCGCATGTGTTAGCTCAATTTTCAAAAACATGCTAGAGACATGCGGTTTTCACTAAAGTTTAAGTTAGCCATCAAGGAGTATCCAGATAACTTTTTGTGAAAATCCCTGCTGTTCTCTCTCACTATATATATATATATATATATATATATATATAACAGCTGTACGGAGTATCCATTGTAACTGCGTCTGCAGAGTGTGGCATGCCATGGCATCGTCCAAATTGTGTACAGATCGACACAGTATACAGTACTACGATTCGTAGGGAATCATACACCCGTTCTTTTCACGATCAATTAGTAATCACTGCAGCACTGATCCACTTCCCTGCGGCCATCTTACAAAGCAGTAGTACCATTTGCCGCTGCTCCAGTGCTAGTGTGCTGCTGATTTCCTACAGCTCCAGCAGCTCGCCCCCTCCAAACCCTTGCCTCTCTTGAGAAGGCGAGGTACACAACTGCATCGAGTAGGGACGTTAACGGGGGCATGATGACCCAAGCAACGAACTGAACCGCAACGTCTCCTGTTGACTCTTCTTGTACCACCCTCACTAACTGATCCCAATTTTCTGAGTGCGAGGAAATGTTAGTTGCTACTATCGTTGATGCGATACTGACTGCAAGATAAATGAAGCACACCGTGTTCATGGTTAGGACACGGAGGGTACTAGTCATGGACATTGTAGTACCTCCCACGGGGTTCTTAACCATCCAAATTAGGTGACCTACCGTTAATAAACTAAACACCAAACACGTGATCTGTACCAAGATGAAGGGAGTGTAAATAAGCAAGGCTTTGTCAACTTCATCTACGTTAATTGTATTCGCATCAAACATGGTCCGACTAAACTGGAGAAATGTGATATAGATGACACCATTTGTACCCGTCATGTAGAATAAGGTATATATTGCGGGAGTATAAACTACGGCTACAATTAGGCCCCCTATTATCAGTTTCTTAGGTAGATAAAACAGTGGGAATTTTATCTGCAAATACCGGGTGATAGTTAGGACGCTTGTAGTAAGGATTGGAGCGAGAGTTGTCGTCGATTTGATGACTGAGTGGAGATTATACCAAAACCCGGGTGATCGGGTAATGTACAAATAGTATCTGTCCTTGCAGATATCATTTTGTAGAGCATCCTCCATACAAGCGGGATTGGGGGGAGTAATAAAGCTGATGGATTGCCAGAGGGATAAGTAAACACATGCGATTAGGTCAGTTCCAGAGAGAATCAGGTACAGAGTCCGGGCGATAGAAGGACGTTTGTTGTAGTTATGTCGGAATACAAGGTAGTTGAGCGGTGTAGAAATACAGGCGAGAAGAAGGAAGATGACAAAGAGTGGGAAGTCTGGGGATGAAATCCCGCCTCCGCTAAACATTGCCATTTTTTTCTGATTTCTAAAGCAAAGTTTTTCAATATTATTATTACGTTACGATCTTATCTGGGGAAATTTATCCGCCTGGTAAATCGGAGTTCTGTTAAATTGCATATTATCGGTTTGTTATAAATTATCTGCCACGAAAAACAAACCAGATGCAAATGGTTCAATAGTTTGTTGCTGCCGGATTTTTGAAAAACTTTGCAAAAATCAATGACACTAACAGAGTAGATGCACCAAAGGCAGTGCCTATTACTATTAGGCACCTATCATGCGTGAGCTCGATCTCAGTCGCTGTGCAACTTCTTGCACATACCTACATATGTGTCACCAAGCTCTGCAACCGCGGCTCTGACAGTATTGACACAGATCTCGCAAATATCAGGAAACACAAATCACTTCCGGAAACAATATTCCGATCAACATCTATCCAACAATGGAATGATAAATTTGTCTATACACTAAACAGCGTAATATAACAGCTGTTATAGTACTTACTCTATCTCTCTTTTTCCATCCCACTAGTGGGATGGAAAAAGAGAGAGAGAGAGATAAAGAGAGTGGCCACTCCTCAACTTTATATTTGTCGTGGCACGTGCTGATGATTATACCACGTGTACTTAGTATACTAAGGGTAAGAGCACTACATCTTACCTCGAACCCCTTACTCAACAAGTTCTTAGGCGAGAGCACCTGCCTTCGCTTATCGATGACCGAACACCTTCACTCTCATCCTGACTAAACGGTTTAGTCAGGATGAGAGTGAAGGTTAGTAAACCCTAGAGAGATATTCACTGAACAAAGGCCAAGTATCGTTAATTGAAAGTGCTACTGCAGCACTGGGGGACCAGTACCGGCCACAGACTAGACATCACCGTACCTTGCCTGTGAGGGGATCGCCCTACGGGCGCGCGAACATGGGGGGCGCGACGTGCCCAACACCGTACCGAAAGTACCACTACCTGCAAGCAATTGTAGTATATATATAACCTGCACTGACCATATTCTCATTTCGCAGTGTGGCCTGGTCATCACTGGTCACTATAGCCCGACCAGTGGTCACTGGTACCAGAGCATTGTTCATGTTCCCATCCACAACGCCAGAAAGAGTGGTACTGGTGATTTCAGTGAAGTTTTATTAAAATATATAAGCTAAGATTTATTCAATATAACTGGATATTGATACCAAATTGTACACGAAATTTAAACTAAAACTTATAATGGTAGCAAAAAATTTGCCGTGTTACCAATTAACACATGCTGTCATGTCAGCTTCGGCCCGGTTTGAGAGCCGGCATTCTGGTATAAGTTACCATGGTTACCATGACAGGAATCCCTAGCAGACAGCAGTTACCATGGTTACCATGACAGGAATCCCTAGCAGACAGCAGTTACCATCGTTACCATGACAGGAATCCCTAGCAGACAGCAGTTACCATGGTAACCATGACAGGAATCCCTAGCAGACAGCAGTTACCATGGTTAGCATGACAGGAATCCCTAGCAGACAGCAGTTATTGTTTTTCTTGTTCCTCATCTAAAACATTCAGGCACTATATAATTCTCAGGCTCAATTCACACTGAACACACACAAATGTTTCATTCCCGGGAAGTCACTGCCAGTAGTACAAGATAAAGGAGAAGTAGGCCATGGAGAGAGATAGAAGGGGCGGAATTACATCCGTCGTCAAAACATTCTGTCACCATACCTGGACATATGGGCTGTATGAGTATAAAAGGTGCAGATGGTTGTGGTGTAGATTGGGGGCATGGATAAGGGACGCAGTTGTTCTTAGTGTAGATTGGGGGCATGGATAAGGGATGCAGTTGTTCTTAGTGTAGATTGGGGGCATGGATAAGGGATGCAGTTGTTCTTAGTGTAGATTGGGGGCATGGATAAGGGATGCAGTTGCTTGTGGTGTATATTTGGTGAGGGACTGTGGATATAAAGAGGGGACCGTGGGTAAGGGGAGGCTGTCATGTGGTCCAGGGGGTTTAGTAAGTGGAGAAGCATCCAAACACGTATAATTGGGAACATTGGGAACACTTTAATCCGTCATATAACAATTGATATTAAAACTTACATGGTTCACCTCCAGTGGTAACATTAAGAGTTATGTTATCTGCCTTCGTGTCAGAGTCAATCAACTGGGTCGTCTCAGTCAAGAGAGTCTTGTTGGCAGATGAATTACAGACCTAAAAAGAGGGCCGATATCAACGTCACAGTTATATTATACACACCTAGGAGTGGGATCATAATCATCTGATCAATCAGTCCTCTAATTTTTACACATATATAAGTAGTACCCTATTAGAATTTAGTTCAATTACGAGGCCTTGCCATGCTACGCAGTCTGTCATTCGCGGATTGAATGGCTTACGTCGCTTGCGTAAACTCACACCGAAGGGAGCCATATCAAACTATAGCTACCATTATCATACCAGGAACCGACCGACACAAGTAAACAACCAATCAGAACTCGTTATTTAGGTCACGTGACTGGTTATCAACCAATCAGGGACCAGTATTTCCTGCATATTACCTCTAAGGGCGTGGGAGATCCTCTAGATTTGGTGCACCCTCGGACAGTCTGAAGAAACTTAAACTTGGCCGTCTCGGAGTATCCGTCCAGAGAGTAGGTGACAAACAACCTAGGTGAACCGGTTGTAATAAGATGTGAGGGGATCATGAAACTTTTTGTCAGGTCAATGATTTGATCCCGCTGTTTTCGCGCAAGATCATCTTACTCTGACAAGATTTCGATTGTTCACAACGGCTGAAGCCCTAAAACTAAAGAGCTGAAAAACTACAATAACACTAAAAAGTAGCATCATATAATTCTTACTTGATTCGTGATACATGGCAAGAGGAGCAGCCAGTTCTATTAACGGACTGTTCCAGCTCTGTTATGTACTTCCCCAGCACCTCATGTTCCATTAGGGTTAGGTCCGCATCAAGATGCCGCTCACCCAGTGACGTTAACTCACTGTACTCTCTACACACGATATCAGTCCTATTACGTACCACCACCACACCGTCATCGTCAGGTGTGACCTGTATGTGAGGTATGAGGTGTGAGGTGTGGGGTGTGTGAGGTATGACCTGCATGTGAGGAGTGAGGTGTGGGGTGTGGGGTTTGAGGTGTGGGGTGTGACCTGTGTGAGGTGTGTAAGGTGTGACCTGCATGTGAGGTGTGAGGTGTGAAGTGTTAAGTGTGAGGTGTGAGGTATCAGGTATCAGGTGTGGGTGTGAGGTCTGGGGTGTGAAGTGTTGGGTGTGAGCTGTGAGGTGTGAGGTATGACCTGTGTGAGGTGTGACCTGTGTGAGGTGTGAGGTGTGAGGTGTGACCTATGTGAGGCCAGGTGTGAGGTGTGAGGTGTGAGGTGTGAGGTGTGAGGTGTGAGGTGTGAGGTGTGAGGTGTGAGGTGTGACCTATGTGAGGCCAGGTGTGAGGCGTGAGGTGTGAGGTGTGAGCTGTGAGGTGTAAGGTGTGAGGTGTGTGTGTGTGTGTCGTGTACCTCCCGTACTTCCACCCACTTGCTGTCGTTGGGGAGCAGCGTTCCCTAGATTTCACAGTTCTCTCCTCAGGTCACCAACACACATGGCTGCCCAGAGCGCCGTGCTCGATCTCCCGGTCAGGCCCCACCAAGGTAGCGCCGGGTTTCCCCGGTACCCCCTAGTAGTGCCCTTCCATTGGAAGACACGAGTCGACAGACGAGAACTGTTTCGATTAAGAGCATGAAGGTCACCACCAACAGCGGGCGCACTAGTACTACTGTACCAGTCTTACGGTACTGGGTTTCCCCAGAATAGGTTAAATCGCCGAACGATAGTGCGCGTTCATCTTCACCACGATGAGGCACCATTTGTGCACTACCACCTGCCTGTTTCCAGGCGTGTACCTCTGATCGGGGTACAGTAGTAGGGTTCGGTCCATCGAGTCGTCATAGCAGCTATGATCGAGTCGACCCAGGTGGCGCTGTTCTTTCTGTTTTGCCAATCTAGCTGTGGGGGGCCAGTCCAAAGGCTAGTGACTTGGTTTGTATTGCGCTTTTGCTAGTTGCGGATTTGCTTCTGCCGTGATGGTTTCAACAGACCCTACCTGATGAGATCAGGACTTTGCCAGTATGCACTTTTAAACTACCATTGGTATAGAGTCGTTTTGGTGGTAGCGTTATGTTTTATTTCAATAGACCGGATTTGGTGACTACATTGGTGAGTTTCCTTAGTTCTAGTGGCTCGTCTTCATTGTATATGTTTTCTTTGATGTTTTGGTACTCTTGTGTGTGTCTGAGGTGGTCAAGGTCAGGACAGTTTAGCAGTTTGTGTTTGGAGTTTTCTCTTGCCCCGCATAACTCACAGTTGGGTTTTATGGAAGGGTCTCTGTGGGAGAGGGCACTTCCCAGGCCAGGTTGTTCTGGCCCGATATGGCTAGTGTCAGACTTCTCATTGTTTCCTTGTTTTTGATTGTTAGTTTTGTGTTTTCTTTAATAATCTTCCCGATAATCGTTGTAGTGAACTCAGAGTACTTTTTTGTCTTTAGTTCAGCGATTAATCCTGTCTTGTGTTGTTGTTTCAACTTTGCCGTTATTTGGCTCTTTGTTTGTCCCAGTGCATTCTGGGTGTTTTTGCTGTTTGCAGTCGCTTGTTTTGCTATTTGATCTGCCCTCTCATTACCTTCTATGTTTGCAAGGGCCTTCACCTTTACTATTTCTACGCCATTATCTCTTTGCAGTTTGTGTATACTTCGTAGGGTTTCAGTTAGTTGTTTTGGGTTTGAAAATTTTCTTGTTAGTCTTCTCAGTGTAGTGCTAGAGTCGGTGTGGATCACTAGATGTGACTCCTTTGTTCCCATTTCTAGTATGTAGTTTCTTTATTACCAAATGTATTGCCAGTAGCTCTGCTTGATTTATGGTGTTTTCGGGTGCAAGGGGCTCTTTGAGGATGATTTCCTGGTTATCCATGTAGATTATGGCTCCTGCCTCTGTCATATGTGTTGAGTCTTTCTTAATTCTTGACCCATCTGTATACGCGTTTATTATTTTGTTCTTGCTCAGTTGGGAGTTTTGTTCAAAGGTTATATCGGTGTGTTTTGTCTGGTCGATGGCATTAGGAATTTTTAGGCTTGTTATGAGTAATTTCATCGCTTTCGAGTGCGTTAGATGAGCTCCTTTTTTTGTGTGGAAGGGGTCTGTCCACCAGTTTCCCTTAACCTTCAGGTGTATATAGTTGTTGATACTTTCTTTGTTGATATGGTAAGTGACATCGTCCACTCCTGCCATTGTGGTTAGCACTATGTGTTGAGTGTGTTCGTGTCCTCCGGTGATCCTTCGAGTGATAGAGTTCTGTGCTGCTTCCAGTTTCATCTTGAGTGTTTGGTTTTTCAGCACTTTCTGTCCCCATATGCCTGCCCCGTATGTCAGGGTCTTCATAAGTATATTGTCGTGAACGTATCTACCTTGGGCTGTGCTTATTCCCCATTTTGTTGTCATGAGGTGTCTCAGTGGTCTCGCAGATCGTTTAATTGTTTCTGTTTTATTTTGGACGTGGGCTTTGTAGTTTAAGTTTTTGTCCAGGGTTATTCCTAGATACATAGCCTGGTTTGTGACTGTGATAGTGTAGTGCTAGAGTCGGTGTGGATCACTAGGTGTGACTCCTTTGTTCCCATTTCTAGTATGTAGTTTCTTTATTACCAATTGTATTGCCAGTAGCTCTGCTTGATTTATGGTTTTTTCGGGTGCTGTTAGTTTGCCAAAATCCAGTTTCTGGTCTCTGTCATATATGTTTTGTTGTATCGTGTATCGCCGATACTATCGGAAATTTAAATGTTTCAATATCAAGCAAAAGTGAAAAAAGATATCTATAAAGTCGCCTGACCGAGATTTGAACCTGGCATCTTATGCTTCTTAGCCCAGATTGTGGCCATTAGACCACGGAGCTGTTAGGTACAGTGCAATTCAGATATACTTATCCTGTGCCGAGATTAGAAATTTTGGCAGAGGTTCCCCAGGGGCTCCTGGCCCCTACTCGGTTTTTCAAGAAAGTTCACCCGGCCAAATTCTGGCCCGCCGGTGCCTGTTATTGGAGCAACAGGAGCCCTTGCACAAAAGCTTTATTGGCACTTGAGTAATGTTGGTATATATATACTAAGTGTTATCGTGTTGGTCGTAGGGCAGGATTCCCTCAATTTGTGTTAATACCATTTGTTACAGTTGACCGCACTTTATTGATCCATCAGGCCCCAGGATCGCGGCTACGGGACCTATCCCTGGCCTTTCCCCAGAGAGACCTCCCTCCCCGGGTCCTTCCTGCGAAGGACCCGCAGCACCCACCCCCCATGAGATTAGGCCCTAGGCTGCCACAGGGAGTCAGAAAATCCTGTCACCTGACTCCCCCCGCAGAAGGTGTGAGGTGTGAGGTATGACCTGTGTGAAGCCAGGTGTTAAGTTCTGGAGTGTGAAGTGTTGGGTGTGAAGTGTTAAGTGTGAGGTGTGACCTGTGTGACCTGTGTGACCTGTTTGAGGTGTGAGGTGTGAGCTGTGAGGTGTGACCTGTTTGAGGTGTGAGGACCGAGGTGTGACCTGTGTGAGGCCAGGTGTGAGGTGTGAGGTATGTGAGGTGTGCGGTGTGAGGTATAACCTGTGTGAGGTGTGACCTATGTGAGGTATAACCTGTGTGAGGTGTGAGGTCCTGTGTGAGGCCAGGTATCATGTGTGAGGTGTGAGGTGTGACCTGTGTGAGGTGTGAGGTGTGAGGTCCTGTGTGAGGCCAGGTATCATGTGTGAGGTGTGAGGTATGACCTGTGTGAAGCCAGGTGTTAAGTTCTGGAGTGTGAAGTGTTAAGTGTGAGGTGAGGCCAGGTGTGAGGTTTGTGAGGTCTGGGGTGTGAAGTGTTGGATGTGAAGTGTTGGATGTGAAGTGTGATGTGTGCGGTGTGATGTGTGAGGTGTGAGGTGTGACCTGTATGAGGTGTGACCTGTGTGACCTGTGTGAGGCGTGACCTGTGTGAGGCCAGGTGTGACGTGTTTAATGAATCGTATTGAAAAAGTACCCTTAGAAAGCTAGGTGATTAGATGTCGGAATTCTATGCCTCATATTCATTTTGATGATGATAAACAACAATTGATCACAAACCTGAGAGCTCGATAACTGTAATAGCAGTAGGGCGATGCTAAGAACACACTTCATATTGCACAGCAGCTGTAAGAAGAATACGAGACGTGTTCCATCCGAAATGGGCTGTTAATGAGGAAGGGCTTTTAGGCAGAATTTGGAGAAATCACTCAATTAACACACATGCACACACAAATACATACACACTTACAGCATGTGTGAGAGCCGGCAGACTTTACATCCACAGTTGGAGGATGGTTGCCAGTCTGTCATGATCGCTCGATGAATCATTGAATCGCTTAGGCTCGCCTTCGGCCCGTTGTGAGAGCCGATAGCCTAGGAGGATGGACCGTTATGTCAACGGTCCCCCACAAAATCTAAACCACAAGCAACTGCACCCCTTAATCCCTTATCCATGCCCCCACGGATAGGCGGACTTTAGTGCTAACGGACTCTTTATCTAAACCCAAGGCGGACCCAAACAACTGCCCTAACACTTCTTTATTAAAGTATTATTATTGTATAGAGGTACAACAAACTCTCTATTGATAGTCAGCCAGTTATTTTTCTCTCGCCATCTATCACTCTCTATCACTCTCGCTCAATTTCTTTCTGTGATTATTCTGCCTCCGTGATTCCTCTCGTCTTTTGTCTCTAAACTGTATTACTACGATTCATTATCGATTGCTTGTTGGAGATCTCCCTCTCTCTGGCTTTCTCTCTTTCTATCTTTCTCTCTTTCTCTCTCATTGTGAACAAAACGGTATTTTCATAGCACAATTGTATAGGGCACGTGTGCCCTTCTATTGTGTTAAACTATCTGATTGATGTTGTATACAGTGATCACCGAGAAAGAAATAGAGAGAGAGAGAGAGAGAGAGAGAGAGAGAGAGAGAGAGAGAGAGAGAGAGAGAGAGAGAGAGAGAGAGAGAGAGAGAGAAAGAGATAATTGATTGACACAGATTGACCCCGTGGCTTTATACAATCACCTTATACTTCAGCGAATAAAGGATTGTTCCTGAGTAGATATATAGTAGAGATCAGCTGAACCCCTGTTATACAATAGCCGTCCTGACTGGAATTCCTGATTACTAGATGAATCAGGAACCGACCGAATCAGGAAATACTGGTCCCTGATTGGCTGATAACCAGTCACGTGACCTAAATAACGAGTTCTCATTGGTTGCTTACTTGTGTCGGTCGGTTCCTGATTATGAGATGAATGAACAGCCGAATACTTTATAAGAAGAGGGTTACAGATTTTCTTCGTGCTAGTACGTTGAATGCTAGATGGTGACTGTCAGGCCAATGCTCTGACAGGATGGTGATGGATGTAAGTTACAATGTTAGCGGTGAAAACAGTCGTGCATATGAATCTCAAGTTCATGTCACTGCATATTTACCCGGCTGATACCTCTATCTCAGTGACGGCTTACGGCTATTAACCCTGTGATTCCAGCTTTCAATTTCTCGAAATAAAAACTAATTTTCTTTGAGGTAAACTAATGGAAATATTAAATAACGGAGCCACATATACTCATTAGGTGTCTATACACGGTGTCTATACACGTACACGTACACGACTCATATGTATGTAACTAGAAAGCCCATTGAAGTCCTACGATAGCCCCCCCCCACCCGTCTCTATGTCTCCCCCTCTTACTCTTTGTCTCTCCATGTCGGGGTAAAGAGGTTGGTAGTGGTAGAGCGCTGGTGATAAACATCAAGGGAAATCCCGCTGAATAACATGTAGAATTAGGTGATAAAGATCCGTAGAATTGTAGACATGTGTAGAGAATCAACGGGGTACGTAGGTAGAAAGGCTTTGGTAATCATGGCGGCCTCAGCAGTAGATCCCAAAACAACGCAGGAACAACACAGGAACACGCAACAAACAACAAAAAACATGCACGTGCAGTATCCCCCTCCAATACCCCTCCCAGTGCACCTCCCAGGGCAACCCCCACCATTTGCACGTGTGGATAGGTCATCATCACCATCACGCCACGCATTTGTACTTTATAATAAGGACTAGAAAGCCCCTTAAGCCACGATAGCCAACCCCCCCCCACCCCCCCCACCACCCCTCTAGTCTCCCCCTACTTTTGCATCTTTGTTTAAGTCGGGGATAACCAGGGGGGGTAAGGTAACCGGGAAACCCCTCAGGAATTCGTGTTAACACGTAAATTTGGGTTAAAACGTGAGAGAAAAATGCGGTTGGGGAAAGTAAGGACTTTTGGTGCATCAATTAGTTATATTGGGGAGTCAAGTTTGAGAAATGAAAGCTTGCGGAGGTGTTAGGAGAGATACAAAGCTCTCGCAGAGGATGGTGGTCTCATGAATCTGCCCCATTCTCCTTCAAAGTGTGTCAAAAGCTTTTCAGACTTGAAAACGCAAGCAGCGATATAGCACCTCGTTTCCCACACAGTGTGAGCAGAGAGAGAGAGAGAGAGAGAGAGAGAGAGAGAGAGGAGGAGAGAGATAGAGAGAGAGAGAGATGAGAGAGAGAGAAAGAATAGAGAGATGATAGAGAGAGAGAGAGAGAAAAGAGAGAATGAGAGAAGAGAGAGAGAGTATAGAGCAGAGAGAGAGACGGGAAGAGAGAGAGAGAGAGAAAGAGAGAGAAAGAAGAGAGAGCGATAGAGAGAGATAGAGGAGAGAGAGAGAGAGAGAAGAGAGAGAGAGAGATCACAGTCTTTTTTTAAGCTAGGGAAAGAAATAGCAGATCCAGCAGCACTCAAAGTGGTGAAAGGGGGAGGTGCAATTTGAGGTGGCTCTCCGGTAAGAAGAAATCATACCTAAAAGATTGCTCCAGCTCCTGCCCCCCTGTATTATAATATTTCCTTCCCGGTCTCCCGGGCGGTTGCTGCACCCCGACATGGCTACATCGTGCATTATCCATCTTTCTTCTTCTGCGTCGCGGTTTATTTTGGAATTTGGTAATTAACGAAATATCGTAAACACTGTATACTCAGGAAAGCGCGTTTAGTCGACAACCTGGTCGTACCATGAGAGAGAGTGAGAGAGAGAGGAGAGAGAGAGAGAGAGAGGGAGGGAGGGAGAGAAAGAGAGAGAGAGAGAGGGAGGGAGAGAAAGAGACAGATAGAAAGAGAGTGTTGGTTTTGATTGGTCTAAACGAAGCTACACATATTATGTCACGTGGGATGCTTATAACGGCTTGTGTTAGCCTTTACACAACGGAACGATACACATTCCTTCTGATTTATACACTCTCGGTTTCCTCGTCTCCTCTCTATCTCTCTCGTCTCTCTCTCTCTCTCTCTCTCTCCCCTCTCTCCTCTCTCTCTCTCTCTCTCTTCTCTCTCTCTCCTCTCTCTCTCTCTCCCTCTCAATCTCTCTCTCTCTCTCTCTCTCACATGGTGGGGCAGCATACATTGAACGGTTAATTGTGGCGCTGGCTTTAATTGACGAATTTCATCCTCCCTGCCACCTATCATGGTTTTAGTATTCTTAATTCTCTTGTTTCATTAGCTGTTTCTCCTTTTTCTCACTTTCCATCTCTCTCTCTCTCAGTCCACATGAGGGCCTGACAGGTGCAACAAGTGTCTTGGGAACGCGTTCAGCTATATTCACGTGACAGCAAAATAACTTGCACGTGCAACAGTGAGAGAGGGGGAGAGAGAGAGAGAGAGAGAGAGAGAGAGAGAGAGAGAGAGAGAGAGAGAGAGAGAGAAGAGAGAGAGAAAAGATTAAAGATAGATGGAATATTACTGTTTACGGCACCCCGGTGAACACTGGTCTCTATCACTGTTCTTTGGGAGGGGTATTTCAGCACCCTTAGTTATCATAATGATCCCCCCTCGCGTCAACCATGCACTGGGTAACCACTGAACATGTCAGATTTGAGGGGCTGGTGATCTGCTCGAGTTGAAAAAAGCGGGGGCAAGTGGGTATTTACTGGGTAGCATAGGGTAAGCTGGGGTAAAATTTGGCCCACTTTTACGCGTTTTAGGTTCTAAATACCAATTTATATAGGCGAAAGAAAAAAATTAGATAGGCTATCCAATGAAACCTTTTCCTTTCAGCGAGCTAAAATTTTTTTCTTTATGATATCAAGGTTTATTTAATGGGTTATTAATTCAATTCAAATAAGTTTTGGTGATGCGTTTTTTTGGAAAAATTTGCACCGGGAAAAAGTGGCCCAAGCCAATAGCAATTGCTCGGATTTTATTCACGTGCTGGTGTTGTTAGACGAAACGATCAAACTAGGGGCAAAGTGGCCCATGTTTGCACCGAACATGGCCACTTTGCCTATTTGATCGTTCTGTCTCATTTTTGTCCATTCCATATCACGTGGTATTGCAGGCGCCATTTCATTGGTCTAGAGGTGGCCACTTGCCCCAGACCGCGACACTTTGCCCGGAGAGTGGGCCCAATTTGCCCCGATTTTCACAAAATTGACAATTAAGACAACAAAAATCCAATTTCTTCAAAAATTGTTATACACGTTTTAGAGAATTAAACGGCCAACTGGCAGTTTTTTGCAAAAATTAAAAATCGCCAACCCAAACAGAAATGACGCAGTTTTTTAAAGCAGAAAATCGGAACAGAACGACAGCAGGTGACTCCGCTGGAGAAAAAGTCACGTGAACCAATGTAATAACTTAGGGCCACGTTCGTGCCCCATACCATGGGCCCAACCTTTTAACCGCGGGCCATTTACCCCAGCTTACCCTAGAGAGAAAATTGAGACTCCATGACTTAGATGAGTTTTGTGCTACCGGTCGGAACAGATGAAACTTCCGTAGTTCTGTGGCAGGGTGATTTCTCTCTCTCTCTCTCTCTCTCTCTCTCTCTCTCTCTCTCTCTCTCTCTCTCTCTCTCTCTCTCTCTCTCTCGTCTCTCTTCTCCTCTCTCCTCATCTCTCTCTCTCTCGTCTCTCTCCCTTCTCTCTCTCTCTCTCTCTCTCTCTCTCTCTCTCTCTCTCTCTCTCTCTCTCTCTCTCTCTCTCCTCTCTCCTCTCCTCTCTCTAGCTCTCCCTCTCCCTCTCTCTCCTTCCCTCACACACATACATCCAGGGAGGAGGGGTATAACAACTGGCAGTAGGAGGGGAAGCCTACTTAGGCATAGAGCGGATGAGAATCACACTTGGGGAAGAGACAGCTCTCTCAAGAGATGATGTATTTTGAAGAGGGAGAGATCAGAGAGGGAGATCAGAGAGGGAGAGATCAGAGAGGGAGATCAGAGAGACGAGAGCCTGGGGAACTAAGTGAAAATTGGAGAGCGATGACTGATCTTGGGGTGTATTATAGTAGTTGGAGATTAGAGGCTTCTACTTGTCCTCACGTCCATGTGTTCGACATCCTAGGGTGTGTGAGAGAGAGAGAGAGGAGGAGAGAGACGAGAGAGAGAGTTGAGAGAGAGAGACCCATACGATTGAGAGAGAGAGAGAGAGAGAGAGAGAGAGAGAAGAAGAGAGCGAGAGAGATGAGGATGAGAAGAGAGAGACGGAGAGAGAGAGGATGAGAGAGACGAGAGAGAGACGAGCCAGAGGAGAGAGATGATGAGAGAGAGAGAGAGAGATCTGGAGCAGTGTCTGCCGTGAAAAGGTAGGTTCATCTGGGCAGTCTTTAGACAGGCTTCTAATATCGGGGAGTGATGGAGTGAGGGCGAGATAGATAGATAGATAGGAAGAGCGGAGAGAGAGAGGGAGCATATGTTCTCACAGACAAAATGAACCCTTTATATGGGTACATGCTGACTCAGCTGCTGCAGATGAGAGACAGAAAGAGAGAGAGGAAGATAGTTAGACAGAGAGAAAGGAGGGTTGGGATTTCAGTTACCATGGGGTAGGCAGCGCAATGTTTAAACTTGGCCGAATTTTCACACACCGAGAGTTTAACGTAAGCGTGCCTGTGTGTCAGGTACCCAGGACAACATCTCTCCCACTCTCTTTCTCTATCTCTCTCTCTCAGGTTGTCTATCCTTCCTTCTTCTTCGTCTCACAATATATACCTCGGAGTTCTCCCAGCATGTTTAAAACCAAAGGATACTCAGCCAAATCAAACATAATTTAAAGTTCTCACATGGTTCGAGAAATAGCCGCGCTGACGTCGAAAAAAAAAGGAAAAAAGTTCTCACTGTTAATTGAATTTGAGACTAAACAAATGATGTATATCGCTGGACTATTCTTAGAGTCTCGTTAGGATAACAATTCACATGCTTTAAATGATGTTTTTTGCACTACACGTGGCTATTTCTCGATCGATGAGGCCGTCCGATGACGTTATACATCGTAGATTATGGTTGATCCTAATAACAATCATAATCCAGGTAGTCTCACTGTGTCCAATAAACATACTAGTATGAACTGAACGTGCAGTAAAATGGTAATAATAATTCGAGCTGATATATATGACTCGAGGTAATCAATAAACCCGGGTTTAGATGCTAGGTTATTTACAGGGGGGGGGGATAACAAGATGTTTTCTGTGAAAGGTTGTGATATATATTCGGCATGTTATATGCTATTGTTTTGTCCAATGCTCCAAAGAATATAACGTGGAAAATAGGAAAGAAAAGGAATTTTGGGAACACATGGAGTTGAGGGAAAGAGAGAGGGAACGAGATAGATATAATGATATGGCGAGAGAGAGAGAGGAACAATTGAACAATTGTGACAGAGGTTGAAGGTCAGTGCTTGAAGAATCAACTAACTGGTGCCTTTTAACCGGGATGAAATTGCCCACTCGCCCAACTCCTCTCGCTATCTCTCTCTCTCACTCTCTCTCTCTCTCTATCCCTTTCCCTCTCTGACCCAATTGTCACCTATCCAATGACACACAATGTGAGAGACACAGCTTTGCCGATGACAGGACCACCCCATTCACCTAATCTCTATCCATCTCTATCTTTTTCCCTCTCTCTCTCTCTATCCATCTCTATCTTTTTCCCTCTCGCCTCTCTCTCTCTCTCTCTCTCTCTCTCTCTCTCTCTCCTCTCTCTCTCTCTCTCTCTCTCTCGCCTCTCTCTCTCTCTCTCTTCTCTCTCTCAAGCTTGTTTTATCTCCTTCACACTTCGACCTTCTCCGACTACGACTTGTAAATAAACTGGTGTTAATACCTAATGGTCAGATCCGATTCTATTATTAAAGGCGCATGGCGCCAGTAGTAAAATGATCTATTGCAGGAACCGACCGAATCAGGAAATACTGGTCCCTGATTGGCTGATAACCAGTCACGTGACCTAAATAACGAGTTCTGATTGGTTGTTTAATAGCTAGATGATCTATTGTAAAATTAGTTTCTCCAACTTCCCCACGTGCCTTGGCCAATAGTATAATCTCAGGGCTACTACGGCAACTATTCTCTTGCACTTTCAGTTTTTCTCTGACCAATAGAAAGTTATCCCCCAATTAACTCACACCCACACTGTGCATGAGAGAGAAGGATCGATTGATGCTTTAATGATCAGGCGAGTAAAAGTAGAGAGGGGAAGGCTGAGCTCCTTGAGAGAACCGTTAGATCACAGGACTTTTTATTTCTTTTTCTTAATTCCGCCTACTATAATACTCCCTCTCTCTCTTTAGTTGTTGGTGGGAAAGGACAACCGGAAGGTATTATCACGTTGTTCGCGGCCTATCATTTTCTCTCTCTCTCTCTCTCTCTCTCTCTCTCTCTCTCTCTCTCTCTCTCTCTCTCTCTCTCTCTCTCTCTCTCTCTCCCTTTTCAAGTTCGTAAGAAATTACTTGTTAGCGTAATCGTCTCCACTCATGGATTATCGGCCAGTGGCGGAAATGGACAAGAGATAAAGAAGGAGATGAAAAGACGAAGCGAGCGACAAAATGGCTACTAAAAATAATTACAATCACTTTTTAGAATGCGTTCCTATGGAAACTAGGATTCTATTTTCAGAATACTTCCTAGACAAAGTTCTCGGAATTTGGACGTAGAATGGCAATCGGTAGTTTTGAGGTAGGTAATGGGCTTTGAAGGAAATCTTGAATGACAAAAACAAAATGCTCAAATGTCCACCTGATGTCTAGTAGAGGTTATGGTTGCCTAGCTAGACTAGGCTGGATCTCTTTCTTCACAGAAACGCATATACCCTCTTACCCAAAAATGGGTCTTATCAAAAATTCCCAACCTACCCCTTCCCCCATGAAATACCACCTATCCCATCTACACAATATCTGAATAAAAGGGGGCTGTACCTGATATTTTGTCCTCATCAATCATCAGATCTCCGCCCCGGGTTATTGCCCCCATTAGACTCTTCAACTTCTTCATAACCAACAGTCTTCTCCCCATTTTCTGAACTCCCATCTCTTTCAGTTCTTCAATACTAAAGGAGGGAAAGAAATAAAGGAAATTCTTCTCTCAAAAAGTACGCGGTGAGGTATGATTTTTTTTTCGATTTGAAGCGCCGATTCTTTTCTTTTTCATAAATTCCAAGCGAAAAAAAGACAAAGGATTTTGAAATTTGGACACCTTTGTTTTAAATATTTGAAAAATCTATTTCCGATTCGACATTATTCTCTTCTGTATAATAGATTAATTACCTGTAAGAGGCAAATATTTTTTGAATTTAACTTCGTGTGAGCTCGCGATTAAATAACGAGAGAAAATATCTTTTCTAACCTGCCTATTACGTACAAAGAAACGATAAATGCACAGGGATATAGTAACGAGAGAGAATTGAGAAAGAGGGATAGTAGAGAGAAACAAAGGGACTCGATAACAGGTCAAATATCACATGTTATTCTCGCCCCTTTTTTATCGTATTGTATTTGGGATAAAGAGAGAAGGTGAGAAAGAGAGAGAGAGAGAGAGAGAGGAGAGAGAGAGAGAGAGAGAGAGAGAGAGAGAGAGAGAGAGAGAGAGAGAGAGAGAGAGAGAGAGAGAGAGATCAGAGAGAGATAGAGAGGCAGAGCGCGAGAGAGAACATCCATTTATACGACTACAAAATCTACATTTTTCAAGTTTTCAAAATTAGTTTGAGACACATTAATTTATAAACCAACCAAAAATTAGTGCTCTAATTGTGAAATTAAGAAATGACGAAACAATATGTGATGGTTGTCATGATGATATTTACCTAATTTCAGATAGGCACTCCCCGGTGATTTCTTCCCTTTCAAACAACTCCGCTATGTCCGACCCCAGGGCGGTGGATGCCCAGGTTTTCACATCCACTGTACTCCACCTGTGGAGACCTTGCATTCGCTCCATAATCATCATCTACCTGTATTGTAATGTAACATTATAATCATTGTAATCTACCTAGACAGTGCAGGGTGTTACATGAGTTACATACAGGGTGTTACATGAGTTACATGTGTTACATGTGTGAGGTGAGTTAGTTGTTCATCATCTGCCTGGGCAGCAGATACTTGTTCTAACCCTCCTTTGCAACAGTGAAAC
>CM035353.1:115000-265000 GCA_020137815.1 Hormiphora californensis | reverse complement strand
GAAAAAAATCCTGCCACTAAATCGGGGTGCCACTAAATCGGGTTCAAATAATGTTAATTTCCTATATCGGGGGAAATCCTGCCAATCAATCGGAGTGCCACTAATTCGGGGGCCACTAAATCGGGGTCCGACTGTAGTAAGAGTAACAGTTACTACAGTCGGACTCCGATTTACCGGGCCCCGATTTACCGGAACCCCGATTTACCGGGAGGATACACTTCCCCCGATATAGAAAATTTACATTATTTGACCCCGATATACCGGGCACCCCGATTTACCGGGCAAAACTCTTTCCCCCGACCATCCCGGTAAATCGGGGTCCGACTGTAGTAAGAGTTACTATTATTGATCGTGTTACTGTGCAGCTGTAATTCATCAATGAAACAGTTGAGCACCACATGGGCACCACTTGCCAAGCTAGACCCTGTTTCGCAAGGAGGGTTAGAACAAGGCACCACATGAAAATACACTTGATAAATTTTCCTCCCAATCCAGGACAATTGGTACCAAATTGTCTGAAGAATTGTCAGTACACAACCGCACCAGGAAATGGAGCCCTTCGGAGCATCAGACCAAACACTCAACTTAAACCAGGTAAGACTGCTCGCTCCCCCTTCACTAGTCCCCCTCACCTACCCCGCAGACCTCCCCCTCCATATATCTCACGGCCCTGGTACTGGTATCACTAAGTGATTGGTCCTCATGCGTCTCTACCCCAACAGGGGTTAAAGACCATGACAACTTATCAAATCAAAATACCGGAATGTTTCAGGGGCAAATTACTCCATTGAGTGTAACGAGGGACATCGATTGAAAAGTTTCGACCCCCAATACGTGATTTGTGGAGATGGAGGAAGACTCAATCCGGATCCCAGTGATATTCTATGTAAGTAGTTGAACCCCCCCCCCCAGTTGTTAGCTTGCCATGCCCTAATTATTTCCAGGTTCTAACAATAATTCCCTGCTCAACCCTAAATCCTAAACAGTGAATTTTATCCTGACACAAATTAATTCTGACGTTAAGTTGAAGTACTCAAACCTGAAATTTTCTCGTCACTAACGGGTGATAACTAAAAGATGTCACAAATTTGAAGCAGCTGTATAATTTTTCCCTTTTGAGATACAGCTTCGGGCCAGTTATAGAACGATTTTTCAGACAAGTTTTAATCGGAATAATAATATGTATACAATAACAACAATTATTGTCAATAATATGCACGCCACAGCGTTCAGTGTTCGCCGTTGCTTACTGCAAGTTTAGCAGTCCGTTTCATCATTATTGTTGCTTAGCGGAACTATTTTTCTCCTCCGTTCAGATTCCATAGAATTCAGAACTCCCCGTGTTGCTAGGGGTGATTCCATAGAATGCACTAGTCCTCGTGTTGCTAGGGGTGATTCCATAGAATTCACAACTCCTCGTGTTGCTAGGGGTGATTCCATAGAATTCACAACTCCCCTTGCAGTTGCTAGGGGTGACGGTGGTAGGGGTGACATTGACACCACCCGGCCCATTCCTCCTCCTGTCACCCTCCTAACACCACCTTCAAACGTCACCCTCCTGGCAGCAGCACTTGTCGACATATCCTGACCTCCGCTGCTCCTGCACATCCAGAACCTAAACTTCTCCATCCGGACCATGTAACAGAGGGGATTGATTGTTGAGTTCAGCACGGTACACACAACCTTGGCTGCAGGAAGGTGGTACCACAAAAACACATCACCCTGAATGTCCCGGATACCCCATCCAAACACGTTGTCCGATACCACTAGGATTCGGAGCATGAAATAAGGGGTGTTCAATACGAGAAATATTGCTGTGAATATGGCTATGGTCATTGCCGCTCTGTGTTTAGAGCCCGCGTGCGGATTATTGTTATCACTTGTTGATTTTGCCTTGTTATTGCACAGCAGAATCGCCAGACTGATTCCAAAACTGATGGCAGTAATGACACTGGGAAGTCCGATTTCTAACATTATCAGAATGGGAAGTATAACCTTGGAGTAAACTGCATCCCTGTAAATCGAACTGCACATGGCTCCAAACTTGATGAACTTATAATCCACGCTCTCATACTGAGACACTTCCTGGATGACCATGAGGACAAGATAAACAACAACAGAACCGAACACAGCTCTCTTTTGGATCTTGTAGAAGGGCCGAGCGATGGCTATAGATCTGGTGACGCTCAGCAGTTGGACGAGGAATAGTGATAGTTTCTGTATCACAAGGAACAGGTTAGTCCAAAACATGCAGACCAGGTAGGTGGAAAACAGGACTTCTGACCGGGATCCTGCGGTAAATTAGTTGAAAATCAAATCAAATCAAACAATTGGCCAGCTGGGTTAGTAGGATACACAGAACTAAATTGTAATGTGAGGGGGGGGAAACGTATACAATAGTTTACAAGATATTGGCACTCACCGCTAAGTAAAGACACGGTATGAGGGAAGTGTAGAGTAACAGTAAGAGTATCGACCAGTGCTATCAGTGCGTAGAGTGTCTGTGATACATTCCGGGTCCTGAAAACCATGCAAGATAAACAAGGATACGAGTCAATAAAATTACTCTTAAATGTAGTTGAATTTAAATTATTATGGTTCGTTAAAAATTCACGATACCTTTTGATAAAATAAATGAAGGCTGCTATGTTGAGAGGGGTAGCGAGTAGACTTAGGAAAATGAGGCATGAACCAAGTCCAACGTCCACGTACCCATAACGTTCCGGTAATGTATGGTTAAATATCATATCCTTGCTAAAGGTAACGTATGGTTAAATATGATATCCTTGTTAAAACAGAAACATAGTATGGAGATGTGATACACAGTATTCTCGACAATTTTCTCGGAAATTAGTTTATTGATCTGAAAAAATGCTTAAAACTCCTGAAAAATCGAAAAAAGTTAGATAGAAGAAAAGTTTTAGGTATCATGTCAAACTAGCAGTATTATATCCTGGAATGATGTCTATAGCCACACAGTAAAATCTCGATTTACCGGCCCTCGGTTTACCGGGTTCTTATTTACCAGGCTCCCCTAGTAAAACCCTTTCCCCTGAGCATCCCGGTAAATCGGGGTCCGACTCAATATCATTTTGAAAAGGGTGTTGAGATTTATATAAGCTGTCAACGCCAGGGCTTCACACACTCCTTGCTGGAATGACTGTTTGAATTTAAACACCTCGGGCAATGGGCATAGGACTAAAACTCAACTGAGCAACTATAACATACATATGTACTTCAATTACCACCACACGCATTTTGAAGATATATCTGTTAAATGCGATCAATCATTTAGAAAATATAATTAGAGCACGTAATTAACATTTGGCATCTTCAATCCGAATCTCAGTTACAACTATAATACCTGTAACACACTGTATAATACCAGCTGATTGAATTCTTTTTTGAAAAAGAATTCAGTCAGCTGGTATATAAATTGTTTAGAGCACCTGTTTCGTTGATCGCTAGACACATTATCTCTAGCTCCACACAAACTAGGTGCTAGAATTTTTGTCCACTCCAAAAAGGCTGCACAGTACAGGGAGGCAGTAATGAAAGGAGGTAGGAAGCAAAGAAATGATATATCTATCACAAGCAAGTAATAATGATATAAAGTATGTATCTCTCTTTCGCAATCTCTCTCTCTCTCTCTCTCTCTCTCTCTCTCTCTCTCTCTCTCTCTCTCTCTCTCTCTCTCTATCTCCATTTCTGTCTGCTCTCACTCTCTCTTTCGTTTCTCTCTCATTCTATCTTTCTTTATTCCACGCTCTCTTTCTCTCTCTCTCTCTTTCTCTCTCTCTCTCTCTCTCTCTCTTTCTTTCCCTTTCTCTCGTCTATACTATAACTCATGTAATAACATTTTTCTCATCTGACTATCAGGAAATTATTCTTCTACATATTATACTTCCGCAAACAGCTTACACCTATTATGTATAAGGCTAGTGGTATAGCGCTTATGTATGCGCTACATATAATATCATTTCTACAATGCTACAGCCCGATGAAAAATTTTGAACGCGGCGAGCCAGACAATAATACCATTGACCATACATCATTTTCACATTATATATGTTGCCTTGCTCGATCCTGTTTCAGCGCGCCCCTCACGGGAATTTTGCAAATATATATACCGCGAGTGCACATATCACTCCCGCTGTGCGCGACCATTTGCACGCTGAAATATGCACTGTGCTTCCGCGGGAGCGTGCAGATATAGAGGTAGCGGGATATAAGTGAGAAATGTGTTTTTACACCTTATTCACACACAAACACACAGAATATGACTGACAAGGTACTACACGACACACAGTCTGCCATTTTACACTCACTCTCCCTCTTTCTCTCACTAATTATCCCCTTACACGTTTTGTTGTTTGCTATTTCCAAGAATTCCAATCTCCCTCTCTCGCATCTCTCTCTTTATCTCTCTCTTCTTTTTACTGTTTCAAACTATCAGACCTTCTCTCCCTTGTGTGTAACCGGTGCAGAAGTGTATTTTTGACTAGTTTTGATTAGTTTGTACCTTGTTTTGTCAAATCTCTCTGTGTGTAATCACCCAAAATTATGATTGTTTTGCTTGTCATGTGTTTTCTCGCGGAATATATACTCAATAACGTCCTGCACGGCATGTGCAAGCGTTCCTATATCGCACTCGTTTCACTCGTGCAATATAGGTGTGAAATGCACTCCAGCTCCGCTGTCGTGCATTTCACCTCCATATACGCTCTGCAGTGCAGAGCGTATATGGCGCGCTTGCACTGCGTGCAGAACGTTATGTACTATATAAACGATTAGAACATAAACGGTTAGAACATAACATATACATGATATATGTAGCATTGTAAAATTTTGAGATATAATATAATTCTTTAGGTAGCACTGCTTGTACAACTTATAACACTGCCCAGTGTTATAAGTTTTTACTTATAACACCCCCCAGTGTTATAAGTTTTCACTTATAACACCCCCCAGTGATACATGAAAACTTATAACACTGCTGCACTTCGAACTCCAACGTTTCTGTCACACTTAAAAACCGTTAGAAAGATAAACGTGTACGAACTCCCCCTCTCTCTCTCTCTCTCTTTCTTTATGTCACACTCTCACGCCATTGCAGCACCGAGATCAAGATAACAGTTACGAACTCCCGGACCCACACATTCTTTCTCTCTCACTCTTACTAATCTCTCACTCTCTTTACCTATCTCAGGCGTTATCTTATCTTATACTGATTTCTCTGCCTGCTACCTTATCATGAATTCGTTCTATTGTTACGCCCTAAAGTGTCTCTCACTCTTGTTTTAAAAATTTTACAATGCAATTTTATTATGCCTATTTTCGTTGTACCTGACGTCAACAATAATGTCCCAGATTCTTACACTTTTAGACCTCGCAGGCTCGGTCAAAAAGTAAAACTACATCACTCGCAGGCTCGTGAGGTAGTTACACTTAGTGGCACTCGCAGGCTCGTGCACCAAAGTACAAGAATCTGCCTCGACCTGTGGTCTCGGATCATTATTGTTGCACTTATAACACTCGACCTTCGGTCTCGTGTTATAAGTTTTCAGGTACAACTTATAGGCATAATAAAATCCTACATGTTGGGCTGTCCCGCTTTTAGAACAGCCGGGGGAACATTGTCAGTTAAATAGACGTCAGTAATTAACGCTAAATGATATTAACAACATACATACACAAAATGTGGACGGTAAACAGAGGTGTTCAAATTTCAAAATTAAAAATACAATTTCAATGTACAATTTCAATGTTTGTACTATGCAATTTTATATGAACTCCTTATGCTTAGAAGTACAATCTAAGTCTAAGTATAAATCAATATTTGACAGCCCTTGAATACCCCTCTTTCCATCACGTCACGTGGAAGCTAATCCCAGTCTATCCAGTGCACCACCCCTTCTAATCCCAGCCTCCCCACTACACCACCCCTTCTAATCCCAGCCCCTCCCCACTGCACCACCCCAGCTAATCCCAGCCTCCCCACTGCACCACCCCTTCTAATCCCAGCCTCCCCACTGCACCACCCCTTCTAATCCCAGCCTCCCCACTACACCACCCCTTCTAATCCCAGCTCCTCCCCACTGCACCACCCCATCTAATTCCAGCCTCCCCACTGCACCACCCCTTCTAATTCCAGCCTCCCCACTACACCACCCCATCTAATTCCAGCCTCCCCACTGCACCACCCCTTCTAATCCCAGTCTCCCCACTGCACCACCCCATCTAATCCCAGCCCCTACCCACTGCACCACCCCTTCTAATCCCAGTCTCCCCACTGCACCACCCCTTCTAATCCCAGCCCCTACCCACTGCACCACCCCTTCTAATTCCAGCCCCTACCCACTAGGTGAGAGGTTCTGCACATTGCCCCACGACCCCAACTTCGCCTACCATCCCCCAACCCACGATGCTGGATATCTTCACGAGGGCGAGACTGTCACTATAGGGTAGGTGTGTGTGTGTGTGTGTGTGTGTGTGTTTGTGTCATTCCAGCCCACTATAGGGTAGGTGATCAAAAATGGGAGATTTTAGTTGGCAAAACAGTATTTACAGCTATGGGTTAAACGTATAGATGTGTTATGTTCTAACCCTTCCTTTACATTTGTAAAGCGGGCGGAGCTCGCGAAAAGAGGGTCGAGCTAGGCAAATATTATTACCCCCCTTTTTTCCAGGTGCAAGGACCACTATGCCTTCGCGGATTGGTTCGATAGAGCACATGACCTGAACTCACCGGCAACTAACCGTACATTCACATGTACTGAGGCGACAGACCTTAGTGCACACTCCGAACAATGCTTTGGATATTGCTCCTTCAAACCAGTGGCCAATATCTCTTACTCGACCTTAAAACCGAAGGTACACGGAATGTTAATAGCGTGAGACTAATGACCATGCACAAGGGGGGCACGTGTAAAGGAGCTCCTTTACTCCTAGGAGTGCACAAGAGAGCGAGATAATTAGGGAGCAAAAGAGATCGAGACATGAGCCGATCTGTAATAAAGATCGTGCAGAAAGCAGACATGAGATACAGTTTCATGATGTATGTAATACAAAGTGAAACAAGCGGTTTCAGAGAACTACAATTCATTGTTTACTTTATCGCTTACCTTCCCTACCTCCCATTTACTCCATCTCTCAGCTTCCCTACCTCCCATTTACTCCATCTCTTACCTTCCCTACCTCTCATTTACTCCATCTCTCAGCTTCCCTACCTGCCATTTACTCCATCTCTCAGCTTCCTTACCTCCCATAAATACTCCATCTCTCAGCTTCCCTACCTCCCATTTACCCCATCTCTCAGCTTCCCTACCTCCCATTTACTCCATCGCTTACCTTCCCTACCCCACATTTACTCCATCTCTCAGCTTCCCTACCTCCCATTTACTCCATCTCTCAGCTACCCTACCTCCCGTTTACTTCATCTCTCAGCTTCCCTACCTCCCATTTACTCCATCTCTCAGCTTCCCTACCTCTCATTTACTCCATCTCTCAGCTTCCGTACCCCTCATTTACTCCATCTCTCAGCTTCCCTACCTCCCATTTACTCCATCTCTCAGCTTCCTTACCTCCCATAAATACTCCATCTCTCAGCTTCCCTACCTCCCATTTACTCCATCTCTCAGCTTCCCTACCTCCCATTTACTCCATCTCTCAGCTGCCCTACCTCCCATTTACTCCATCTCTCAGCTGCCCTACCTCCCATTTACTCCATCTCTCAGCTTCCCTACCTCCCATTTACTCCATCTCTCAGCTTCCCTACCTCCCATTTACTCCATCGCTTACCTTCCCTATCTCCCATTTACTCCATCTCTCAGCTTCCCTACCTCCCATTTACTCCATCTCTTACCTTGAGATGGAGTAAATGGGAGGTAAGGAAGCTGAGAGATGGAGTAAATGGGAGGTAGGGAAGCTGAGAGATGGAGTAAATGGGAGGTAGGGCAGCTGAGGGATGGAGTAAATGGGAGGTAGGGAAGCTGAGAGATGGAGTAAATGGGAGGTAGGGAAGCTGAGAGATGGAGTATTTATGGGAGGTAAGGAAGCTGAGAGATGGAGTAAATGGGAGGTAGGGAAGCTGAGAGATGGAGTAAATGAGGGGTACGGAAGCTGAGAGATGGAGTAAATGAGAGGTAGGGAAGCTGAGAAATGGAGTAAATGGGAGGTAGGGTACCTGAGAGATGTAGTAAATGGGAGGTAGAGAAGCTGAGAGATGGATCAAATGGGAGGTAGGGTAGCTGAGGGATGGAGTAAATGGGAGGTAGGAAAGCTGAGAGATGGAGTAAATGGGAGGTAGGGAAGCTGAGGGATGGAGTAAATGGGAGGTAGGGAAGCTGAGAGATGGAGTAAATGAGGGGTACGGAAGCTGAGAGATGGAGTAAATGAGAGGTAGGGAAGCTGAGAAATGGAGTAAATGGGAGGTAGGGAAGGTAAGCGATAAAGTAAATGGGAGGTAGGGAAGCTGAGAGATGAATTAAATGGGAGGTAGGGTAGCTGAGAGATGGAGTAAATGGGAGGTAGGGAAGCTGAGAGATGGAGTAAATGGGAGGTAGGGAAGCTGAGAGATGGAGTAAATGGGAGGTAGGGTAGCTGAGAGATGGAGTGAATGGGAGGTAGGGAAGGTAAGCGATGGAGTAAATGGGAGGTAGGGAAGCTGAGAGATGGAGTGAATGGGAGGTAGGGAAGCTGAGAGATGGCGTAAATGGGAGGTAGGTAAGCTGAGAGATGGAGTAAATGGGAGGTAGGGTATCTGAGAGATGGAGTAAATGGCAGGTAGGGAAGCTGAGATATGGAGTAAATGGGAGGTAGGTAAGCTGAGAGATGGAGTAAATGGGAGGTAGGGAAGCTGAGAGATGGAGTAAATGGGAGGTAGGGTAGCTGAGAGATGGAGTAAATGAGGGGTACGGAAGCTGAGAGATGGAGTAGATGAGGAGTAGGGTAGCGGAGAGATGGACTAGATTAGGGGTAGGGTAGCTGAAAGATGGAGTTGATGAGGGCTAGGGAAGCATAGAGATGGAAACGATTATGGATAGGGATACCCTACCCCTAATCGTTTCCATCTCTATGCTTCCCTAATAGGGAAGCTGAGAGATGGAGTAGATGAGGAGTAGGGTAGCTGAGAGATGGACTAGATAAGGGGTAGGGTAGCTAAAAGATGGAGTAGATGAGGGGTAGGGTAGCTGAAAGATGGAGTAGATGAGGGGTAGGGTAGCTGAGAGATCGAGTTGATGAGTGGTAGGATAGCTGAGAGATGGAGTAGATCAAGATCAAGAAATATTTGATTCGGCACCGACCCTCTCTCTACTCCTCGATGTTTCCCGCCATGTTCTGCAGCTGCTGTGTGAGAGTTGAACGCGAGCGCGTCAATAACATGACACGACATGCAACACGACATGCAACACGACATGCGAGATGCGAATTTCATTATTTTGAAGTTTTGTGGGGTTGCGATTTTTGTTTTAGGTCGGAGAGTGAAACGGCCGGTACAGTGGTAAACTAGATTAAAAACTGTACGCCTCATTAGACGGCGATTTTTCCTATCTTGTCTGGTTCCTGAGATATGGCCCCCTAAAGAGTTGGTGTCTGAAACTGCTAAATCGGGGTCACGCGAGGAAAATGGGCATCAGTTTGCGTGTACTGCTCCGTTTTTCACGGGACTTGAACGAGGGTGACGGCAAGAGTCTCACCTATTACATGGTATCCTTACATTGTGTATTAAATCTAAAATGACTGAGCAGCATGCTTGTTAATGAACCTTGACGTGTTTGCTTGTCTCGCAAGCGCGCTCGCGACTAGCAAACACGACATGCAGTTCACACCCTGCAATTGTTTCAATACAAGTTAATGCATATCATCAGGTGATTAATGATATGCATTAACTTGTATTGAAACAATTGTAGTTCTCTGAAACCGCTTGTTTCACTTTGTACTATAATACCACTCCAGGGTTTCGACCTTGTTGAGTACTCTGTCCTGTCAGGACATACCAAAAACAAGTCCAGTATGTAATACTAGATGCAAGGCAGCATAAAGTGTATATACAGAGTCCGTACAAGCAAAAGCAACCCCTGCACTGAATGGTTAAGTGCCATGATTCTCTCTTCTGGCACACACGTGCCACAGACACATGAGACATGAGGCACAATCTACTGTTGACATGGATGATGATTTGGCATGTAGCGCCGCGTGGGTCAGCCATACCTCAGATCAATCAAACAACTTGGTTACGACCTTCGCGTGCTGGCAAGGGAGGGGTAACTTCGTAATCAATCAAATAACATAGAGCTTGGCAAGATCTCTATGATCTCTATGATACCGCGTGAACAACCTATAATACCTCATTTTGGCAATCAAATAATGGCGTTGTAGGTAATCTCAAATAACACAGAGCTCAGCAACAAAGCTAGCTGAAGCCAACAAGATCCGGTATATTTGCTGTCTTGAATAAGAAAGAATACGCACCCCATAATGTTTGAATCTCCAGTGGGATTCTCAACCAGAAAGTTGCTAATTCCCGGAACTAATTCCTGGAACTAATTCCCGGAACTAATTCCTGAAACTCTAATTCCTTTGAACTAATTCCCGGACCTCTAATTCCCGGAACTAATTCCCGGAACTAATTCCTGGAACTAATTCCCGGAACTAATTCCTGGAACTAATTCCTTTCAACTAATTCCCTAGGTGGGCGAAACGATAAGCTTGGTGTGCCTGGGGTTACTAAGGGATATCCACGACACGATGGCTCATCACGGCTATACCAGCCACTACTTCAAAAAGGGTATGTAACACTAGTTATCAGCCAATCAGGGACCAGTATTTAGGTCACGTGACTGGTTATCAGCCAATCAGGGACTAGTATTTCCTGGTTATGAGCCAATCAGGGACCAGTATTTCCTGATTCGGTCAGTTCTTACTTCCTGGTAACAACTAGTAGGAGCGCTTAGATGAGCAGGCGCCAAAAGTCGCGTGCCACCCTTAGTCTTACCGGGTCATATGACCGGCCTAGTTTCGATAAGTCTACATACCGGCATTGTTTCAATGCCGGTATAGATATATCGAAAGTTCATTTGTGTACACGTAACAAATCAATTTGCCATACTCTATCGCTTAATTAGGTAACCATTGGTTACCCAATAAGCGATCGACTTTTAGAAAACGACGAGTATTATAGTGGGTAAGAGGTACGCTGAATGAAATAAAGATGAGGGACAAAGCAACCGTCTCCAAGGTTAGATAGAGGTCTAGTTCACCACAATTGTTCATTAGACCTCTTGGAGTGGTCAGTGAGATCACGCCCATGGAAATGAGTACAGATACATACAATAGCTTCTTATAGCATTAATTGTGGCTCTCTCTCTCTCTCTCTCTCTCTCTCTCTCTCTCTCTCTCTCTCTCTCTCTCTCTCTCTCTCTCTCTCTCTCTCTCTCTCTCTCTCTCTTTCTCTCTCTCACTCTCTCTTTCTCTTTCTCTCTCTCTCTCTCTCTCTCTATCTGGTGTAGCTTGGAAAGTCTAAACTACATTTGTTCCATGAGGGCCCGGATATCTGTCTCGTGAACATGAGCTGAGATTTATACCACGCTTTCCAGTAACTACCGTGTGCGGCAAAAAAAAGCCCCCCCCCCCCCCTAGACCACCATAGTTGCCGATGTGGTGGAGAGCTGTAACTTGGCAGGGTTGCTCCACTATGTCTATCTTGATCCTGACAGAAAAATCAGAGCTCTAGCTCAAAATTCATTTTCATGAACGGAATGAACATTGTCATTCATTCCAGGAAAAAATATTTTCCGGTCCAAAATTTAACTAATTATGTTTGGCTATCGATTTACTTTCCAATGTGACCAAGATCAGCTAAATTGGACAACCACAAGAGACACAGTGTCATGTTGCTTTAAGTTAGTCAGGTCATGTGATCTTCACCGAATCGTTGAGTTTCCGGGATTGCTAATCGGGCCAATGGGCAAAGGAATCTCGTATCATGGCCGCTAATTGGGTATGTGTACCAATACAGGGTGATGTGATTCGAGGAAAGAGGACATTTATCAAAGAGCTACAGATCTGATGACCAATCAGCATCGTCATCCCTCATTAGCAGATGTGATACGTGATTCTCTACCACTTAGACCAATTCGTAATACTGAACACGATCAACGATTCAGTGAAGATCACATGACCTGACTAACTTTAAGAAACATGACACTGTGTCTCTTGTGGTTGTCCAATTTAGCTGATCTTGGTCACATTGGAAAGCTAATCGATAGCCAAACATAATTAGTTAAATTTTGGACCGGAAAATATTTTTTCCTGGAATGAATGACAATGTTCATTCCGTTCATGAAAATGAATTTTGAGCTAGAGCTCTGATTTTTATGTCAGGATCAAGATAGACATAGTGGAGCAACCCTGCCAAGTTACAGCTCTCCACCACATCGGCAACTATGGTGGTCTAGGGGGGGGGGCTTTTTTTTGCCGCACACGGTACGTATAACGTGAATCTATAAATGTAACGTAGCACGTGCTAGAATCTCTCTGTCTCTGTCTCTCTGTCTCTTTCTCTGTCTCTCTCTCTGTCTCTCTCTCTCTCTCTCTTTCTCTCTCTCTCTCTCTCTCTCTCTCTCTCTCTCTCTCTCTCTTCTCTCTCTCTCTCTCTCTCTCTCTCTCTCTCTCTCTCTCTCTCTCTCTCTCTCTCTCACTATTTCTCTCTCTCTCTCTCTCTATCTCTCTCGTCTCTTATGGAGATCCATCTAGACGTACTAATGATTGTGCCGGTACTTATCCGGACAATGCATTCCCCTGTCAGTGATAGATGTTACCTAGGTCACTAATTAGTACCCCCACTGGGTATTACAATACAGTACAGATCATGCAGTTTCTCAGTAAATGCGTCATATATATGATCACATGGTTATTAGTCTCTAGACTGCTGAGAAACGAAGATCACCATTTAGATGGTCGTATAATTATTACATTCTTCGACTTCGCAGATCAGATGAGAAAAACCTGTACGTGGGAAAATTAGAATCCACGGAATATTACAATCTTATTCCGCATGAATTATCTCTCAATTTATTACAGGTATGAAGAGCATTCAGTGTGAGAAGGCTGGACCTCTAGAAATGCCTGAATGTGTCTCTCCCACGGATGACACCGAGGAGACCCTTGCTAACAAGGTAGATCCCACAGATTCAGATAACTCAGAGGTTTGTAAAGTATTGATATTCAAACTTCAAGAAAAAACATTCGTTTTTAAAATAAAATAAAACAGCAACAATTAAAAACATTTCTGTTCGCAGCAAATACATTGGAAATTTCTTCTGTGGGTATATATCTTTCACCAGGAACCGACCGAATCAGGAAATACTCGTCCCTGATTGGCTGATAACCAGTCACGTGACCTAAATAGCGAGTTATGATTGGTTGTTTACTTGTGTCGGTCGGTTCCTGTCTTTCACTCTGTTTCCCATATACAGTCATGCATGCACTTTTGGGCATGTCCCTTTAATGAATTTAGCAACCGAATGGAGTAAAATTAATTTAATTCCTGTGCGACCCATAGCTCTGAGTGTCCCTGATCATGTTGCAATAATATCAGCTGGTCCTCATAGTAGGAACCGACCGAATCAGGAAATACTGGTCCCTGATTGGCTGATAACCAGTCACGTGACCTAAATAGCGAGTTGTGATTGGTTGTTTACTTGTGTCGGTCGGTTCCTGCCTCAGACTATTCGTGGGATCCTTTTCCCTTCACTGGTAAACCACCGGAGATACTTGATCCAAAACAAGTTCTTAAAACTCCTCAGAGTCGTATAGTAGATGAAGAAATTGTGACAAGAATTAAGGAAGGTCAGGGAGATTGTTATTCTGCTCACCACGGTTGAGGGCTGTCCTTGCCCTAGGAGAGGGTATAAAGTAGGTCCACACAGGAGCACATAGGTAACAATAACCATGGAGTATGCTAACGTGCCCTGCCAGTTCAACCCCCACCGGGCCTGTCTTTGTGCGATAACCAGCATGGTAACCACACTGGCAACGATACCAAACATTGCAGGAAGGGAGATGATGGTGAAGATCTTGAAGTGGTAATTAGTTGTGGTGAAGATTATACAGGAATAGAGATCGTGGACAAAAACTGCTTGTCCAGGGTAGTACAAGTAGAATCCTGCTAAGATGCCAGGAGGCACCCAGCAGCACAACAGGATACCTATACACGTGTCTCTTGAGCACCGGACCCGGGTATAGAAAGGGAAGAGAAGGATAACCAACTTGTTAACCCCCAGTGCTAACACTAGGATAATGGTAGAGGTAAAGAGAGGTAACCGGATGAGTGTCGAGATGAAACAGCACGCATAACCAATCATCCACCCATCTGCACCCACTGCAAGGGCCGTGGTGAATATGGTATTGGCACCGAATAGTAGGTCACACACAGCAATATTCTGAAGAATGAACACGGTGACTTTGTCAAAGTTGACAGGGGCTGGTTTCTTTAGCACCATCAATATCGTTCCGTTACCCATGATGTTGAGTATAAGACAGAGGGTGGAGAAGGTGAAGAAACTCCATCGCTCTGTAGGAGAGAAGAGGGATTCAGGATCCATTAGAATAGTGGTTAGAGAGTCAGAGGAAGTATAGTTGGGGCCGAACATATTTCCTGTGGAGATATCAGCGGGTGAAAATTTGTCTGATATACCCCGCCCGCTATAAAACGCATGGATGTTTTTGCCGCTTATAATCAATAAATCCTTGCTTAAAAAAAGTATAAACCCCTCCCTCGTCGGGTTTTATACCATATACCACCCTCCCTGCTTCGCAGGTCGGGCAGTATATGGTGTAGCAAATCACCCTAGCGGGTGACCCGCTACATATAAATGTAACACACGACACACGGTCAATTGGTTAGTTTGAAATTGGCACTAAAGTTGGATTTTTTAATCAAGGGACAGGGGCCGCACACAAACTGCAATGAATCATCAATCTCTATCTCCTTCTCTCCCTCCATCTCCTTTTCTTTAGATCTCTCTCTCTCTCTCTCTCTCTCTCTCTCTCTCTCTCTCTCTCTCTCTCTCTCTCTCTCTCTCTCTCTCTCTCCCTCTCCCTCTCTCTCTCTCTCTCTCTCACGTTGTCTTTGAAGACTTGTTCAAAAGGAATATCTTCATTATTTTTTAATGTGACCATCTTACTATGCATTTGTATATACGTCAGATCCAAGCAAGCCGGGTCTTGGGAGCAAATGAAAGACCTTTCTATTATCAAAGAAGGGAGGGTAGTGGATAATTAAAGTTTTTATTTGACTAGAAAGCCCGTTGAAGTCCTATAATGTAGTGGTATGGTATAGGGTTGTGGACAAACATCCTGGGCAATCTTTGGAAGGCCGCTGAAGAACGTGAAAAATAATGTGATAAAGAGACGTAGAACTGTATCTGGGCAAAAAGAGGCAATTGTTGCACGCTAGTGTTGCAAGCTAGGATACTACATTATCATCACGCCACTCATTTGCTGTATTTAAATAGGGATAATAGGGATAATATAACGGGAAAACTTTGACACATTCCTATCAATCAAATACTTTGAATTTAGGGAAAACTTTCATCTATTACAATATAATGTACCTACCAATCAAGTTCAGGGAAAACTTTCATCTATTAGATAATGTACCTACCAATCAAGTTCAGGGAAACTTTCATCTATTACATAATTTACCCCACAGGTAGTCGGATCTACACCCCACATGTAGTCGTTTATTAAAGTATACTTTAGACAACGTTCTAACTTTTTTTATTATTTCCGGGATTTAAAATCTATGAAAAATTGACTCTTGAATTTATTAATCCCTGCTCTTGGTGAACCGGGACTTCCAATATATTATGTACAATCACAAACCGCCAAACCAATATTCACAATCATCAATATATCATCAATATATATCAATCAATATATAATAATTATTATCCGTTGAGTATTCCAATTGTACTAACAACCCCACTCCCTGCAGATTTCAACCTCGACAAATGGAGACAAGCCCCTGATAGCCGTCCTAATCCTGTTCGTGTGTTGTCTGGTGGGCTGTGGAGGAGGGTGGGTAGTCTACGCATACAGGCATCCCACTTCCAGATCGGGTCTCTTCCTTATTGAGCACTGTAGACCCTGGAGGAGAACTACCCATGTGTACGTATATGTAGCAATCAGGAACCGACCGAATCAGGAAATACTGGTCCCTGATTGGCTGATAACCAGTCACGTGACCTAAATAACGAGCTCTGATTGGTTGTTTACTTGGTCCGGTCGGTTCCTGGTAGCAATGTCCCTCTTGGGTCGGATACTGTATTTGACAGACTGGCGATGACAGTTTGATAGATTTACTGATGATATGGTGCTTGTCTATATAATATTTGATATTGTTTATTAGATTAGTTATATATTAATTAGATATTAATTAGATATGTTTCGCAACAGGTACCGTCGCCACGAGGAAAGTATGGCGGAGATATATCAACTAGATGAGGATCTGGACCTCTGAGCACTATCACAACGTACACAGTACTTGATAAATTTCAACGCATTACGAAGAAAGGCAGTACAAGAAGGTGTAGTTTGCCTTTTAATATGAAAAGGGTTTGAACAAAACAACAGTTGTAGGGTTGCAGCACATTGAGACAATTCAAATAGATTTTATGCGGGGTACTAGATGTATATTTGACACACCCTCGAAAGCTTTTAAATCGTCTAAATCCAAGTAAGAACAGCCTTTTTTGGAGTTTCCGGCAGTCTAGTTATATCGTTTAGGCACGAGTACAACGGGCAGAGCAGAGCCTGACGGTGTCTCGATCTAGGACTTAATCCATCCAAACAAAAATGATATTTATTCTTTAATATTCTTTTAAAATCAAAGTTGAGCTGATGATAAAAAAATTATATGATGATGATATAAAAATTATATAATATGCTTTTGTGTGCTATATTGTTTTCTAGCTGGATCTGTGCATATTTAGGTAAGTGTTAGTAGGTTATTTATTTGTCATATCACGAGGTTGTCTGTGTGTATTGATTTCTGCTTTTTTACTTTTCAGTACCTATTGTGTCTCAATATATTGCCATACATCAAACCCCCCCCCCCTCTCCACCCACCCTAACACTAACCCTAACCCACCTCCATCCCTCGACCTCCTCCCCTCCCCCCATCCCCTCCACCCCACCCCTATCCTCTCCCCCTCCACCCCACTCCCCTCGATCCACCTCCTCCCCTCCAGACCTCCTCCCCTCCACTCCCTCCCGTGCACTAATATATGTCTCTCCTCCATCCCTCCGGCCTCCACCCCTCCCCTCGTGCACTAATCTGTCTCTCCTCCCCTCCACCCCTCTTCCCCTCCACCCCCTCCCGTGCACTAATCTGTCTCTCCTCCATCCCTCCGGCCTCCACCCCTCCCCCGTGCACTAATCTGTCTCTCCTCCCCTCCACCCCACCCCTCCACACTCCCCCTCCCGTGCACTAATTTGTCTCTCCTCTAGTAGTTAGGGTTCATATGTCGTCGTCAAGACGGACGGGTGTGCCCATCACGGCTGCCAAACGTCTCAAGATGGACAGAATGCAGCTGGCCAAGGACCCTGTCCCGTATATCGTAGCAGAGCCGCTACCAAACAATATACTAGAGTGGTAAGTGGTAGTATGATGTTTCACACTTTGAACAGTGTAATCTATCAAACAGCAGAGTGGCACATGAAAGTGCAGCAAGTAATGGGGTGCTCTAATGGATATTGTACATCTCTTAGAGCTATTACAATTTCCCATTTGGAAGTTGGTGTGAGTATAACAATCAATAGGACTTGTTCTCGTTCCACCGAACACTGCTCAATCGGGGTCCCGGGAGCCGAACAACAAAGAGAAATAAGTTTATTTCTGATTGAACAAATATTTCGATGGCACTATAGTGCCATCGAAATTATTGCTGATGAGATGGTGTTAGTGCACTAACACCATCTCATCAGCAATAATGAAATAATATACCATGGCTCGCAGGCCCCTCTTTCGTTTTGAGAAAGAGGGGCCTGCGAGCTAGGGTATATTATTTCATTATTGCTGATGAGATGGTGTTAGTGCTATCGAAACATTTGTTCAATCTGAAATAAACTGGGGAATAAACTTGTTTCTCTAATTGTTATAACAATCAATATCTATCACTGCAGGCATTACGTGGTGAGAGGCCCAGAAGACTCTGTGTATGCGGGCGGGTATTACCATGGGAAACTGATCTTCCCCAAGGACTATCCCTTCAAAGCACCCTCTATCTACATGATTACACCAAATGGAAGATTCAAGGTTCGTTTCATCCCCCATCCCGACCACCTCTTAAATCTTAATTAAAGTCGTACAAATAAAGGTATGTCAAACGATGACAGTTCACTGAGAAATAATCTTGAGACTCAAGATTAGCGCTCAGTGAACTGTCATTACTTCATTTGACATACCTTTATTTTGATGATTTTTTCGAATTCGAAGTTCTATTGGTAACGCAGTTCCCCCTACATTGCGGGCACGCTAAAACGTGCCTTACTATCGCAATGCCCTATGTAGGGGTAACAGAATCGGTTTCATATTTTTCAAAAATTAATACCGCCTCAACCATAAGACAGATTTGGCTAAATCCTTTTTCTACAGCCATGAAATTGTCTCAAGAATTGTGTAGTATGTTAATTTTGATGTTATTTCATCATTAACACTGTTTTTGAAGTTGAATTTCGATGAAGATCGCATTTTTGAAACTTCATATTCGGTGAGATGGTGCTGTGGACTATACCTAGGACAATTGTGATAAAATCAATTCAAATTAAGTTATAGTTTGGCCGTGAAAATTCGACAAAGTTGGTAAAAAACAGCAGATTCGGAGGCTAAAATCTTGGACTAGTGACATATCATGTCCTGGCGTGCCATCGCGCCCTACGTAAAGTATAGTAATTGTGGGGTGGGGTGCCATGCCTGGACGTGTCAGCGATACTTTTTAAGGAATTTACTTAAAAACGGGTAGGCGGTTCTGTTACCCCTCGACAGAGGGGTAACTTCGTTACCAAGAAGTTCTATAGAACTTCGAATTCGTAAAATCATCAAAATAAAGGCTCTTCAAGAAATCCTCTAAACCAATGAAATTGCAGGGTTTTAGAAAGAGCCAATCGCGCACTACCTTTATCTGCAGCTCTGATAGAGGTAGCGTGCGATTGGTTCTTTGAAAACCCTGTAATTTCATTTGTCATTGGCTTAGAAGATTTGCTGAATCCGATACATCGGATTGAATAAACTCTCTAAAACAATGAAATTGCAGGGTTTTAGAAAAAAAATAGTTATAAATATAGAGGTTGGCGGGGAACATAGCATTATGAATCAAAATGCAGAATTGAGAAAACTGCTTAGTTTAACTAAATAACCGCTTTGCATGCCGGCAAGGGAGTGGTAACTTCGTTACCAATTAACCAGCTGTATAACTCGATATTATATTGTTTCAGACGAATTTCCGACTGTGCCTATCAATATCAGACTATCATCCTGACACATGGAATCCAGGATGGAGCGTCAGCACTATAATAACTGGCCTCCTTAGCTTTATGGTAAGTGATGGAACCTGCCCCAACCCCCACCCCACCCCCAGTAAGTGGGACCTGCCCCCCCCCCCCCCCCAAGTGCAGGGACTCGCCGCCCCTCCAAAAAGGAGCCGGAGTAAACTTGCCATCCTGCCAGCGCTAATTGCGTGAGAGAGATTCAGTGTGTCTAACTCAGCTCCTAATTGTCGCAGTTAGAGAAATCCTTCACACTGGGGAGTATAGAGACAAGTGACAAAGTGAAACGGATATATGCGAAGGAGAGTGGCCCCTTTAATCTAAATGATAAAAAGTTTAAAGAACTATTTCCTGATTTGGTGAAGGTTAGTTGGACCCCCCTTGTTTAGCTAGACTAACACCCAAAACACCCACCCACCCCCCCCCCCCCCCCCCCCCAGTTGTACATTCGGATATCTGGTATGATATCATTCTTTCTTTTTTGAGTAAGGGGTTCTCCACCCCTTACATAAAACAATACTTTCTAGCAGGATCAAATAAATTTTCACCTTCCCATTACACACAAATAACAGCCTCTTGTCACTCAACATCTGTCCACCACTCAGGAGATCGAGGACAACCTTCCCCCGGAGGAACCTCAACCAGAACAAGACAACTCCTCAACAGTACCAGAGGCGACGGTCACTCAACAAAGTTCCAACCTAGCTAACTTGGCTGTCCTTGCCGTGTTCGGACTTTTCGCCTATATAGTCAAGTATATGATTCAGAGTTTACAGTAGATTTGTGAAAAGGGCAGAAGCGGTTCAAAAATGAGGGAATAATATAATCGGGGAACCAGGATACTGGTACAAAGTGGTTTTAATTTTCTGAACTGCGGGTCAAGATTGGCAGTTCTCCGTTCTCGTTGAGCGACGCCATGTTCTGATTATTAGTACTATGCTGTCTGTTTGTTGTGTTGTGCATCCGGCCCTGTCTGGCGCCGCAGACCCCATCTGAGAATCAAATCGGGGTCTGGCGCTCCATCCGGCCCTTCGATGACATTCACCATTCTGAGAGAGAGTCAAATATTTGAGGGTCGATTGTATATTATTAGGTTCCAAGTTCTCCAAATATATCTTTTGCTGTTACAAATGTTTTGTCTTTAATGTTGTTGGTCCTTTTGGCCTGTATGCCATATATATGTTATCGCTCGAGTGCTCCCCTTTTTACCTTGTAATGTGATAAGCCTCCTTTTCATTTGTAAAAAAGGGCGGGGCGCACGGAAAGCTGTTTGGCGGCGCCAGACCCCGATTTGACCGTTCAGATGGGGTCTGCGGCGCCAGAGAGACGGAAAGATGGTCGAGCTAGGCAACTTTTTACCATATTTTTTATCGAGGAAAGTTTACTGAGTTTTTTGGATTTGAATTGAGTTCATGAGTTGGATGAAGTTTTAAACATACTCAATTAGAAATGCTGGCCGGTACTGGCGAAATTTGAAAAGGCCCGGTATAGCTGACTCAAAAGGGACATTTTAAGAGGATTAGAAACGGTCCATTTTCAAGGAGAAATTCAAGATGTTTCGAGTATAATTCCTGATTCTGTAGCTAACCGGTTTTTTTTGTTCTTGACAACCTGTGTAAATTGTAGAATCACTTATTGATCTGAATTACTGTGTGTCCATTGTATCCACTGCCTGGTGGCACCTGCCCGATCTAAAACGGGATCAGACAGTTCCACTGCCATCAGACAATGACAGTTTCTGGAAACCCTTAGGGCGGTTAATACGAAGGGCGCCAAAAGTATTGGAATAGAACGCGAGAATATGGCGCGCGTTTGTAGTGTTACGTGCGCGCTGAGTAATTGCTATGCGAACTTTTTTGACTTTTTCTTTTTTGACTTTTTTTTTGCACTCCCCCCGAAAAATTGGAATGCGCTGCAGCCCCCTCATGCATATTATAAGGGGCCTGCAACGTATGCCAACCCGAAAAAACTTTTTTGCTTTCGACCTACGGGGCGCTTTTTAGAGCCTGCAGTGTCCTTTGAGGAACTTGTGTCTGCCGCCCGGTGCTTCTCGGTCATATTGGCCGCCCGTCTAAAATGCATGCAGTCCACTAACAATTAATGTTTTTTTGTGCGCCGTCCACGGTGGACGGCGCTGTTCGGTCGGCCAATATGACGGAGTCCGGAGTACCACTGTGAGGAAGAAGCACCGGCCACCGAACCTTTATTTTGGAACAAATTGCCCGCCAACTCTCAAATAAAACCAGACAGTAATAATTTGGAATTCGTCCGTGACTGATAATCTACCGCACGAGGCATTACCAAAACTACTATTACTCATCAATAAATATACCCCCATAGTATGATATGGCATCAGCTGTAGAAGAAGTTTCCAGCCTTTTATGCCTTCCCAAGAGCACTACTGAATCAGCCACTGATGATCTTAAGTCTCCGGAACAACACCAGGTTCGTCAAGGATCCACCCTTTACATCTCTCTCACTCTCTATCTCTCGCTCTCTCTCACTCACTCTCTCTCTCTCTCTCTCTCTCTCTCTCTCTCTTGTCTCCCAAGTCTGAACTCTAAATTATACCCTGGACCCTGGTTTCACATTCTTTTCTAATTCTTTACAGAGTTTGATTTCTATTTTCTCTCTAGGCCAGTATGTTTGCTGCACGGCAACAAGCGCAGATGGGAAAGACGAAGACAACAGCCTCCCCAAAAGCAGCAAAGAAAGTAGCAGCCATCAAACCTCAATTCAAGACTTTGAGCAAGAAGTCTTCATTCGTCACACCATTCGCTAAGAAGGAAGAGACTATCAAGAAATGTCCGCAGAAGGGGATGAGTTCTCCTAAAGCATCACCCAAACGATCCCCTAGACCATCCCCGAAAAAGTCGCCGAAACAGTCCCCAAAGTTTGTCAACAAAGTATTAGACAAAGTCAGGGAATCAGGTAATTATATCTTGAAGATCTGTCACTGCAGTGCACTGGTTTGCCTTGTTCGACCCCTCTATCTCTCTAAAAATGTAAAGGAGAGTTAGAGCACAATAACAATCATTGGTCGATATGATCAACTTATTGAACGCTCACTGTTTTATATTGAACCGATCATTATTTCAGTGAGTCCAGTGAGAGAGCTCCCAACCGTCAGTTCACGATATCACAGCCCTTCTTTGAAGAGACAAAGGGGAAGGCACACAGACCGACACAACACGGAGCAAAAATCACAGGATGGTATGAGATAATTATAATTCTTTCTCTCAGCGTGTATTATTATAGTATTTCTAGTATGTATGTTTGTAATTATGTGTGTCAACCTAGTCATGCTCATAATGACATGACGTAGGATTGTGATTAATTATCATATCTCGCATACACAATAACTACTTCAATAATTTTGGTAGATCACAGAGTGTAACACTGTACTCACTCACTAATTTCCCTCAGATAGCACATCTCCACCGACCACCCAAGACTCATCATCACCCATAACATCTTCCACCCAAGAGGGCAGCATGGAAGGAAAGGAGGACAACTTAGTAGATACCCAGCAAGAGGGAGAAACAGATCCAGAATTAGAGGTCGACAATGCAGATTTACAAAATAGTGAAGATTGTGTTGTTCAAAGTGATGGGCTCCAGGGGAAGTTGGAGATAGCTGACAGCTGCCTGGAGGTTGAAGAACACATGAAGGAACTTGGAAGCACTGAGGTAACGTCAAGCACAGTAGGGGTTGGTTGTGTTGGAAGTACTGAGTTAGGAGCTGATAATACCGAAGGAGTACAACCTTCATCAGATGTTGATAGCCAAAATATCGAACCATCTAGGAAGGGGTCTACATCAGATGGGAAGCCCTGTGTTGAGGAGAAGGAAGTAGTAGGGCTAATAAAGGAGAAGGAAGGAGGGCTAATAGAGGAGAAGAAGGAGAAGAAGGAGGAAGTAGTGCCAATAGGGAGTCTGGCAGACACTACTTCAACCAAAAGTGACGCTCTACAAACAACAGCGGAGGGAGTTGGAGAACCAAACGAAGGTGTGGAAACCGTACTAACCGGGGAAAATGAAAAACAAAGCGAACTAGAGGACAGAAACCCGAATTCAACAACCAAGAGTCCTACTGTCAATACAGTGGTAAAATCAGTCGAGCTAAACTGCGAACCTAACTCGTGTAGAGATGAAAAAAATGAATCGGAAAAAGAGGCGGATCAATGTCAAGAGGAAAGTAAAACGGAGGAGGGAACTACTGGACAAAAAGAAGAAGAATTAGGGCCAAGAAAGGGAACTCCCCAGTCACCTGTCATTATTGAGCATCTCTTAACTGTTCAGGAACATGCTGCGGTTCTTGATGATGCCACACGTCGGCGTAAGTTACCCCTTCACCCTTCCCTGCCTCCCTCCTCACCCAGCATCCTCCCTCCCCTTAACCCTGCATCCCTCCCCCCTTCCCTCCCTCACACTTCTCTCCCTGCCTCCCCCTCCCCCCTCGTCCAACCCATACATAATGTACCCTTCCCATCTATGTCACTTCACCTCATAGAGCCTACTTAATGTTACGCTGTCTCATTATCAAACTTATTTAAGATTTTGTCATAACCAGTACAATACAATATCCTCCCGAGAGGGGGAGCTCCCCCTCATAACTCATTATTGCACTGTACACAAGGCTCTAATTTAATGGCAGTGTTTGCAGTAATATGTGTGTGTGTGTGTGTACATGTGTGTATACTCCATTTTTTCAACTGTTCACCCCCCAAAGTCGTGCACGGAAATGTTTTGCACGTTTATCACATTTTAACGCGTAGCGTGCACCACACTTATAATTCTAAATTTCAGTTTTTGGGTAAACAGTTGAAAAAAAATGAACTTTAGATGTGTTTGTGTGTTGTTATTCCGTAGAAACGGTAAAATGGCCACTGCACAATATGATCACAATATAATAATCACAATAATATGATGATAAAGTTCTTGATTCGGTGAGGTAATGCACGTGGATATAATATAGTCGGGCCCCGATATACCCCTTCAAAACCCTTTCCCCCGAGCATCCCTGTAAGTCATGTGTTCCAAACACTGTGTAATATACAGTCGGGCCCCGATATACCCTTTCAAAACCCTTTCCCCCGAGCATCCCCGAATGTGTTCCAAACACTGTGTAACACGTGTTATGACAACGGAAGTGTGTGTGTGTGATTTAACCACAATTTGGTTAATGGTTTCCTCATTGCATGTATCACACAACAACGTTATTGTCTGCTTTTAAGAAAACAAAGAGTCGCAGCGATAACGCTACAGTCCTTCCACAGGACTGTAAAATGCCGTGCACACGTCACACAGCTCAAATTACCTTGGTTTATCACGCTCAAAGATGAACACACGGGGTGCGTCCGGTCTAAAAAACACTTGTTTTGAGGTGTCAGAAAGTGAGAGACATGTTAAGATTGGGTGAAGCATTGGTGCTTGGCCTGACCCTCACCGGGCCGGATCTGGAGGGCAGTCTTTTGTAATACAAGGCTTAGCTTTACTCAAGTCAAAAATATGTTATATGTTAGTTGTTACTGTACCCACCTCCTTTCCTTGCTCGACCCTCTCTCACTGCACCCTCCTTAAAGCCTCCTCGGTCATGGTAACTAAAAGCACTTCATTTCAGTTAAGAAAAAAGCAGAAGAGGCGGACATACAGAAGGTCAACGATTTCTTTTCCTCCCGTTTTGGAGTCACCCTACCACCTGGAAGATCAACGAGCTCTAGTACCCCTAAAGGTATTCCTTTTTTGAGCTGTCTGAAGGAAATACATTTTTCAAGGAAATTCATTTTTAAGGTTCATATATTTTTTGAGTAAAATCCCTCACTTAAAGCTCTTGTACGGGAGGCTCTAGGACTGTAACTCACCTAGCTGGAATGTAACTCGAAAGTGAGTTATTGTCCGAAAATTGGCGTCGACATCTTTTTTCTAGTGAATTTCTGTCCGCATTATTTTCGACTTATTGCTAGGACAAAATGTCGAATTTCAAACTCACCTGGGTTTTACCGTAAACCCCAACCCTAATGCAGCCCTAAAATGGAACCCAAAGGACAACCCTAACACTACTAAGACGGAATATAAACCAGTGAACTAGATCGTATCCTTCTGGGGCGGACAGAAAGTCAGCAGATCCGGACTATAATAACTCACCTAAATTCGAGATTTTTGTTATAGTCCGTAATTTTCGAGTTATCGTCCATTCGAGTTTCAGTCAGCGACCCGTGTTACGTTTGAGCCTCTCTGTATGAGTATTATTTCGCCAGTCGTATTATCACAAGGATCCCTCTGTCCGTCCCACTCTTTCTCATTTAGTTTCATATATAATGCGAAGCTTCTAGCAAATATGTCATTGTATATTATTTTCATTGCATATTATGCTTGTCTCCCTGATCTTACAAAAGCAACTGATGTCCACGGGGTATATTATAATAAACCTTGCGAAATCATCATCTCTACCAATTGTTTGACTATGTGTAAAGTCTTGGTCCGAAGAAGGCTCTCTTTTGTCAAACCAAGTTGGAAAAACACACAAGTTTTTAGCACAACATGATATTTGTGAGATCAACCAACAATAAGAATTATATTTTATGCGTCCCTAAACGATCTCTCTCTCTCTCTCTCTCTCTCTCTCTCTCTCTCTCTCTCTCTCTCTCTCTCTCTCTCTCTCTTTTTACATCCATAATTCCATTAGGTGCAGATCGGCCGAAGCCCCTCTTGAAATTCTCTAAGAAAGACACGGAGTACGTGGAGTCAGATTCAGCGGGGAAGAGCCCTGGGAAGTTCAAGGCGACATTTAAAGCCCTGGGGGAACCTGGTGGGCCCTCATCCCAAAGGGTAATTATCATTTATTACTAATTAATATTAGTTACTAGTAATTACCTAATTATTAATTAGAAATAATTAATTACTAGTCATCGTACATAGTACATCCTCTCATGTAAATTGAGTTAGCAGTATAACACTTGAGCCCTGGGGGTTTTGGCCCACGCCCAAAATATTTTGTAAAGCTAGCTAATATCCTCCTTTCAGTGTCCCATCTCTCTCTCTCTCTCTCTCTCTCTCTCTCTCTCTCTCTCTCTCTCTCTCTCTCTCTCTCTCTCTCTCTCTCTCTCTCTATTTCTCTCTCTTTCTCGCGCTCTCTCTCTCTCTCTCTATCTCTCTCTCTCTCACCAAAATTTTGTTGCAGGAAAAGAAAAATAAGAGAAAAATGGAGAGATCACCTGAAAGGAAAAAGGGCCGAAAACAAGCCAAGCCTGCACCTTCTTCCCCTCCCCCACCACCACCAGCGCTAACAAAACACGAGGATGCAGGACATAGTTCATGTGGCGGTGAGGTGGGTTCATTTTAGTACATTTTAGTACATTTTTTGTACATTTTAGTACATTTCAGTACATTTTTGTACATTTTAGGGTCAAATCCGGGGAATATTGAGCAGAAAAGAAATGTTTTTAACTGCTTGATCCCCTCGATATAAATTGAGGTGGCTTGTTTTCCAGTTATTATAGTACACATTAGAATTTCATTCTCTCTCGGAAAGAGTAAGACATCCAAACTACACAGAGAATGACATTCCAAGAGAGTACTAATTATATGAAACCTGAGCTCTCTTAGACGCATATAACGCTTGCCTCTGAGCATTCGTTTGTGCTCTACACCCATTATAATTATCATGTGATATATTAGCTAATTAGAATCCAATTAGTTACACCCACATTAACCCCCCAGGATTCACCACCTCCTGCACCGACTAAAGCCCAGGCGAAAGCAGCTGAGCAAAGGAAGTCAAAAAAACAGGAGGAAGCAGAGAAATTGAAAATGAAGGAACTGAAAATGAAAGAAGAAATGAAGAAAAAGAGAAAAAAGGTATGATCTTTTTGAACATATCGTACCCTTTGTCATTAACAATAGAACGCCGAAAAGAGGGTTTGAGAGATAACATTTACTATTATTATGACCAGGTGTACAGTAGCAGTAGTTCAGACTCATCTACCACGTCGGAAGAAGATGAATTCAAACTGACTGAATCACGAAGTGACAACAGGGAATGTATATGGGTGGAGTGTACACTGTGTGAGAAGTGGCGGTACCTGCAGGGGGTATATGATTCAAGTACACTACCAGAGAATTGGACTTGTAACTTAAACACGGGTAGGTGCTTAGCGTAATGTTTCTTATTCCTTTGGCATTTTAATATGTTTGTGTCCACTATGCTTTCTCTCTTACCGCTGCGACTATACATATCACTGCACTCATGTTATTAGCGTCATCCCCAGATCCCATTTTACGACATTTCAAATTTGATAATATACCGAAACACTCTCAGATCGACGGTACAATACATGCTCTACGCCAGAAGAAACGTGGAGTGAATTACCAGCGAGTCAGGGACTTGAGTTTGTTTATACGAAATACAGTTTAGGGTCGCTTGTATGGGTTAAAATGCAGGGGTACCCATGGTGGCCTGGCATGATAGATAATGATCCTGCAACTAGAACATTCTACTTTCAACCTGTTAATAGTCAACAACCGGTGAGTCTCCCCTGGGGTGGGAGGGAGAGAGAGAGCGAGAGAGAGAGAGAGAGAGCTAGAGAGAGGAGAGCGAGGATAGAGAGAGAGAGGGAGAGAGCAGAGAGAGAGGGAGAGAGAGAGCGAGAGAGAGGCAGAAGAGCGAGAGAGCGAGAGAGCGCGAGCGAGAGCGAGCGCGAGAGGGCCGAGTCGCGCGATATCGCGATTCCGACGCTATCTCTATCTCCTATATCTCTATCTCTATCTCTATCTCTCTCTCTCTCTCTCTCTTCTCTCTCTCTCTCTCTCTCTCTCTCTCTCTCTCTCTCTCTCTCTAATCTAACCCCTTCCCTTCAGGAAAAATACCATGTTACATTTTTTGGTGCCCAAGCGAGTAGAGCTTGGATGAATCGTAAAAGCATCAAGGTCTATGACCCTGAAAACAAGAAGGACAAGTCTCACTATGTAAGTGGGACAATTTTACAAGGTTACCATCGCGACTAGCAGAGATTGCGCGTGTAATGTACAAAGCACACCGCTACCTTACTCAGTGTGTTTTAAAGGCGCGCAAGCGTGTGTAAACATAGCTTGCCGCCTCAACTTTGACACCAGCAGTTTTCTAGTCATATAAGGAGATGGCGGGAGTTGTGCTATATTCAAACCTGTTTTAATGCAGCCACTTTTTAGGACCAAAAGAAGACCTCAAAGGGAATGAGGGAAGCAATTGCCATGGCCAACCAAGCGTTCCATCTTGATTTGACGGTATGTTAAATCAATACAGCATCTCTATTTAACTTAGGTCTAATTATGAAATAATTATATCCCGTATTATATTTATTGTCTGACCCTCCCCTTCTAGGACCGAGTTGCTGTATATGGGTTTAAAGAGCTGGTCAAGTCAACTGATGTGTCTGCAGGAGATACCCATGCAATACCTGTAAAACGTAGCAGAGGTAGACCAAAGAAAGAGTCTACTAACGCGGTAGCACCATCGGAAAAGAAGCCAAAAAAGAAAATGTATGTTTTCCTTCATTCCACCATTTTAATATAATCGGTTTTGAGCGCCTACTAATTCCTTGTTTAGTATTACCTAAAACTCATATTTATCTCTGTCTGCAGCTGTTATTCTGACACGTCCTATCCCCCTTCTAGGAAGCCCTCGGAGGACCCCCTCTCTCCGCTAGGGGAAAAAGAGGAGAGTTACATCCCCCGACATAGAGCTGCCAACTTAGGAATGATCCAAAAAGTTGAAAACGAGATCGAGGAAATATTGCAGGGATGCAGCGAGTAGTGACATTGTGCGTGTAATGTTCAAAATGTATATAAGGCAGACTACTATTATTATAATACAACAGTCATGTAATTATGAAATATCACATTCACAATGTTTGATCATTGTGTTAAAATATGCTGACACTATGTTAAATGTACCCCGAATGAGTTATATATAATAGTGTAGTTCACTGCTATATTGATTTGTTGAGCCCAATACTTTGATCATGGTTAGTATAGCACAGAACATTTGTGTTAGTCTTAAATATCCCCCGTTAATGGACTGAGTATGATGATTTAATTGATATTCTACTGCCAGATAAGTTATTAAATATCTATAGATATCAGAGAGTTATTAGAAGAGTGTGTTGCAGTGTAATTTACAGTTTCTGTTATATTAAACTCTCCGCGTGTATTTACACTGTACTGTCCGTGTGTCTGTCTGTCACAGTGTTTGACTAACCTTTTTTTGTTACACAAAATATATTCTTTTCCACTTTTCAACTCCCCCGAAAAAGTGCCTTTTTATTTTTTCCGGCGGGAGAGAGAGATATCTAGGTTATTTGGTAGCTGCAAACACCTAATCTTCCGACTTTGAAGTTTGGTCTCATATAATGACCGCCCGCATTGCGTTGCCTACAACGCGGTCTACACTGTAGACCTGCGGTCATCGATTGCTTTTTATTTGCGGAGTACGTGCATAAAACGCATTCAATATATTGTAGACCGTGTCGTAGGCAACCGTTATTCCGTTGCCATGCCTATGACGCGGCCAATTATATATGACGGAGCACCACAGTATTAGGTACTTCCGATGGGAGTACGGTATTGTTCCTTCATAACATGCAATAACCTGTATAGCACCTGCACTTACCAATAGTATCACACTGTGGTACATTACTTGACCACGATCCACCCTCCTGACAAGTTAGTGTAGCAGTTCCCACTAGGATATGGTTGGCAGCACACTCGACGGTGGCAGTTGTCCCTGTTGGTGAGGCAGTCCAGCTTCCTTGTGTTGATCCCTCAACAGTAAAGGCAGGACACTCAACTGGTTCTGAGTAGAATATTGGAAGGTGTAAGAAATGGCAGAGTTATTATAACTCTGCCATTTCTTACACCTAAGTTATGGCTAAAAATGTCTAAATTTGGTGTCACCTATAAGCATGGTATCCGTATTGCCCGTATTGGATAAGAGGAGGGGGGGGGGGCAAAGCCAAGAAAGCCTGCCGTGAAATCTTGGGATTGATCTGCAGCTTTTTTGATCTGGCTTTTTTGGCTTTTTTAAACAGTCAAAAAGCCAAACCTGTCTATATGAAATCCGGGATCGATCTGGCTTTTTTAGCCTCCCCCTTCCCTAAGTACATATACATTATATATATACATTATATATATCTGTGATTTAAACGTGCGTCTGCGTACCTGCTCTGTAGAAGTCAGACGCTGTATCATAGTCGCTGTTAAATTCGATCTGCTCCACATCACTACCACCCCACTTCAGAACACAGTCATCATTTTCACTAACTGTGAACTGGTAGTTGAGCACTTCAACATCATTACATGTGATAATAAAACCGGTATCTCCAGTTTTGTTTATCGTCCATATCCTCTCGGTCTCCACCGGGGGCTGTACTGGCAGGTCTGTCCATGGAACACAGTGTATCACATAATATTGGACTGTGCTGGTCAGTGTCACTCTCACATTACCGATATAGATATAGTCCTTGTCGTACATATCCACCATAATGTAATCACCACTACCCAATGTAGAGTCTGTCTTTATCTGGAGAGATGTTCCCTCCAGGTCCCAGGGTATCTTCACACCCTGCAGAGCATACTCTACAGCTGTCCAGTCTGAAACACGTAGTACTAACCAATTAAATGTAATGGCAGTACTTTTTTAAATAATATTAACCACTGATCCCAATTCACCCGAAGGACCTATTAGGATCAGGACCTAGTAGGACCTGGTAACTGTAAGACCTAGTAGGACCTGTTAGGATCTAGTAGGACCTAGTAGGACCTAGTAGGACTAGGAGGGCCTAGTAGGACCCAGTAGGACCTAGTAGGACCTACTAGGACCTAGTAGGACCTGGTAACTGTAAGACCTAGTAGGACCTGTTAGGATCTAGTAGGACCTAGTAGGACCTAGTAGGACTAGGAGGGCCTAGTAGGACCCAGTAGGACCTAGTAGGACCTACTAGGACCTAGTAGGACCTAGTAGGACCTAGTAGGACCAAGTAGGACCTAGTTGGACCTAGTAGGACCTGTTAGGATCTAGTAGGACCTATTAGGACCTGTTAGGACCTAGTAGGACCTAGTAGGACCTGTTAGGATCTAGTAGGACCTAGTAGGACCTAGTAGGACCCAGTAGGACCTAGTAGGACCTAGTAGGACTAGTGGTTGACCGTGTATAAGGCCCAAATAAGGCACAGAGCTTTTCTGAATCAGCTTTTCAAGACGAATCCAACGCAACCGGAATTAGCTTTCTATCTCATCGGGAAGTGCTGGGTCTGGCATTTTGGTTTTTGCTCATTTTTGCTCATTTTCCGGTGCGCGGGCCAATCAGAGGCCTAGATTTCAAAATAAAGGCCTCTGATTGGCCCGCGCACCGAAAAATGACTAAAAATGAGGGTTCTAGACCCAGCACTTCCCGATGAGATAGAAAGCTAATTCCGGTTGCGTTGGATTCGTCTTGAAAAGCTGATTCAGAAAAGTTCTGTGCCTTATTTGGACCTTATACACGGTCAACCACTAAGTAGGACCTAGTAGGACCTAGTAGGACCTGGTAGGATCTAGTAGGACCTAGTAGGACCTAGTAGGACCTGTTAGGACCTAGTAGGACCTGGTAGGACCTAGTAGGACCTAGTAGGACCTGTTAGGATCTAGTAGGACCTGTTAGGACCTGGTTAGACCTAGTAGGACCTAGTAGGACCTGCTAGGATCTAGTAGGACCTAGTAGGACCTAGTAGGACCTATTAGGACCTAGTAGGACCTATTAGGACCTAGTAGGACCTGGTAGGACCTAGTAGGACCTAGTTGGACCTATTAGGACCTAGTAGGACCTAGTAGGATCTAGTAGGACCTAGTAGGACCTGGTAGGACCTAGTAGGACCTAGTAGGACCCAGTAGGACCTAGTAGGACCCAGTAGGACCCAGTAGGACCTAGTAGGACCTGGTAAGACCTGGTAAGACTTATTAGGACCTAGTAGGACCTAGTAGGACCTAGTTTGACCTATTAGGACCTAGTAGGACCTAGTTGGACCTGGTAGGACCTAGTAGGACCTAGTAGGACCCAGTAGGACCTAGTAGGACCTGTTAGGACCTAGTAGGACCCAGTAGAACCTAGTTGGACCTGATAGGACCTAGTAGGACCCAGTAGGACCTAGTAGGACCTAGTAGGACCCAGTAGGACCTAGTAGGACCTAGTAGGACCTAGTAGGACTAGGAGGACCTAGTAGGACCTAGTAGGACCTAGTAGGACCTGTTAGGATCTAGTAGGACCTGTTAGGATCTAGTAGGATCTAGTAGGACCCAGTAGGACCTAGTTGGACCTGGTAGGACCTAGTAGGACCTAGTAGGACCTGTTAGGATCTAGTAGGACTTAGTTGGACCTAGTTGGACACTTGGACCTATTAGGCCCTAGTAGGACCTAGCTTAGTAATAGTAGTAGGACCTAAATTTAAGGCTAAAAAAGTATTTGTTCAGATTTCATCAGCCCGTTGAACTTCATAGTCATACGTTAACTCATTACCTGTGAGAACGACTGCTCCGCAGAATACAGCTGCAAAGAGAAGGGGACGTATCATGATAACACACATATATCACTGCAACCATGGAAGAAGGTTAATCAGTGCAGTATTCAGTAAACTTTCGGCCACCTACCGAACTTTAGGACTATAACAGTCGGACCCCGATTTACGGCCGGGATGCTCGGGGGAAAGGGTGTTGTCCGATAAATTGGGTGATATGGCCTGGTGTTGATTTCCTATATGATATAGGAAATCATAGTATATCGGATTATCGGCCTTCGGGGGAATTTTATCCTCCCGCTAAATCGGGGCCCGGTATAGTAAATCTAGTAAATCTAGGTCCGACAATTCAGATACTGATAGATTAGCGGCTAGGGCCCTCCTAAATTCCTAACCCCTGTTTGGCGCTGCCCTGATAGAGCATTGGCCTGATAGGCGCTGCCAGACCTGATTTTCAAACGTGCAGTTGGCTTGGTGACATATAGACACGCGACCGAGATTGAGCGGGGGTCGCGCCAGGTGTCTATGTCACCAAGCAGTTGGCAGTTGCACTCAGAATCTGAGTCAGATCAGCCCGGGTCGGCACTCAGCTCCGCCAAAGCTGAGAGCTCACTGGCACCCTATACTCATTCTAGAATCTAGACAAATGATGAAGAGTCGAGCTAGATCGAGCTGTCAATAAACCATATTCAATAAACTGGGATCCTTTACTTAGACCCTATCTATCTTAAAACAAATCCAAATTGGATAACAGTGATCTAATGTGGTAAGAAAACGCACAAGAATAAGATAAGGAAGTATATCTATATTTAGAAGTCCATGTTCAGCACAAACTAAATTGCCACATGGAAACGAGAGTGCTCTTATAGTTGTTGTGGCAACACGTGGTCTGTGATTCGCATGCTGACCAAACTGACCACGCACAGCAAATACAGGTATTATAGGGATCCCGTGCTCTCTAAAACGATTCAGTTTACCAACAATTTACTAGCAGTATAGCACATGGAATTATTGTGCTCTCTGCTCAAATAACACACGGTTATTATCTGCTAGGGCACTACTAAGCTCCTATTAATTTAGTTTTGGAGTTTGGAGTCCACAACCAATCATACTACATACCTGATTGGTATTGATCGAGTTTAATGGACCAGGGAATCCCAAAATTCCAAAATTGGAACCTGATATCAGTTTCCAGTTGAAACTGATGTCAGGCTATTTTTGGAGTGCTGACAGTGACGGATTTTCTACCCGTTTTTACCCGTTTAAACGGAGTTGGACGAAACCAGACGGAACCTCAGAAATCAGACAGAAACCAAACCCGTCTCAGCTCAATTGCACGTCTCAAGCACGTCTGAACGTCACCAATAAAAATTCCGTCTCAAGCCGTCTGACTCGGTCTCGAGACCGTATGGGCCGAAACCCGTCCAGACGGGTTTTGCTTCAGAATCAGACGTCGTCTAGACGGGGTTCGGCCCATACGGGCTCGAGACGGAATTTCTATTGGTGACGTTCAGACGTGCATGAGACGGGTTTGATTTCCGTCTGATTTCGTCGAACTCGAACACCGGGCGTCCAATTCCGTCTAAACGGGTAAAGACCGTTTCAAACGGCATCTCTCCATCCCGTCTGAAGCCGTCCAGAAGGAAAGACCGTTTAGACGGGTTCTGTGTGGACGGCGTCTAGACGTCATCCAGACGACCCGGCAAATATTTGCCAATTTCGTACAGTACACACACACATACACACACACACACACACACACACACACACACATGTGAGTTCTCTACCAGTTCTCTACCATAAACCGCACATTCAAACCTCAATTTATCTGAATCCTCAGATAAAGAATTTTATTTTGGGAGCGACGTGGTTTAGGTTCCAGAAAATAGAGATTAGAGGTCTTTGGTGACATAGACACCGTGCGCGACCAAGATTGAGCTCACACACAGGTGTCTGCTCCGCCTCAAAAAGGGTCGTTTCTTTCAAGGGATGTTGCACGCGATCCACTGGACCGATTTGCATCCGGTTTGTCGCAAAAGACTACAAATGATCCTAATATACTGAAAAATACCCGAGAAGTTTGTCTGTCAACAGGAAGTGGGTCAAAATTGACACTGAAGTCAAACCTATAATCTGGCTTCCGAGAGTTTCTGCACTACGCCCATGCGATTTAGAAGATATTGGGAGATATTTTGATGCAATTAGCATCAGCTATTAATGCCGGGTATTTTCCAGTACTCACAAGAGTTCAACCTATCTTCTGATACCCTCAGATTCATTCTACACCGTCTGGGAGTGGTGCAAAAAGGCTCGGAAGCCAGATTATAGATTTGACTTCAGTGTCAATTTTGACCCACTTCCTGTTGACAGACAAACTTCTCGGGTATTTTCCAGTAAACTAGGACCAATTTGTAGTCTTTTGCGACAGACCGGATGCAAATCGGTCCAGTGGATCACGTGCAATTTAGCTTGAAAGACACGACCCTTTTTTAGGGGGCGGAGCGGACACCTATGTGCGAGCTCGATCTCGGTCGCTGCGCGACCTCGATCTCGCACGCACTAGGTGTCAATGTCACCAATAGAGGTCTGACATGGACAATGCCAATACCCCAATGTATGGCGGCACCATACCCCATTTGATTTGCGACAGTGCACGCTCAGATGGGATCGCGGCGCCAGACAGATTACCCATAACCATTAACAAATGAAAACGAGTCAAATAATGAAATCGGGTTTAATCCAAGGAATGTGTTATATATGTATAAATATATTAAATGTAATTCAAACAGACACGTGAAGCCAATTCTCTCTTATTATATATATACAGCTACCTGACCCCGTCGTTCCGATCTGATCAAGCAACGGGGTCGGGTATAACAGCTGCCAGACTCTCTAGGAATAACACAAGCCACTGCATGTGCCATGGAGCCTTTAGACAATGATTGGTTGGAGCTGCCGACTACTCGATCAACAATTATGGGGAAGATTAGCTCTCCCCCTCGCCCCACCGACCTCTCCAAACAATAAGCTAATTCAAATACATCGCTTCATAACGTGATCCCTTACTCAATTCAACGCAATATACATTGTTTAGATCAGACTTTTCTGGATACTTATCAGTTTGATGTACATACGGCAGAGCATTGGCCTGACCCATTCTCGCGCGAGAACTGTGGTCAGAGCATTGGCCTGACAGATAATATATGAGGCATAAACTCTGGCCACTGGCGCGTTATTTCAGATAACTTTCTCCCAGCGCGCCGCTGGGAGAAGTTAGCTGGAGTTTATCCGCCGCTGGCGGATAAACTGGTTTAAATCACGACGACGATCCCGAGGCGGAGCCGAGGGAGAGGCGGAGGGGTTTAAACCTATAACGTGCCAGTGGTCAGAGTTTATGGGTTATATACCCTGCTTTAGTTGTTTATTTCAAGTATTACACACCAACGTCCAACAAGAGAGAGAACACTAATCAAAACACACAAAGAGAACTGAGAAATAGTTAAAAACACGTCACAATTGAGTGTACACTGTTTGGTAACAGTTACTAAGCAGTTGCTAAGGAAAGAGAGTGAAAGAAATAGCCTGATAAGGGGCATGTCACAAATAACACAGAGAAAGAGATAGTGAGACAAAAGGGGAGATAAAGAGAGAGTAATTGACGGAATGTGTCCTTTCTTTCTCTCCAATGTAGTGTGTAAGTGTTGCACATAGTGTTCCCTCTGTATTTTAGTAAGAACTGATCATTTACACACACTTTGAATGTTACGTAGGAGTTAAATGAAGTATGAACGTTTGTAGACTGGCGCGTTATCAAGTTGGCTGTTCCCAGCGCGAGCTGGGGACAGCCAACTGGAGTTTAATCGCCCGGCAGGGCGATTAAACTGGTTTAAATCCCGACGCCGATCCCGAGGCGCTAGCCGAGGGTGAGGGGGAGGTGATTTAAACCTATAACGCGATAGGCTAACAAACGTTCATATTTTATGAAACCCGATAGTAATTACACACAAATAAGAGACACAACACAAGGTAAAACACACTAGGACTGCTGGCAATTAGTCAACAGACACCCTCAAAATGTGTGTAGACTTAGTGTCTACTGTTCCTAACATGTTTGAGAAAGAGAGAGAAAGATTAGGGGCAATACACACTGTCAGAGGTAGTGAACAGTAAAAGAGACAATGAGAGAGAGAAATGAATGGAATGTGATTCTTTTCACTCTTTATGAGAGAGATAACATTGAAACGTGTTGCAGACATGTTTCCCCTTTCTTTTGTTGACAGAACTGTGTGTTTACACACATTTTCAATACTTAGAATTTTACACGCATGTTATTCAAATGAAGAGAAATGCGTGAAAAAGAGAGCGGGACTGTTAAACAGCGAGCAGGGTGTTAAATCTCCCAGCTAGCAGTTATCATGAGCGCGCAAAATGTCCAAACGACTGATAAATCAACTATCGGGTTTCATAAATAAATAACCTGCCAGTGGGAAATAATCTGCCGCTGGACTAGCTGTTTACTGAGAGCGCGCTAGTGGGACTTCTCGCCACTGGCGCATTATTTAAGTTAGCAGGGTATATACGGCAGTGAGACTGAGAACTGGAGTTTGCACTATCAGACTGACCCTATTTGTAACATATTACTACGTACTTCAACCTATCTCTAATTCACGCTGCCAATATTTTTAAACAGAAGGGTATTGAACTAATTAAACGCTAGGTAAAAAAGAAGGTTAAAAACACTCACGATCAAACTCACTTATAACTATACAATCCAGGAAGCGACCGAATATTCGGTTCGGTTCGGTTCGGTTCGGAAATTCGGTGTTTTTTGGGCGGTTCGGTTCGGTTCGGTTCGGTAGGAAATTTTGGCCGAACCACCGAATTTTTTGGTCAAAAAATGCCCAGAAATCGGGCTTTTTCATGCAAAATTTTTCAATTATTTCACGAAAATTGTATGGATTTCAATGTCAATTTCGCCGTATTAACCCTATTTCGAATCGGTGGTGCTATGTGGAAATGATTTCGCTAGTTAGCGGGTTCGATATGGATTGATTTGATACCTGACTTCCCGTCGAATCGTGTCCTCATGAGAGGGTCAACAAATTCAGAAACTTTTTTTTTCAAAAAATTTATGGAGAGCACCGATCAAGGTCAATTTTTGCCGTACGAATCGTGTTTCGCTAAGCGGGAGTGATGTTGCTAATTGGTGGGTCCGAGATGGATTATGCTGATACGTGATCCCCCATCAAATCTAATTAGGAAGTTTAGGGGAAACGATTCATGTTTCAATAAATCCTGCTAATTAGCGAGAGCACTGCCGCATAGCATCACCGATTCGCAACACGATTCGTACGGCAAAATTGACATAGAATTTTTTTCCGAAATTGAAGTTTTTTCACAAAATTAAATGTTTCTCTAAAAATTTCATGGAGAGCATCGATCAAGGTATTGAGAATCATTACCTGAAATTTTGTGAAATTTTTTTTGTAAAAAATATTTTAAGTAAATTATGGTATACGAATCGTGTTTCTAATCGACAATGCTAAACGGGAGTGATGTTGGTAATTAGTGGGTCCGAGATGGATTGTGCTGATACATGATCCCCCATCAAATCTAATTAGGAAATTTAGAGAGACACGATTCATGGTTCGTTTAATCCTGCTAATTAGCAATAACATTCCCGTATAGCATTGCCGATTCGAAACACGATTCGTACGCAAAAATTGACGATAAAATTTACGACAAAATTGACTTTGAAATTTTTTCAAACATTTTTTAACAAAATTTCAGAGAATGATTCTCAATACCTTGATCGGTGCTCTCCATGACTTTTTAGAGAAACATTTATACAGAAAAATTTTTGTATGGTTCGGTTCGGTTCGGTTACCGAAATTCGGTTCGGTTCGGTTCGGTAAAAAAGTTTTTCAAATTCGGTTCGGTTCGGTTCGGTGGAAAAAAACCCGGTTCGGTCGTTTCCTGATACAATCCTATCGAAACATATCATTATAAACTACCACAGATCGAGGTTGACTGTATTATTATACCATCCCGCTCCACTGAAAGTCAAATTGCTGAAATTTTCTAAAGAATTGTATTTGCTCGTTGGAATTTCTTCCCACGCAAGGTCCGAATATATCCCAAACAAAGTATGTATGTGTTTATGCTAACACCCTAAGTGAAGTTGCCACCCTTTTCTCACTCAACTATAAATCACTGAAACTATATCACCCAAGAAAGGCCAAGAATGCCGGTAAGAAGAGAATGGTGTGGGCAACACACAAACAGTTTATGGTGAAGAACATACGGAAATAAAAAACAACGAACAACTGACTCTTTGCCGCTGCCAAGATGACCACCCCTACAAAGTTTGTCATGGCAATACCAGAGATAATGGCAGGTCCTGTCCTTATCAGGGCATCACGTGCACGTGCTACTCGTGACGTGCCTGCCGTGCTCACCGTGAATGCCTGGACAATGTTAGCTGAGAATTCCACTGCTATTCCCACGGAGAGGAGAAGGTTGACAAGAGATATAGCGTTGAGAGGTATGTCCAAATACACCATGGATCCGATCATATCCACAGCACACATTGTGACAGACAACATGATACACAGAGAGGCGTACCAGTTGAATCCAAGAAGTACAGTAGCCACCAAGAAGGTTGCTATCACAGTTACAACCAGATTAATTCCACATTCCCTTATGATTGTGTCATATTGCTCATAGAAGGGGTAGTAGCTACTGTAGGCGTACACATCTATCAACTTGTTGTTGGCATTCACTTCGTCTGCTAGAGCCATGGCCTGTTGTCGGGCTGCAATAAACGCGGCGGAGGTGGGGAGGACGCCGTGAGAGGATGTGAACCGGCCTGCCAACAGAGATGTGTTGTCGGACGAGAACACAACTGCTGTGGAATAGGACACTGCTCCACCTGAGGTAGAGAGAGAGTTGAGTTAAAGAGAGTGAGGGAATTGGAACTATTGAACAATAAATTAGCTACCTAATTTGATGTGTAGGAAAAGTATAAACATAGGGTCTAATTGCTCTCGAGATCCCCCCACCAATTGATGGGTCACCCCCGGGCGGTCTGTCAGACTCAGAGCATTGGCCTGACAGCGGGCGGTATAACATTTACCCCGGGGGGGGGGGGGGGGGGGGCGGTATATATTTACCTGAACTGCATCCACTACCATCGGTTCGTGGTATATCTTGAAGGAACCACCGCAGATAAGCATACCTCTCATCCCGTGTCATCCCCTTTTGAGGACACTCCCCACACCCCGATCTATCCCCTATACTAGGACAGAACTCTGCCACCGTGCTATTCCAACAACACTCCCTATTATCCAGCCAATCATCCTCGTAGGCTGTCATAAAACTACCCTCACCCTTAATGTACTGGTAACTTGCGCTGACATCGTATTTCGCTATTGTCTGTCTCAGGGAATTCTTACCCCCAACCAGCTCCTCAAAGACGTCCGCACTGTAAATGTCAAGCGGATCACCACTCCGGGATTTGAACACGAAACTGACCCCCGGACCGACCCGGTAGTCATTGTAGGCTATGTTGTAATAGTCAATCAGATAGGAATCCACCGGGAGAGCCATTGTTGGCTCCAAGCCAAGTTTTATCTCGGGGATGAGCATGACATTGGCGATGGTAAACCCTCCAAAAATGATGAGAATGAGAGAGGGGATCCACTTGCTGAGAAATAGGAACTTTGACCAAAACTCCTCGACAAACCACCTGCAGGGCCCCCGTCTTGGTTTCACCAGCTTTGTCTTTACACAGCATAACACATCCAGCCTGCAAGGGAGAGGGAGGAGTGTCGGTAATAACATATTATACGTGAACCAAAATCAAAGTCTGACAATTTTGCCCCCAAACACTTGTGTTATGGCTCGGTAACGAAATTGCCCCTACCATGCGGGCACGCGCTAAAACCGTGCCTTACAACCACGAGGGGTGATTTCGTTACCAATATATTATGGCAGTATGGCACTAACTTCCTTCCCCCCAACAAACAGAAAAAGAAAACACTAACCTGCCGGTAAGATGTCGAGTAAGGTCCAGGCGGAGAAGAATAAGGAAGAGCGTTGTTTGGAACAGGAAGTTGAGAAACAGGGCTATAGTTGCGTTGTAGGCAAAGTTCTGGACGGAAGGCATGAAGGAGAGGGATCCCAGGGCAAATGCGATCTGGATAGGAATTATACTTTGTTAGAGCAAGATATATGGGTGTGGGTGGATGGATGGGATAGGTATTATAAGGTGGGTGCACCCGGGTGGACCGTGGGGTGGGTGGATGGGGGTGGATCGTGGGGTGGGTGGACTTTGTGGTGGTTGGGTGGGTGACCTGGGCGTGACTAGAAACTAAATGCATATTCTGAGTTCTGACTTCAATAAATTATTGATGAACAACAGCAACTTAAGGCTTTACTTGTGCAGTTGCAGTTGTGTTGGTTAATAAATTCATTGAGCGGGTCACGCCAAATAACAGCTATGAACCGCAACAGCAAGAAACTTTAGGTATTTAGTTAGCAGGTTGATTTAAATTATTTCAAATTGCTCGTGATGGAGGCCAGCTGCTCTTTGTACAACTACGTAGGCTGCAGGGCATTGTCATTACAATTTGTATTCCTTTGTAACTTTTTGGGTTGTCGTTGAATATTTAAAGTGTGGTTGAATATTTAAAAGAACGAGCGTCGAGCGATGCAAGTGTTGCGATCAGACTATATTTATTGCTTTTATAGTTATTATTGGACCCATTGAGGGATTATATCCTTTTATTACACTAAACCTCCATTTGTAAACCTATACCACGAACTGATAACCTTTACATTAGCAGTCAGGTGCCGCTAGACCCCGTTAAATTATTAAAACAGCTGCGACAGCAATTGCGCTCAGATCTGGTCGGCGCCGTCAGACAGTACATACTATTTTAGCTTGTGTATATAAGTCATGATAAACGCTGAGTTGGATTCGATAATTTCTGGACTGAGGAACCTATCAAGTGTTGAGGAGAATCATGGTGGGCTGTGGAGTAATAACGAGATAGCGGAGGTGATTCTGGATGTGAATGGAGAACGTATTGACCAATGGGTAGGATGCAGTATATGTAATTCAGTAGCAGCTAGGTTCTTTTATTAGTACAGTCGGACCCCGATTTAGTGGCATCCTCGGGGGGAAAAATCCTGCCACTAAATCGGGGTGCCACTAAATCGGGGTCCGACTGTATAACGTGTCATTAGTCATTACACCATACATGTCTGATATCCTCCCAGGACGCAAGAAAGCTACTTGAGGACGGCCAGGGGGTAGCAGCGATCAACATGACATACCCTTCTCTGGGGGTATTTGCTACAGTAATCCTCCTATCCGCTGAGCTGGTAGAGGAACTGGACGGCACTGAAGCCTGGAACAAGATGACCGCATTCCTTGTGAACTCAACAATAGATTACAATGGTGCTGTACCGGATAGGACAGATTCCATTGTCTTTCCTGTCACTGAGCTCCTGATATGGCTAGGTTACCCTGCTGTCATGGTGATAATGTCTGCCATCACCTTTCTGTTGAGGTTTACAAAGAGAGAGAATTGGACACTGAGATTGTTACGATGTAACCAGCCCTTTTGGTGCTTTGTTAACGGATCACTTCTTTGTGGATGTGTGTTGCACTTTTACATACCTTCCCGCTACTTGTTTCTTAAACCTATCATGCTTATCTTGACACAATGCAGCTTAGGAGCTTTCAAGCTTAGCTCTATCAATGTGTATGTGTTTCAAATTTATATGATCGCGTTCCCGCTGAAGTTTAGAATTCACAAAAATACTATTGTTCGTGCTGCTGCAGTTTCATGTTGGTGTCTTGTATTTCTCTTCACAACCGTGTTCACGGGTTGGTTTGTCATCGAGGCTTACAACCGTCACTCACTATGTTTCTTCCAAGACCGGCAGCTCACTAGGACAATAGTCACCAACACCTCCATTCTCGCTAGTTTTGGGGTCAGCTTGTTTTGCTGTGTTATCTATCTCTTAATCTCATTCAAAAACTACATGGCCTCCCACAAGCTTGTGTCTGGTGCCCGGCAAAGGATTAGTATGCTGACAGTTGCCAACTCCTTCGTTGAAATTATATATGATATAGTGCTACTTGTCACAAGGCCATATAATGCGAGTAGCTGTTTTAGATTGAATATGGTGGGTACTAATGTGGCGGGAAGTTGTTCTTTTGTAAGTAGGGCACTTTATCAAATGGGTAATATATCTATTTGCGATATAGTGAAACTGTCAGTTCAAATATCTCTTCATGAAGCCACTTTTCTCACATTTACAATGTTGAAGGCGGTAGTAGCTAGGGTTCGCAGCTCTAGCAAACAGGTTCAAGAAACCCTTCAGCTCGATGATACACCCCCGGCTTCCCCGGACTAAAAAGAGGTCGCAAAATCAATATTCGCAGCTATTTTTAAATTTATCCACGGGCCATTACTAGCTTGTAATGGCAGCCAAATATAATCCCATAATTTAATGATGCTAAATTGTTATTTTTAAGTATACCTACATGAAAATCTAAATACAATTCAAGCTGTTAACTATTGTTTGTTTTCTGGTTCTTGAAAATGAAAAGCAATGCTATCAATGTTATAACAGTACTGGGACCCCGGTTTTTAGTAAAACCTACCATTTGACAGAGTGAGCTGGATATGAAATATACTTTGTTAATAAAGGGGGTGGGGTGGGAGGGGTGGGGGTGGGTGGGATGGGGTGGGGTGGAGGGGGGTGTAGGGGGGTGTGGGTAAATGTGTGTGAATACTGCACCTACCATTTGACAGAGTGAACTGAGAATCATTGAAGGAAAGGTGTCCCTCATCATACAGCTTAGAACACCCTTCACAGACTCCTTATCAGGTACCTCACCCCTCTCAATCCTCTCTGTGATCTGTCTCTGAACCCCCTGAACCATGATGTAAACATTGTCTACACCCACAGCAAGAATCAGGAATGGCACCACTTCAATAACGATCAGCGTGGAGGGTAGACCTGCGTAGGAGGTCACCCCCAGAGCACTGATGACACTGGCAAAGGCCAGTATCACTCCACCAACACCTAACAGCGCCTGAGGGAGAGGGATGTGATATTATGGTTCAAAATGTAAAACTTTTAAGAATCACATCTCATTGTAATGATTGCCCTATAATAATCATGTTCACTCCCCGCGGTTATTCATACCTTTGAATTAAGAAGACAACCTTTTGGTGATGTATCAAAGTCTCCTAAGGTTACACCTACATACACGAACATTAGAATATAGCTCAGTACAATGGTGAACACATCAGCGTGTGATGCTCTATCTATCTCATCCTGTCAAGGGGTATGGCTGGTTTTATGAAGGAGTAAACATTTTTATTTATAAAGGAGCAACAAGACATCAATTTGGACACCGATTTACTGGGCCCCGGTTTACCGGAACCCCGATTTACGCGGGATGATACACTTTCCCCGAAATGGGAAAGTAACGGTATTTGCACCCCGATTTACTGGGCAAACTCCTTTCCCTCGAGCATCCCGGTAAATTGGGGTCCGAGTACTGTACCTCTAATGCACGGTCAGTTGAAAAGGCGATGTCCATTGTGTCTGATTTGACTTTGATCTGCTCCAGCAGATAATCCTTCAGGGCAGTTTCCCAAGCCAATATGGATTCCAGTTTCTCGGTGGATCCGTCCAGAGCAAAGGTGACAATGATGGAGTTGGATTTGAGGTAGTCATACGTCTCCTCGTTATAGCCACCTGCAGGGAAATAGAGTGGGGTGTTACAGCTGGCTTCCGATCCAGTTGGTATGAAACAATTGTTGGGTATAATAAGCGAAACAGGCAAGATCTATACTTTGAATTGTTCATATAGTTTCTTTTTAGCACAGTGTCAGGGGACTCATTACTCAAGATCTATACTCTGTCAATAGTCAATACATTACATTATTATAGTAATTAATACAATTGCACAAACTGTACCTACCCAGGACATATTTGGTTTCGGAGGGACCTCTGAAGGATGCCAGACATTCAGGGAGGAGGTTGGCATCGGCACACTTCTCAAACTTCTGTAAACAGTGGTGGGTGGTTTTTAAAGATGTCTTGACGGCGATACGTTTCTTGCTGGTAATTGAAGATTCTGGCCGGCAATAATTGAGTGTGATTATTATTACGAGTATAATAACCAGCAAATATATTGCTTGTAGAGCGAGCGAAGTGTCACAATATAGGCAACTCAAATGTTGTAATACCGTTATGTACGAGGTGGGTGCGTTGAGAGCATCCCTATCATTATCAAGCCATTGGAAGATGGATAATGTGGCACAGTCCTCCCCAGGATCAGTGGTGTTGAAATCACCAAGGGGCTTATAACAGATATCCGAATACTCAACATCGTCCCCATTACCATCTGGGTTTGGCACTGACAGGGAAGGGTAAACAGCTTGTTAATTAGCTCATATCAACCATGCAGTAGTTGATGTACTTGATGTACCTATACTATAAGTATACTTGGTTAGTTAGTCCTGGTCAAATTTTCTGGAACGATAAATATGTGATTCCTAGATAGGTTCATAATGATCAGTATACTTATAACTATTGTCATTAACATATTCCTACCTTTTATGTTTTGTATATAGCTCATCATATCATAGATATTCTTCAAATTATCTGAGGTAAAGAGTCCAGAGACATCCTTTCCATTTACATTGTACAGGGTGTCACTTTTCTGTTTGACCACCATCTGACATGCCCTGTAAGAGGTGCCAAAAAGACCATCATAATCCACCTTCTGCTGTCTACTGACACTACTCTCAGAAGTCCACAGTCGGATCGGATCTGGCAGGAGAGGAGCTATCAAATAAAGGCAAGTAGAATCGTCTTACTAGTTTCATACATGACACATGCTTAGGCATAACATTGGGCATCACATATATGGAGATCTTAGATCAATTGATACTATATTAGTCCACGATATATTGAATCAATTGAAACACATCATTTCGTTCTATACTAACTATACTAACTATATATATAGTTATAGTATTACTACCCACCCGTTGTGATGGAGAAGTTGTACCATCCTCCACAACAAATAGCAACTAGAAATATTGACAGTCCCAGGACAGTCCAACAATATCGGTATATCAGATTGGACCACATTTCACCTGTTAGAATTGGATTGTTATATTAGTAATTATATTACATATAGCTGGTATATTTTGGTAAACATACTGGACCGCTGGGCCAGGGTCCGTTATAATTGCTACATCAATTTTCTGTAAAATATGTAAATTACCGAGTCGAGGGCCCCATCTTAGCCAGAATGAGAAAATACTATCTTTCTTTGTTATCAGTGACCTAGCTTCGTCGTGATCTGTAAACAAGGTACTGTTAGCACTGTTAGCACACATATATCCGTGTAACGGAGAATTGCTGTAAAACCAAAGAACAAAGCAGAAATGATATGTAGGGGAATGGGCAAATACGAAATTAAATGCACATTAGATCTGCAATAATACAACTATTTGAAATCAAATAAATGTGTGTTCTATTTCGCATTTGCCCATCCCTTCTTCTATATCACTAACATGTACCAAATAAGATGTCATGCTTTATCAGTATAATAGCTGCATGCTTGAAAGAAAATCTTGGCGGGGTTTCATTTTGTTTGAAAACCTCAAAATCTTTCACCAGGAACCGACCGACACAAGTAAACAACCAATCAGAACTCGTTATTTAGGTCAGGTGACTGGTTATCAGCCAATCAGGGACTAGTATTTCCTGATTCGGTCGATTCCTGTCTTTCGCACACAATATTGCTCTCAATCCCACACATAATAAAATCAAGCATTTTGTTGTAAGATTGCCATTCTGCTCTCAATTACCGAAGTCATGATCGATTAAATCAGAAGACATATCGGACTCGTGTCGACCGTCTGAGGAAAGGGGGCGAGGGTTTTGGGGGAGGACCGTCTGAGGAAAGGGGGGAGGTTTGGGGGAGGACCGTCTGAGGAAAGGGCGGGGGTTTTGGGTGAGGACCGTCTGAGGAAAGGGCGGAGGTTTGGGGGAGGACCATCTGAGGAAAGGGCGGGGGTTTTGGGGGAGGACCGTCTGAGGAAAGGGCGCGGGGGTTTTGGGGGCGAAAGGGCGGGTTTTGAGGGCGGGGTACGTGCTTGAGGTAACCAGGGCGGGTGTGCAACAAGATCAGAAGATGGTTTCCAGTGAAGTAAGAGCTATTATTATGAGGCTTGCTTTACAAGGGACATTATGATAAAAGAGACATATATATACGACATATTCTATGTGGAAAAGACACTCAGAAGACAACATATTATATAATATTAGGCTTTTTAAGAAGACGTCTTATGTCGGTATCAGTATAGAGATCCTAAATAACGAAAGACATATAATTGAAGTTGCTGATAATCATTACGTTGATATAAAGCCAGTAGTGGCGTCCCTGGATATTTGATCAAATCTTCATTTTCAGCGTCAACTACTACATAGGATATATATGACACATTATAGGGGTTACATACACCAATATCAATTAGTTGGGGGTTCCATGATATCATGGGGGATTAGGGGTTCACATTAAATGAATATATATATAGACAACCACAGCACATGAAACATATGACAATGGCAGCTGTAGTACAACAAATGAAGCGATTTTCCTCATAGTTATGTAATTTAACAATTTGACAAGATTAATTAGTTAATTACACTTAATTAATTAGTTAAATATTACACTTACGGCCGTGGACGGTGCTGGCTGTAGAAAGTTGTGGCGAAAAGGGGGCAACTGGTGGCTTCTGAAGACTACTTCGTCCTTACGTGACCATTCGTTTTCCCTCTTGAGGCGGCCTGTGGGAAACATGGGAAATATAATATTGTACAATTATAAGCGTATTATAAGGTACTTTCGATCCTTTTCATTATATCGATCAGTACACAATTATACTTTGCAGGAATTAGGACGCTTACCAAGTTAGGGCTTGTCATATCGATGGCTTGGTTTTGCTGTCCTTCCACAGGTTTCACATCCGTCATGCCTACTGAACAAATACAATATAGGGTAGCGACTGGCTATTTGAAATGGCGGCTGAATTGAAACACTCCCTCTACAGGCCAGTGCAGGTGCACCTGACATCAGTGGGAGCTTGGCATGACACTGTTACTACACTGACCGTTATTGGAGGCTGTTTTCCTTGGTTTATGAAGGAATGTAGGAACAACCACTGCTACTATTAGTACCAGCCAGATACCCAGGCCAGTAGGAAGGGTGAAGTGCCAGTACACTGTAGTGTCATCTTCAACAATCACGGGGCACACCTTAGCGTCACAGTCCGTACACAGGCAGGTCTTGTTGTTCACCTCCTCGTCACAGTCGTATATGAACTGAAAATATGATGTGGTTATAGTGTATTGTTCAGATGTCCTAACCCTCCCAGTATTGTGGGAGTATAAGAGTTAGAATATGTGGTAAATTTCGGCATACTGTTATAGTACTACATGATTGCTATAACTAGTAGTGTACTCGCCAATGCCTGACAGTATAGTCACGTACTGTGCAACTTCAGTGGTAAGTGGTCACGCACTTGTGGTTCTCACTGCACTGTATGCCCCCATGCATATGCAATACACGACACATACGTTCCACTAATTGGCAATTAGTGACACTCCCATTTTAGATCTCCTGTATGTGGCACACATGAATGTACACAATATTGTGACGTACGTATCATATGCACGTGAAAAAGCTTTGTGGTAGGAATTCGCGGTGGGGCAGGTAGTGGATCTGGTTGTGGTGACCACAGTGACACATGGTTGGTGGAATACTAGAATGTGAATGAAACTGAAGATGCGATCGCTGCAGCATGTGGAAAACCCCCATCAAAATAAAGTAGCTCGGTGATTTAAAGGGCATGAATCCATAATTGTCACCGTGTTTGTTCATCCCATCACAACTATTAAATATAGCCCTATATATATTCGATATATAATTACCTCATCGCCGAGGGGTGTCACGTAGCTGACGTCACTCTCATCGTCCACAATGAAGTCAACCTTCAAATCTACATAAGGGTTGTCACCTAGAGAGACGTAGAATTCCTCCTGGTCACAATTAGCAGAGCCACACACGTACGCTATACCTGTCGGGGGGTTGTTGGGTAAGGGGTTACTGGGTTACTAAACAAGTCAGAGGGGGGGGGGGTAAAAGGGGTGGGTTACTAAACAAGTCAGGGGGGGGGGGGGTAAAAGGGGTGGGTTACTGGGTTACTCAACAAGTCAGGGGGGGGGGGGGGGGTAAAAGGGAGATCAGTGCCGGTCGTATTAACAAGTCTAGATAAGGGTTTTGCCATGTATGTACAGCTAAAGATCATTAGAAATCAGGAATAAAGAAATTTACCTATACCACCGGTTATTGTGTCTTTGACCCTCCTGCAAGCGGTGTAGATTCTCTCCGCGAGATCCTCTGTGATGAAGTACCGGATACCCGATACCACTGTCGCATCAGCAGTATCATTGTACGTCGCGTTCGTTATCTGCACATGGGGGGAACGGGTGATGGGCTGGTGATACTTAATGGGTGATAACGGGTGATACTTAATAACTGATATGGTAGGTGCTGGATTGAATCCACAATGCACTATTATATATGGTGTGCAGCAGACTGCAGATCCCTCATTGGGACCACACCGCTGGTATGGAATATATATGTACAATTTAACAGAACTCCGATTTACCAGAACCCCGGTTAACCCCGGTAAATCAGTGCCCAACTGTTATTTGTATCTACCTGTACAAATTGGGAATGGTCCGGGTCGCAGAAGAACCCACACTCAATGGCCTTAAAGTCGTGCATGCAGGCCTCACATCCACCAATGATAGGAGTCACAACTGCTAACCTAGGTAGGGGGGGGGGGGGTGGTTAACAACCACTGCAGTTATTATTGGGCCATCCAATATAGCAATTCATGCGGTATAGACGTTATTCCGGAAACTGTGACGGTGGTCCCTAAGACTCTTAGTAAGAGACAGATTTATAAATCGGACAATGGACGAAAAAAGTCTAGAAGCTAAAAGCTAAAACTTACTGGCTTTTAAAGTCTAGAAGTTGTTCCTTGGAGCAACACACACCATTGGGACTGTTGGCGTACTGAAATTGATTGTTAGGAACTTGGGTTACACACAAAAAGCATACACAACTTGGTACAGCTGCAGTAGTTCAGATGACGAACTTAACAACTTAACAACAATGAACAAAAGAGGTGGGGAGAGCACTCCCCTAATTATTAATGAACCTTCAAACAGCTGAACAGCCATTTTAGTACATTCCCTTTTAGTTACTTTACTCGGGGCCGACACTACCACTAGTAGTAGTGCCACTAGTCCGACACTACCACTAGTACAGTAGTGCCATGCTACTGAAGCAGCTGCCCCGGTCCCTAGAATGGGACAGAGAGACCTATTCAAATTACCTTTTATACCGTGCACAGTCGACGCTGTGAAAACTTTAGCGTTATACTAGGGGCTCTTCGACCAAAATTTTAAGGTCGAGATAAAAGATAACATGGCTAGGCCACATAACTCCGTGCCCCATAAGTTTTCTTCTAATTATATATATACTCGATAGAAATATACCATGATATGGTATAGCATGACTTTATGTGTGTAAATGCAAGTGGAGCTTCCCTTCGCAGCATATTGCATTATAGTCCAAATTTCGATTACAAATAAAACAAACAAACAAATAAACCACCTATACTAATAGTAATATAGCTACCTATTAGCTACTATACACAAACAAACCACCATTTTAACAATTTATTGCTACTACAAAAATATACTACCTAGCTACTATATATTACCATGGGGCAGATGTCCAGTAGAAGTTGTTGGTGTTCTGTATCAGGACTGTATGGGTCACTTCCATTGACCGCACAGGGTAGGGAGTTGTTGCAAGACCCCTATATAGGAAGAAGTATTAGTACATGTTAGGTTATGCAAAAACCTCAATTACCTTCTCATAGTACGTGCTATTATAATAATTAAGATTGTATTGTATTGTATTGTATTGTATTGTATTGTATTGTATTGTATTGTATTGTATTGTATTGTATTGTATTGTATTGTATTGTATTGTATTGTATTGTATTGTATTGTATTGTATTGTATTGTATTGTATTGTATTGTATTGTATTGTATTGTATTGTATTGTATTGTATTGTATTGTACACATACCTGTAGGATGCATTTTCCAGGGGTGTGTATATAATCATCGGAGTAGTCTTCTGAAACTGCAGCACTCAACAAGATAAGTAGAGTTGCAGCTATCACTGTGGAATTCAGTCGTTTCATACTCCCAGTTTTGTTCTATATCATGGCTTATATCTACAAAAAGGGTAGAAAACCCGGGGTTAGGGGAATATGTAACAATTTGTAGTACACGTGACCAGAAGCCCTTCAAACAATATGTTATACATGCAACGTGGTGATGAACGTGATATATTCTAGATACGGAGAGGAGCCATATAACAATAGCAATACGGCGGTTACTGTTATGGCGTGTAACATACACACACAGTGAATTCACATGTGAACCATGTTAGTCAGAAAAACACGGTGACATTGTCACCACAGACGAATTTATATTAACTCAGATGGCTCATTTCCCCAATACAATCCTGCAATGCAATGAACATCCCGAGATTATTTCTACTAGCCTGTTAGAAAAGATGGATGTACGATAATTAGCGGCCCCCCACAAAACATGTAATACATGTACGATAATTACAAAACAACTCTCCCCCTACAAAACAACTCTCTCAGTGTGTTAAAAAAGGAACACCCCCCCCCCCCTACAAAACAACTCTCTCAGTGTGTTAAAAAAGGAACATCGGTCCCCACGCTTCTACCATATGCTGAACAACAGCATAGAAAAGTGTGGCTGTTTAGGAAACATTGAACATTCCACCCCCTCTTATTACTCAGTTGAATTGAACCAAGAAATTATTTGTTATTCAAATTGATTCCCATGTACCACTTGTCTCTACACCACTGTACACTAATTTACAGTCGGACCCCGATTTAGTGGCATCCTCGGGGGAAAAATCCTGCCACTAAATCGGGGTGCCACTAAATCGGGTTCAAATAATGTTAATTTTCGTATATCGGGGGAAAAATATCCTGCCACTAAATAGTAAATCGGGGTGCCACTAAATCGGGCCACTAAATCGGGGTCCGACTGTAGTACTAGTTCCACTCCCACTGTAAAATGAAAAAAGTCCACATTTCAACTACGATTAGGTGTACGAATAAGCGAATAATAAGGTATAGCCAATAAGTTAAAATGTACTGTTCTGAAGATTAACTGAGCTCGGAATCGTTACAAATAAACATAATATGTTGTTAAAGGGGTAATAGTCGATTAAAAAGGCTTGAACAACTAGAAAATCAAGGCAAATATAGAATTGATAGTTAGTTAGTGTTGGTAGTTGTTTCACTTTTTTCACAAAAAGCGACTGGTGCAGTACAGACGAAATTGTAGCTAAAATTGGAGCAAAAACATGAGAGAACGAAAATGAAGTTCACAAAGAGAGAAAAAGAGAGAGAGAGAGAGAGAGAGAGAGAGAGAGGAGAGAGAGAGAGAGAGAGAGAAAGAGAGAGAGAGAGAGAGAGAGAGAGAGGGAGAGAGAGAGAGAAGGAGAGAGAGAGAGAGAAAGAGATTATAGTTTATAGATAGTTGGCAAAAAGCTTGTGTTGAACAAACCAGCTTGCTCCCACAGCTGCTGACACGGTCCTATTTTTACCACCTCGCAGCTAGCGCTAATTCCCTCTCTTTTTGTCTCCTCTCTCTCTCTCTCTCTCTCTCTCTTTCTCTCTCTCTCTCTCTCTCTCTCTCTCTCTCTCTCTCTCACTATCCTTTCCTTGTTGAAACATACACAAATCAAGGGCGGTAGTGGCAGTGAGAAATGAGATCACAGCAATCTGCGTCACTCTGTGTGTATAACATTAACAAGCCACGGATTAGGTACAAGCTAAAATAAAGGTATTATACAGATACATGTATGATGACAGAGATCCTATCCTGGGGCAATAGGAACCTTGTTATGTTCTAACCCTCCCTTTACATTTGTAAAGGTAGGTGCGGGGCGCCCGAAACACAGTCTAGCCAGGCAATAGGGACCCACTGATTGATTGGTGCTGATTTATTCATATGTAGAAGATAATATATCAATTCATCACCTATAGATCATCTATTAGATGGTCAAAGATTAGATAAATTAACACACAATTATGCCAAACTTAGATTAATGAGGAAATGTACATGATTCATCTCAGCTAGTTATACGGGTTATTATCAAAATAAAAACAGGTAACTATTACATGAGCTATAATCTGATTAAAGCTTATCAACAACACGTCAATGAATGCACATTGGGGAGGGAAGCCAGATCAATCCCGGATTTAGGGTGGGGTTGGCTTTTTTGGCCCTTCTTTTTTGGGTTATTTTAAATTTACCAATAAGCCTTAAAAATTGGTCTTTTCATGTATGAAAAGCCGAAAAAGCCAGATCATAAAAATCCGATCAAAAAAGCCCGGTCAAAAAGCAATTAGGCCATAAAAAACCAAAAATTATCAAGAAAAAAGGCAAACATATTTGGCCATGCTCTGCAAAAAAGCCGGGCCAATTTTCGATTTTAGGGCGGATTTTGCTTTTCTGGCCTTGGCCCCGGCCCAAATTCCAATGTTGTAATAAAGAAGTATCAACATCTTGATCACGCCGCATGTATCAAGGTGTCAGGGGAACAAGACAAACAATACATCATCGCTAAAGACAACATTGAGTGATTCATCAATTGGTAAAATCGAGCTGTATCTTAAGTGCATGATGATCGTGGTTCGAGGGAAGTAAAAAGAGATATCACAAACAGAGTGGCTGGAGTTGTACATTTTGCTCTGTATCGTATCAATCTAGAAATAAATCGGTAGTTTGTGTACCCTAGTTTGTGTACCAGTTTGTGTACCATTAATCTCTATTATAATTTGGAGATGAACGTCGTCGAAGTCGTTCGTTCAGCGGTATCTAAGCGACAGTCTGCTCCTTCATAAAACACTTTAAGTGACCAAAGCTGTAAAGCTGTTGTTTACACTTTTGGAACTTCAGTGGAAGTTTGTTAATATTTTCGAATAACTTTTAACATGCCAGTCTCCATAGTTACCAACTCAGTTGTCATGGCAACCGTGTTATTGACGTTGAAAGGGGCGAAAAGAACCGCCCGGCGAAGCCGGGTGGGTTATCAAAAAGCCCTTACTTGAGGCGCACCCAATGGGTGCGCTAGTTATATATAATTTAAGGGTACACCTGGCGTTTTTCATCATCGAGTGCCCAACCAAATGACTTCACCAGGGTTTAGGCCATACAAAATGGACCTCAAATATGCAATTTTAGCCCTAAAGTCGAATTCATATTTTTGCTACAGCCTATTTTCAAAGTGGCGTTTTTTCAATTTTTGTTGAAATTTTTAACCTCAGGACCACTTTTTTTGAGATAGAAACATTAAATTCTTGGAATTTGAAGAGAATATAAAGGTGAATAAGCCCAAAGAAGGATTTTTGAAATGGAGCTTATTTCTGGCCATGAGAACGGTTTACTTTTTTGCTTCTTTGACACGCTGGCTGAGAATGTTCCCATGCTTCATTAGAGATGAAAATCTGGAAATAGTTGCTCAAAACGATTATCTATGTGGCCCAAAAATTTTGGAACTTTCCCGCCAAAGATGTGGTGTACAGAGCTTTTTTTGTGAAACCTGTCTTTTTGAAAAAGAGGGAAATTCCCTGTATCTCAAAAACGGATGATCGTAGAGACCTGGGACCGAGCTTAATCGATTCAGAAGGTTCGATTTTGGGGGGGTCTTCTGAGAGACATTTTGCTCCTACTCCAACCGATTTTGCTGTAATTGCAAAAAAACCAATTCTATGAAAAGGGGAAACAACTCTATTCCAGTAGCCTGCTTCGGGCTGATTTCCCCCTTACTTGCTGATACCTTTTTCGCAATTACAGCAAAAACGGTTGGAGTAGGAGCAAAATGTCTCTCAGAAGACCCCCCCAAAATCGAACCTTCTGAATCGATTAAGCTCGGTCCCAGGTCTCTACGATCATCCGTTTTTGAGATACAGGGAATTTCCCTCTTTTTCAAAAAGACAGGTTTCACAAAAAAAGCTCTGTACACCACATCTTTGGCGGGAAAGTTCCAAAATTTTTGGGCCACATAGATAATCGTTTTGAGCAACTATTTCCAGATTTTCATCTCTAATGAAGCATGGGAACATTCTCAGCCAGCGTGTCAAAGAAGCAAAAAAGTAAACCGTTCTCATGGCCAGAAATAAGCTCCATTTCAAAAATCCTTCTTTGGGCTTATTCACCTTTATATTCTCTTCAAATTCCAAGAATTTAATGTTTCTATCTCAAAAAAAGTGGTCCTGAGGTTAAAAATTTCAACAAAAATTGAAAAAACGCCACTTTGAAAATAGGCTGTAGCAAAAATATGAATTCGACTTTAGGGCTAAAATTGCATATTTGAGGTCCATTTTGTATGGCCTAAACCCTGGTGAAGTCATTTGGTTGGGCACTCGATGATGAAAAAAGCCAGGTGTACCCTTAAGTTATATATTAGTTTCTTCTGGCTCGAGCGACCAATTTCGAAATACTTTTAGGATCGTATACATTACATGTTTTACATGCTTTACATGTACACAAGCACAGTATTATAACAAGTTAACATGCACAAATACAACAATTCACTTTCTAGACCAGCTCACAAGCACTCTCAATTACATTTCATATTTCCATTTTCAAAACATTCAACCAGGTTGAATCAACCTTTAGGAGTTTATGGTAGACTTAGTGTGTAGTACACACACTGTGTACTGTACAATTTAGTGTGTACTGTACAATTTAGTGTGTACTGTACAATTTAGTGTGTACTGTACAATTTAGTGTGTACTGTACAATTTAGTGTGTACTGTACAATTTAGTGTGTACTGTACAATTTAGTGTGTACTGTACAATTTAGTGTGTACTGTACAATTTAGTGTGTACTGTACAATTTAGTGTGTACTGTACAATTTAGTGTGTACTGTACAATTTAGTGTGTACTGTACAATTTAGTGTGTACTGTACAATTTAGTGTGTACTGTACAATTTAGTGTGTACTGTACAATTTAGTGTGTACTGTACAATTTAGTGTGTAATGTACAATTTAGTGTGTACTGTACAATTTAGTGTGTACTGTACAATTTAATGTGTACTGTACAATTCTTCTATAATACAAGCTACATCTAATGTAGGTGTAGACATAGCAAACAACTGGGGGAAACATAAGGTCCACATGTGCCATGTGGTGAGTAATGTGCATAATATCACACGGGATACATTAGTGGAGTATATAATTAGTAAGGAACCTAAAAATGTATCTATATAGTGATCTCTCTAGTCTCTCTCTCTCTCTCTCTCTCTCTCTCTCTCTCTCTCTCTCTCTCTCTCTCTCTCTCTCTCTCTCTCTCTCTCTTCTCTCTCTCTCTCTCTCTCTCTCTCTCTCTCTCTCTCTCTCTCTCCCTCTCTCTCTCTCTCTCTTTTTTTTCTCTTCACACACTCTAGACTAACTAAACTTAGTAAGGGGAAACTCTAATTGAATGGACGCGCAGTAATGGCGTCCCATCAACCGTAAAAATCTAACTGGATGGAAGGAATGATGGACAGAACGCGCGACAATGTCCGTGTGTTTGTCATTGCGCGCTACGTAAAGGCCTTTTTTACGAGCAGAATGTGGCAAATCATGGCGCGCCCAGAGTGATGGCTCCCATTATCAGTTAGATTTTTACAGTTGATGGGCTGCCATTACTGCGCGTCCATTCAGTTAGAGTTTCCCCTAACCGAGTAACTGATATATTTACACACACTCATATTATTGCTCAGGCTACAAGATAATATTGCATTTTGTGATATAAGAATATATAGTGAGACACAAGAATTCATTAATTCCTGATGCTGAGTATGAATATTGCTGCATCACGTGTAATAATAATAATAATAGACGTGCTTATATTCCGCCCATATCCTCCAGGGGCAACAGATCAAGAGATAACTGCTGCCACTGAAAGACAATCAGAGCGGGATACAAAGCTAGGGAAAAAATTTACTCTATCAAGACCATAATGGAATATAACTGACTTACAACGGCTCACATATCGTGGGAAAAAACTGAAGAAAATAACTGACATATAATGATAAACTGTCCAAAAAGAATCCTTGGTATACAAAATTCACACTGCTTCACACTCTGTCCACTCGTGCTTCAAACCCTCAAAAAATGCTTAATATAAAAACCGATACAACTGTTCCAAACACACTGGAGATAAAAACTGATACAAGCCTTCAGGAAGTACTTACGCCATAAGCCTCAGTGAAGAGTCGGGTCTTAAGTCTTGTCTTGAAGGAATCAACAGACAGAAGAGATCTGATGTCCAAAGGAAGTTCGTTCCACAGACTGGGTAGAAATACAGAAGGTCGCCTTCTCCTCAATTTAGAATTAGCGTTGACACTTGAGAGTTTCGGGTACTGGAGCCTGAACTCATCCGGAACAGCATTGGCTCTGGTAAAACGCAAGCTATCCACATCCTCACACGCTGGCACTTTGTCGGCTAGATAATCTGGAGCAGTTCGATGAACGACCTTATAAGCTGTAAGACATGCCTTGAACACAATCCTCTGTTCAATAGGAAGGACATGCATTTCCTTCAGGTAGGGAGCATAATCATCTTGATGTCCGTGTAGACCATAGACGAACCGAACACAAGAGTTGAGTGTTTTCTGTAGGCTGTTGATGTGTTTCTTCGGGAGTCCACAATACAGTATGTTACAGTAGTCCAACCTCGAAATAACTAACTGTTTGACAAGGAGGATCTTCATAGACTGGTCCAAACATCGATTGATCTGCCAAAGGTTCCTCAGGATCATACCACACTGTCTCTTGACACTGTTAACCTGTCGTTCCATAGTGAGTTGGCTGTCAAGGTAGACACCAAGGGTTTTACCTGTAGTTCCTTTAAAATCCACTGGAAAGATTTCCGTGCCTCCAAAAACAATTGAGGGTTCATAGGCTAGCTTCTCTAGAGCTCCACTCTTTCCAAGTAACAATAGCTCCGTTTTGGCCTCATTACACCTCAGCCAGTGCTTCACCATCCAATCCTTCACCTCCTTTAAACAATCCTCAGCATTACCTTTCACTGCTAGCCATCCTTCATCATCATGAGGAACCAGACTCATATATAACTGTGAGTCATCAGCATACAGTTTTATCCTCAGCCCATACTGTTCAACAAGGTCTTGGAGTTCCTCCACATACAGCAGGAACAAGACAGGTCCCAACAGAGAACCCTGTGGGACACCACATACTAGCTTGACAATTCCAGAGAGTTTTCCTCGAACATTAACTCTGTAGCTTCTGCTTCCAAGGTAGCTCTCAAACCAATTGAGCGCTGCTCCACAGATTCCAAACCGACTATTCAACACTTGGACCAGCTTAGTGTGGTCAACGGTGTCGAATGCAGCACTCATGTCCAGTAAAAGAAGTGCCATGACATTTCCTCTATCCATTTCCTCAAGTAGATCCTCAAACATACCGGTTAACAAGGTTTCACAACTATGGCCAACCCTATATCCTGATTGGTTCTTGTTCAGTAGGCTGTTATCCTCCAGGTAGCAGGTCAATTGATCCAATACTACCTTCTCGAGAACCTTCGAGATAAACAGCAGGTTTGACACTGGCCGATAGTTCTGCAAACTATCACGGTCACCTTGAGCATTCTTTATCGTAGGAAACACTAGGGCTTGCTGGAACGCCTCTGGAACAGTCGAACTCCTAATAGATCCATTAACCAGCGTAGTAATCCACGGGGCGAATTCATGAATACATCCCTTCACCAACCAAGTGGGGATGATATCCAGATCACATGTCTTGTCCGGCATATCCTTGATAAGGCCCTTGATGTATTCCACAGACACCTCCTCAAACTGAGCAAGCTTGCATTCCGGATCAGTCCTCAGAGCCTCTCCATCCTCCAGATCACTTTGTTCCTCAAACACTGATGTACGGATCTTATCCACTTTACTACTGAAAAATTCCGCGAAGTCCTCTGCTAGCTTTCCATCATTACCAGATTCCGGTAGGATACTCTCAGCTTTGCCCAGGAGGCGGTTAACCTTCCGTTGCAAAACTTTAGGATCACCTTTTGACTCCTCTAGATTTTTCTTGTTGAAACCAATCCTCGCGTCCTTGTCCACTTTTCCAAACTGTCTCTTCAAGTCATTCAACTGGGCTTTCCGTATCGGAGTCTTGTTCTTCCGCCAAGCCCTCTCAGCACGTCTGCGTAGTTTCAGCACGTCTTTGACACTTTCATCTTCTCTCCACGGCCTTAACTTCTTCCCTCTTCGTCTTTTCTTGAGTTCAACAGATTTCTCCACAAGGTTGCCAAGAGTCCTCTCATAGATCTGGAAGTTTTCCTCGGGTGATTCAGCTACAAGAAGATCCTCTAGTCCAAGGTTCCGCAATGCTTTCCTGAACAGTTCAGGATCCACAGATTTAAAGTCTCTGTACATGTCAATTTGTTGCTTGCTTCGAAAATCCACATCCTCAGTTTTAGTGACCAGTTCACTCAGAACCATATAATGGTCTGATTCAGTACCATCCTTCAGTATTTCCACAGATCGAAACTTCGTTTTGATATCACTCTGCCAGATCACCAGATCAAGCGTTCCACCTCTGGTGTGGGTCGGCTGACATGGAGTGAGTTGCTCCAGCCCAAAAGAATCAAGGAGCTTTAGGAACTTCTCTGCATAAAAGTCAGAGAGGTCTTGTACTTGGAAATTGAAATCACCCATCAAGACAGGGGACCCAGTCCGCAGGTTAACATCAGCTAAGTAGTCCACAAATTCCTCAAGAAACGAAGCAGCAGTAAACCGTGCCTTTCCAGTGTAAGGAGGACGATAGATATTACACAATCGAACCATACCTTCACCCGTTCCGATAAGTACTTCCTGTACTTGGAAAGACTTGAATGTTTTCCTTGTCGGAGATAATCTCACTCTGACCCCATTTCTGTACAAAACTCCAATTCCTCCTCCTGATCTTTCCGCTCTGGGAGAAGAATAAATGTCCCATCCATACTCTCTTATTTCTTGAACTTTTGCTGTGTCTGAGTTCTTGAGATAGGTTTCTTGAACCAGGCAGATGTCACACTGATTATCCTCCAGGTGATCCAAAACTCCAGCTGTCTTGTTCATTAGCGAATGGACATTTAGCGTACCAATCCGCCATACCTTTTCATTTTCAGATCCTCCCATGCCCTCGTCATGTACAGGTTTTTTTGCTCCTTGGTTACTCCAGTAGTCGTCTCCATCAACCTTCCTCTGGCATTGACATAGAATGGACACAGATTGCTGGACGCTGGGTGAGATTTGGCGAACTTCTTATCCTCTCTACTTCCACCTACATCACAATTGACACACTTCATTTTTCCTCCATCGTTAGAAGTATATAAAACAACTAAACATGAGCCATTTGCCCATTTGTGAAATTTAATCCGATCAGGCGATGATCATCACGCACACAACTAATCAAGCCATACTATTATAGTTGTACACACGTGTCCAATAGTCGTGCGATGAGCAGATGGCTTTAAGCTTTGTTCTATCTTTGCCGGTCTTTTGTCCGGTACTACATGCTACACGTATAAATTATACATAAATTACAAACATGATATACATATAGTAGTTTGTCAACCAAAAAAATATAAGCCTGCAGCAATTTGTAGGCCAGAAATAAAAGAGCTGACACCACCCTAATTAGGGTCGTTAACGACCCACTGTTTACACCACCCTAATTAGGGTCGTTAACGACCCACTGTTTACTCAACTGATGGGCCATGATCTAGAAAGCAAAACCCTAATTAGGGTCGCTAACGACCCACTGTTTACACAACTGATGGGCCATGATCTAGAAAGCAAAACAACGCTAACTGTCAAAACCAGTGAAACAATTAGCTGAGCTTAAATTGAGAGCTGATCGTCTAATGTGTATTGTCTTTACTTTGCTGCTCAAAGCTGCTCTAGGGATAACGGATGCGAGTTATCTACTGTCCATTTGTTTTTGCTCTTGAATCCTAATTCTGCTAAGATATAACTACTAAGATATAACTACCGCATATAGCTGTTAAGGAGATCCCTCAAGCAATAGGTAGGTATAACAACACAAGACAGATCCGAATAAGAAGTGTACGCAGATCCGTCTGCCTCAACTCACGTGCACATGTACACACAGCAGACTCGCTCGCACGATATAGAGGCGCCTTCAATAGAAAACACAGAGAGAAAGCGAGAGAGAGAGAGAGAGAGAGAGAGAGAGAGAGAGAGAGAGAGAGAGAGAGAGAGAGAGAGAGGAGAGAGAGAGAGAGAGAGAGAGAGAGAAGAGAGAGAGAGAGAGAGAGAGAGAGAGAGAGAGAGAGAGAGAGAGAGAGGGGGAGAGAGAGAGATTTTGTATAATGGTGTAAGCCTATGCAACACACTATGATCGAATTGCAGTTGATCGATGTTAGATTCAGCTCACGTATATATAATGCAGTGTACTATTTTAACTTTGCACTAACATCGTACTTAAACAGCCGTAATGCAAAACAAGTGACCCGCTCAACCTTTTCTGTACAGTTGAGTAAGCAACGTTGTTGAATTTGAACTATGTTTATCAACCCAAATTTTATTGTTTATCTAACGGATTCTAAGAAAAATTCTACCCTGCATTTGCCGGTTTAGGTATATCGTATCACTAAGTTTAAACAAATAAAGTGCACTTTTTCGTATAAACTTGTAGAAAATTTCGTGGAAATGATAACCACTGCAGCACTTACAAGCACTTATTAGAAACTATAACGGATCATTAGCGAGAGCTCAAAATAGCTCGCAGATAAAAGAGTCTAACAATAATTATAGTGTATAGACGATCTACTTCTAGAGCTAAATTGTACATGACGATACTATAGATCAAAATAACTAGAAACTGCAGCAATATTGCTTTACAAGATATATATACCGCGAGTGCACATATCACTCCCGCTGTGCGCGACCATTTGCACGCTGAAATATGCACTGTGCTTCCGCGGGAGCGTGCAGATATAGAGGGAGCGGGATATAAGTAAGAAATGTGTTCTCGCTGTGTTTTTACACCTTAATCACACACAAACACACAGAATATGACTGACAAGGTACTACACGACACAAAGTCTGTCAAATTACACTCACTCTCCCTCTTTCTCTCACTAATTATCCCCTTATCACGTTTTGTTGTTTGCTATTTCCAAGAATTCCAATCTCCCTCTCTCGCATCTCTCTCTTCATCTCTCTCTTCTTTTCACTGTTTCAAACTATCAGACGTTGTTTCCCTTGTGTGTAAGAGTTGCAGTAGTGTCTGTTAGTATTTTTGAGTGTGTTTTTGCTTAGTTTGGACCTTGTTTTGTCACATCTCTGTGTGTGTAACCACCCAAAATTAAGATTGTTTTGCTTGTAAAGTGTTTTCTCGCGGAATATATACTCAATAACGTCCTGCACGGCTGGTGCAAGCGCCCCTATATCGCACTCGTTTCACTCGTGCAATATAGGTGTGAAATGCACTCCAGCTCCGCTGTCGTGCATTTCACCTCCATATACGCTCTGCAGTGCAGAGCGTATATGGCGCGCTTGCACTGCGTGCAGAACGTTATGTACTATATATACGTGTAGTGTATCTTGACTATTTTACCCCACCGCTCTGCCTATCATACCGATATCTTATACCGCAATATATTGTCTGCCGGCCTAATATCTTCTTCGTACGTTGATCGTTCACAAAATAAGGGATGTATACTTTATTTCAAGCTTGTTTATAAATAACTGGCCATTAACTGCATATCGCATATAAATTATAGCTATTTATCACAACTCACTATTAAGCAAAAGGCATGAAGTGATCTATTGCGGCTGTGGTTGTGAGCTGCCTAGAATTAGACAGTAGTTGTACAATACTTCACAAGTACACACGCCTGGGTTAGGCACACATTATACACACACACTAGGCAGCTTGCACCACGGCCTCAATAGATCACATGGTGTACCTTCCTCTTTTCAAGCTATAATTCCCTGACCTTTCTTTCTCTCTCTGTCTCTCTCTGTCTCTCTCTCTCTCTCTGTCTCTCTCTCTCTCTGTCTCTCTCTCTCTCTGTCTCTCTCTCTCTCTCTCTCTCTCTCTCTCTCTCTCTCTCTCTCTCTCTCTCTCTCTCTCTCTCTCTCTCTCTCTCTCTCTCTCTCTCTCTCTCTCTCTCTCTCTCTCTCTCTCTCTCTCTCCGTCCTGCCCGAAGTGTTGCCACGTGAGTCTACCCTGGACAACACGTTACCTCGCAAAACCAATGGCAGTGTAGAACTGGCAGTGTGTAGACCAATGGGAAACGCTTATTTCAAGTCACGTGACATATATTTGAAGTGCGGTGTGCATCCGTGCACCCCCGTGTGCATATAAACTGTAGAGATGGCATTGTACAGCTTGTGTTTGTATTGTTTTAGTGCGGCTTAGTCCCTGCAGTGTGATCATCATACACATTGATTCGTAAAACCTTCTATAACTTATATAGTAAAACCTTCTACATAACAACTTATAATTTCAGCAATGCGATTTCAGTAGCCACCAAAATTTGCAAATAAAAAAAATTGATAAACAGAAAGTTAAAACGCAGTAGGAATATAATATAGGATATCTTTCACTCGATCATGTAGCTTTTATTTGCAAAGATTAGGAAGTCAAAACTCGAGGCTATTATATCAACTAAAGCAGGGATATGTGATCTTTGTTTCAGGATATTTATATCTTCTAGTTTACGTGATTGGGATAGAGCTGATAAGATTTCTAGATTTGTTCTATCGACCTTTCTTACTACTGCAGTTGTACCAAACGCTTTCTCTTGCTTACATATTATGTTACTTTGTTGCCCTCAGCACTCAACTTGAGTCGCTTGACACTGTCTCCGTGTATGAACATATCAACCCTCAACAGGGAAAACCATGGGAAAATAACGCAAATATAATTTGACTGCTAATTGCAAGCATGATTTTGCTTTAGCCAATTCGATAGAAGCTCTCTTGAAATTTAACTGTCGTGCATCATTCTCTTTTAGTAAGAAACTATCTCAGCAGTAAACAACCAATCAGAACTCGTTATTTAGGTCACGTGATTGGATATCAGCCAATCAGGGGCCATTATTTCCTGATTCGGTCGGTTCCTAGTAAGAAGCTATCTCAGCTTGCTTCTTTCTACTTTCTTCGTGTGTCGCTGGTTTCTTATAATGAGTCCATTAATTTGTGTGTAGAACAATTTTTATCTTTCTCTGGTCGAACAGTCGATTATATAGTGATTTGCAGAGCGTCAGTGTGGGAAGCTGAAGGATTTGGTGTAATATAAAACCATTGAAACATAATGCTGACCATTATTAATTCCCATGTATTAACTCCAATGTATTTGTATAGGAGATTGTATAGTCATGTTAAGATTAGTGACAGTGATATCTACGCTACTGTCAGTATCAGTCGGACTGACGTGTTACAAGTGCGCCATATTTCCCGCTGATATGACTTCAGATGCAGAGGAATTAATCGGTTCTGTCTTAACAACACTTAGTAAGTACATTTGCCAAGCTAGACATATACATAAAATAAAAAGGGGTTGAACAAAGCAGTAAGTATGTACATTATATTGGAATCTTAAATGTCTTGTAATGTTCTAACCCTCCTGTTACAATTGCGCGGGAAACAGGGTCGAGCAAGGCAAAAATGCAATATATTCCTAAGAACGTCCTAAACATTGATGGACCTATATATATATAATGTATGTTGACTGTGTATTATATCTACTAGGTGTACCAAGCTGTAATGACACTAGCCAGGAACTAAAGGAGGTCTGTACAGACGTCCAAGATGAGTGCCACCTTGTAGAACTAACGTAAGTTAAAATGTGATACTGGAGTATTGTAGGGTTAGCAAGTAACGAGTTATGCGAAGTTGGAAAGGAATGATAACCACACTCATATAATGTCTTTTCTCTCAGATCTAAATTGGGAGGGGAGGTAACGTACAATGGTAAGCTGTACCAGTGTGGAACCTCTGAAGGCCGAGACGACCTCTGTGGAACATACAGCATTCTCGCATCACTGCAAAACGTGAGTATATTGGGAAACATGCAGTTCTAAATTCACCGTGAGATAAGCTCGAAAATAATTTTCATTTTCTCTAGCTAGGGGGCAGGGGCGCCTAGGACACATGGTCTGATGTGCCTAAAATTAGTAATTGTCCCGGCCGGGTCCCAAAAAAGATCCCACATGAATAGTGTTCATTGAACACCCTGTACATCTTATGTACATCCTATGTACTACTATAACCCCTAACGATCACGTGTTTCTCTCCCCCAGGTAAACATCGACACATGTTCCACCTCTGGTTGTGCTACTGACACCTGCTTCAAAGCTGTCTCCTCGGCCTCCTCCCTCTCTGCCCTGCCCGGTCTGCTGGTCCTGGCTGTCTCCTACCTTGTCTTCTTCAGGGATCAATTATAGTGCAGTGAGACAATGTAGTGTCAAACAATCTGTTTGTGCATTTGTGTTTGTGTGTGTGTTTGTATGTGTGTCTACCAATTAAAGTCCTACCCCGTGTGTGTTATTATATAGATGATGTTTTAATTACATTTACAGATCATTAGTCGGAGTTGTTTCATTTTTTGTCAAATTTCTGGTCACGGGTATATAATTAGAAGAATTATATTAAGTGGGTTTCTGTCGGTCACTGTCGGTCACTTTCATGTCACGTGCTTCTTTATTGCTCTTTCTCGATAGAGTTATAGTCAGCGTCTTTTTCACCTCTCTCTGAAAGGTCAGTGGGTCAGTCTCTAATGTATCATAGACAGTTCAGATTGTACAATTATCGAATGTTATGTCAGCCGAAGGACATAGAACTAGAAACTGAACGCAATTACTGACAAGCTTATGTCATTTGTGTGCGGGAAATGAATGATCCAAAAATGATTCCATCCAAAAATGATTCCATCCATAAAATCATGGATGGGTGTTGTTGATGTTACTCAACAAGTGCATATTATCCCTACGCTGTGTCGGTCGGTTCCTGGTACTTACAACTACCAGGAACCGACCGACACAAGTAAACAACCAATCAGAATACATTATTTAGGTCACATGACTGGTTATCAGCCAATCAGGGACCAGTATTACTTACCGATCACCATTTCCTCGTCTTCCTTCCTGAGGTATCCATCGCATGAGGCACACGCACAGCAGCACCTCCCTTGCGCGTTGTAACAACACAAACAACAACACCGACCATGACGACAGCATGCAAAGTACCTGATGATGGGGGTATTAATTAGTAATTAATTAATTAGTACTAATTAGTAATAATTAGTACTAATTAGAACAACCTGCAGTCATGCAGATTCGTGTTGGAGTAGGATTGCTAAAATATATTAGGGTGTGTCAGGAGCCCCTCGATTTTCAAAATTTTGGGTTAGAATCACTACCTTTTTTCTGGTGGTGACAAATGGCCTAAAAAGCAACTCTGTAAAAAATTTTTGAAATCGAACTTAATTAAGCTTAGCAGCAACATGACTTAATTTTTAAGGCTTATTTTAACATGTACTACAACTGTTTACTGTGAACATGGGACTTGTCACCCAAAATATGCGCGTGTGCCAGGCACATCCAATTACAGTGACTTCCGGGACCCTTTGATGGTCGAAAACACTACTAGCCGATCCGGAATGGCCATGTTTATATAGGACTTATGAAGCAATATATAGCCTAAAATGCTTATTTTTGGCGCTACGGGTGATTTTATGTTTGGGCACAATATCCATTCAAAACAGTCATATTTTGCCCAAAACAGAAAATCGCCCGTAGCGCCAAAAATAAGCATTTTAGGCTATATGTTGCTTCATAAGTCCTATATAAACATGGTCATTCCGGATCGGCTAGTAGTGTTTTCGACCATCAAAGGGTCCCGGAAGTCACTGTAATTGGATGTGCCTGGCACACGCGCATTAAATAAGCCTTAAAAATTAAGTCATGTTGCTGCTAAGCTTTATTAAGTTCGATTTCAAAAAAAATTTGCAGAGTTGCTTTTTAGGGTCACCACACACCAAAGTTAAAATTAAAATTAAAATTTGACGTTTTTGGTCATAACTCTCCCATTTCTTGGCAAAATTGCTTCATTTTGTGCTTTTTGGAAAGAGGGCATCGAGCCCGTTCTGAAGAGCTCAAGAAACTTAAAATCGGCGCAAAGTGCGCGGCGTTAAGGCGCATAATGCGCGTGTTAAAATTTTAAAATTAAAAAGGTAGGCCATTTTTAAATTTTGAGGGGCTCCTGACACACCCTAAAATATATACATGATACAGATTAATTAATTGGTTCATTGTGTGCACCTACCAGATGGCAGCGATGATGAGGATAAAAGCAAAAGTGAGGATGTTGCTAACAACGGCACTGTAGCAGCCAACTTTAGTTGCAGTACTCGTCCTCGTCTTCTCTAGTGCTTCTATCTCTTTTTTCAATTCCTCAACCTACACGAAATAGAAGGGTTAGCTGGGTTTCAATCGACATTACAGCAGATTACAGTTTACCAGCTTGCTTCTCGACCGGGGCTGACTCAGCCGCTGAGCTCTGGACTGTGGTCAATCTGTTCAAAGGTTACAGACCACTGGTCTTTAACCTTAGATTCTAAGGTTAAAGACCAGTGGTCTGTAACCTTTGAATAGATTGACCACAGTCCAGAGTTAGAACAGTCCAGATCAGCTCTACAGCTAGCTGCTCTACAATGTCAAGCGATATATTTGTGTTCTATAAGTAGACCACCTGATCTGAATCAGATTCTGATGTACTACAGCAGAGGTGGTCTACTACTACCCAATCGCTTGACATTGTGGAGCTCAACTCGAGCCTGAAAACCATAAACTTTAGAAAAAAATATCCCCCCCCCATTTTTTCCAGAACATTCCGTGAATCAAATTTAAAAGGGGGCAAAAAGGTAAAATTGTTTTTTTTAAACCTTTTTGGGGGTTTTTGGGGTCCCTTGGGTTTGAGATAGGGATTTGAAACTAGTGCCAATCGTTAAAATGGTCATTTTTCTACCAAGAACCAAGTTTTCGTGTATATCCGATTTATGGTTAGATTTGGGCAAATTGTTGAAATCTGCCAACTAGGAGAACCGTAACTTGATTTTCTTGTTTTTTGGATTTTGGCATTTTTGACAAACTTCTGATTGAAATGGTCAATCGGGACCATGCTTAAGTTGTTTATGGGACAATTTTCGACTAAAATCCAAGATTTCATACCAATCCAATAACAGATCGTTGATTTATAGAAAATTTAAGTAGGCAAAACGGTCAAAATGACAACTTTTCTTGCTTATTTTCACCGTTTTGCCTACTTAAATTTTCTATAAATCAACGATCTGTTATTGGATTGGTATGAAATCTTGGATTTTAGTCGAAAATTGTCCCATAAACAACTTAAGCATGGTCCCGATTGACCATTTCAATCAGAAGTTTGTCAAAAATGCCAAAATCCAAAAAACAAGAAAATCAAGTTACGGTTCTCCTAGTTGGCAGATTTCAACAATTTGCCCAAATCTAACCATAAATCGGATATACACGAAAACTTGGTTCTTGGTAGAAAAATGACCATTTTAACGATTGGCACTAGTTTCAAATCCCTATCTCAACGTTTTCAATGGTTTAGGGGCCAAAAACCTCCAAAAAATGGTAAAAAATCAACTTTTGACCTTTTTACAGTCATTTTAGAGATTCGACTTCAACGGCAATCGATTCTACGTGCAAAAATAGGTGGGGGTGACATATTTCGTGTGCTAAGTCATTACAGTCCGTCATACACATTTTTATGTGGAATTTTGTGCTCGTATTTTCTGTCAGAATCTGTATAACACGCACGTGAATTTGAGCCGCGGCGCGGCGCATCTGCACGTGCGGGTTTTCAAGAGAGAGTGAGAGACAAACGTACAACGTTAATATGCGTCTCTCTCTTTAATCTCGCACGTGAATTTGAGCCGCGGCGCGGCGCATCTGCACGTGCGGTTCTTCCAGATAGAAATTCCAAATAGAAATCCCAGATAGAAATTCCAAATAAAAATGTGTATGACGCCGTGTTATGGATTTTTCGGGACCACGTTCAATATAGCCAATTTTGACCCAAATCAAATAAAAGTAAAAAAAACGATTTTAGGGCATGGACTTTTTTTTCCCGCACCGTAGCGCCATTCTGTAGACCCTCAGCTACCACGTACAAGTGGTGGTTTCCCGTTGCATGCTAGGTCGTGTTAAAATTTCACCAGGCACGCCGTGGGCACAACAATACCTAGTAGCTCAGATTATGGGTGCATTTCCCGCAGCGTCAAATATCGACAAAAGGCCACGGGTTTTCCAAACAAATTTCTTTTGATTTTTGGTCTAGTGTATGCTGACTGTATTATATCTACTAGGTGTACCAAGCTGTAATGACACTAGCCAGGAACTAAAGGAGGTCTGTACAGACGTTCAAGATGAGTGCCACCTTGTAGAGCTAACGTAAGTTAAAATATGAATTATGAACCATCACACATTATAGAGCAAGCTTGCAGGAGTGTTTTAAGTGTTACTGGAGTATTGTAGGGTAAGCAAGTAACGAGTTATACGAGGTTGGAAAGGAATGATAACCACATGTAAAACATGTGTATTACCACATGTATAACAATGATAACCACACTCACATGTCTCTTCTCTCAGATCTAAATTGGGAGGCGAGGTAACGTACAATGGAAAGCTCTACCAGTGTGGAACCTCTGAAGGCCGAGACGACCTCTGTGGGACATACAGCATTCTCGCATCATTGCAAAACGTGAGTATATTGGGAAACATGCAGTTCTAATTGTGAGATAAGCTCGAAAATAATTTTCATTTTCTCTAGCTAGGGGGCAGGGGCGCCTAGGACACATGGTCTGATGTGCCTAAAATTAGTAATTGTCCTGGCCGGGTCCCAAAAAAGATCCCACATGAATAGTGTTCATTGAACAGTGTTCATTAAACACCCTGTACATACTATGTACTATGTACTATAACCCCTAACGATCACGTGTTTCTCTCCAGGTAAACATTGACACGTGTTCCACCTCGGGGTGTGCTACTGACACCTGCTTCAAAGCTGTCTCCTCGGCCTCCTCCCTCTCTGCCCTACCCGGTCTGCTGGTGCTAGCTATCTCCTACCTTGTCTTCTTCAGGGATCAATTATAGTGTATAGTGAGACAATGTATTGTCGAATAATCTGTTTGTACATTTGTGTTTGTGTGTGTGTGTTTGTGTGTCTACCAATTAAAGTCCTACCCCGTGTGTGTTATATAGATGATGTTTTAATTACATAACAGATCATTAATCGGAGTTGTTTCATTTTTTGTCAAATTCTGGTCACGGGTATATTAGAAGAATTATATTGTGGGTTTCTTTCGGTCACTGTCATGTCACGTGCTTCTCTATTGCTCTTTCTCGATAGAGTTATAGTCAGCGTCTTTTTCACCTCTCTCTGAAAGGTCAGTGGGTCAGTCTCTAATGTATCATTATAGACAGTTCAGATTGTACAATTATCGAATGTTATGTCAGCATTTGTACACGAAGAGCCGAAGGACATAGAACTAGAAACTGGAAGCAATTACTGACAAGCTTATGTCATTTGTGTGCGGGAATTATGAATGATTCAAAAATGATTCCATCCAAAAATGATGCTTTCATAAAATCATGGATGGGTGGTGTTGATGTTACTCAACAAGTGCATATTATCCCTATGCTGGGACCAACGTGTTTCCTGATTCGGTCGGTTCCTGATACTTACCAGGAACCGACCGACACAAGTAAACAACCAATCAGAATACATTATTTAGGTCACGTGACTGGTTATCAGCCAATCAGGGACCAGTATTACTTACCGATCACCATTTCCTCATCCTCCTTCCTGAGGTATCCATCGCATGAGGCACAAGCACAGCAGCACCTCCCTTGCGCGTTGTAACAACACAAACAACAACACCGACCATGACGACAGCATGCAAAGTACCTGATGGAGGTATTAATTAGTAATTCATTAATTAGTACTAATTAGTATTAAGGGTACACCTGGCGTTTTTCATCATCGAGTGCCCAACCAAATGACTTCACCAGGGTTTAGGCCATACAAAATGGACCTCAAATATGCAATTTTAGCCCTAAAGTCGAATTCATATTTTTGCTACAGCCTATTTTCAAAGTGGCGTTTTTTCAATTTTTGTTGAAATTTTTAACCTCAAGACCACTTTTTTTGAGATAGAAACATTAAATTCTTGGAATTTGAAGAGAATATAAAGGTGAATAAGCCCAAAGAAGGATTTTTGAAATGGAGCTTATTTCTGGCCATGAGAACGGTTTACTTTTTTGCTTCTTTGAAACGCTGGCTGAGAATGTTCCCATGCTTCATTAGAGATGAAAATCTGGAAATAGTTGCTCAAAACGATTATCTATGTGGCCCAAAAATTTTGGAACTTTCCCGCCAAAGATGTGGTGTACAGAGCTTTTTTTGTGAAACCCGTCTTTTTGAAAAAGAGGGAAATTCCCTGTATCTCAAAAACGGATGATCGTAGAGACCTGGGACCAAGCTTAATCGATTCAGAAGGTCCGATTTGGGGGGGGTCTTCTGAGAGACATTTTGCTCCTACTCCAACCGTTTTTGCTGTAATTGCGAAAAAGGTATCAGCAAGTAAGGGGGAAATCAGCCCGAAGCAGGCTACTGGAATAGAGTTGTTTCCCCTTTTCATAGAATTGGTTTTTTGCAATTACAGCAAAACCGGTTGGAGTAGGAGCAAAATGTCTCTCAGAAGACCCCCCCAAAATCGGACCTTCTGAATCGATTAAGTTTGGTCCCAGGTCTCTACGATCATCCGTTTTTGAGATACAGGGAATTTCCCTCTTTTTCAAAAAGACGGGTTTCACAAAAAAAGCTCTGTACACCACATCTTTGGCGGGAAAGTTCCAAAATTTTTGGGCCACATAGATAATCGTTTTGAGCAACTATTTCCAGATTTTCATCTCTAATGAAGCATGGGAACATTCTCAGCCAGCGTGTCAAAGAAGCAAAAAAGTAAACCGTTCTCATGGCCAGAAATAAGCTCCATTTCAAAAATCCTTCTTTGGGCTTATTCACCTTTATATTCTCTTCAAATTCCAAGAATTTAATGTTTCTATCTCAAAAAAAGTGGTCCTGAGGTTAAAAATTTCAACAAAAATTGAAAAAACGCCACTTTGAAAATAGGCTGTAGCAAAAATATGAATTCGACTTTAGGGCTAAAATTGCATATTTGAGGTCCATTTTGTATGGCCTAAACCCTGGTGAAGTCATTTGGTTGGGCACTCGATGATGAAAAACGCCAGGTGTACCCTTAATTAGTACTAATTAGAACAACCTGCAGTCATTCAGAGTCGTGTTGGAGTAGGATTGCTAAAGTACTACATATGATACTGATTAATTGATACTGATTAATTAATCAATTAATTGGTTCATTGTGTGCACCTACCAGATGGCAGCGATGATGAGGATAAAAGCAAAAGTGAGGATATTGCTAACAACGGCACTGTAGCAGCCCACTTTAGTTGCAGTACTGGTCCTCGTCTTTTCTAGTGCTTCTATCTCTTTTTTCAACTCCTCAACCTACACGAAATAGAACATGATTAACTGGGCTTCAATCGACATTACAGTAGATTACAGTTTACCCTTCTCGACCGGGGCTGACTCAGCTGCTGAGCTCTGGACTGTGGTCTATCTGTCTGAGATTACAGACCACTGGTCTGTAACCTCAGACATGACAGTGCACAGTCCAGGGCTCTATACAGCTGCTCCACAATGTCAAGCGATATATTTGTGTTCTATAAGTAGACCACCTGATCTGATGTACTACAGCAGAGGTGGTCTACTACTACCCAATCGCTTGACATTGTGGAGCTCAACTCGGGCCTCGATAGTCGGGTTAGAACAATATGTATACCTCCTTTTCTGAATCAGTAGTCTTTGCAGCTTCTTTAGCAGCGGCAGGTACCGCAGGGACCTCTACAGGCACCTCAATAGGCACCTCCCCCTCAGCTACAGACACCTCAGCATCCTCATATTCAGCCTCATATTCAGCAGCTGGCACCTCAGACTTGGCTACGGGAGCTCCAAGAACAAGACTGGAGAGGACAACCGCTATCCCAACTAATAGTAGAACCTTCATGTCTAGTCTAGATCGGAACGAGATGGATTTATATGTGGGTGAGTCATGGGGGGGATAGGGAGGGGGTCATTGGTTCACAGCCCGGGGTACTACCAAACAAGGGTGCTTGTAAGTGGTGTTGAGAAAACTGTTTTTCAATAAACGGTTCCGGTTATGAAATTGAGAACGGTCAACCGTGACAAATTAGAATTAGAGCGAGAGCGCTGGATTGAAAAATGGCACAGTACTGTGCTATATCCGTCGAAATTGTTCCACAAAATACACCCATTACAGGCCTGAAAGCAGCTGTGTGAAACTTACAAATAAGAACAAATTGAGAGAAAGCAGACCCAGCATTGCAATGTATATTAGTGGTAGACGCAGTTGAGCCACCTAACAATTGCAGGAGACTTTTACATTAGGAATGTACGTGGTACATAAAGCACAGCTTTTACTCTACATTGAAGTATCCCAGAGCTGAATTTAATCGGAGATATTATATATGATATGGGACAGGGGCCGTGTTATTCTGCTGATATATAGGACAGTCATTGGACTGCAGCAGTAGAAGAGCATGTAGGATCGGATACCGGCAGCCCTTCAAGCTGAATGTCCCAGTTGTCAAATTGGGGTACTCTACAGCTAGGAACCGGACGTGATGGCTGTAGACGTGATGGCCGTAGACTACAGCCATCTGCATGTCCCAGTTGTCAAATTAAAAGGTTCTTATATCAGTTTGGTATCGGTTTTAAAGACCGATGTACCGTGGAAACAAATAGGTACTATTATACGGGTACGTAACAAATGCCAAACTAAGTTACCGGTATATTCTTGTCTACTGTCTCTTTAGTTTTACAACTGTTTTCTCAACACACACATGTTCACACACACATGTTCACACTAAGCCATCATTTGTATGATGCTGTATAGGAGCAGCAAGGTTTGTAAAACCAAGTAATGATCATAGTCCGACCTTTCCAATCAGTCATGGAATGTTTATCAAAGTCATCTATCTATCAATTTATAGAAATATCTCGCTCTCTCATCTGTTTATGCAGGTATCAATATCTCGCTCTCTCATCTGTTTGATGGGTCTTGTTCTCCTCCTAGAACAGAGGAGGGAGGTTGGTCGGGTACATCAACGGGCACCTCCTCGATACCTTCTCTAGTTCCCCCTTGATCATCATCTGTAATTAAATGTAATTAAATGCTGTATTGTCCACCAAGTATGGGACGTATTCACAATTCAATCAAAGGTGCTAAAAAAGGGTCGAAAAGTTGTGATGATGGAATTTATGGTACGTGTATGTAATACCTTGAATCAAAAGACAAAAAGGGTGTTTGTTGTGTGGAGGAGAAGGAGGCGGGTGAAGATGATCGTTGTGAGGATGACGTCATAGGTCCTCTGGGTGAGAGGGCTGAGAAGGACCACTGTGTAGGAACAGAGTTGGTGGTGGGTGAGAGAAGTGGAGAATATCGGAGTGATTCCAATTTAACCTCAAACTCGCTCTCCATCAGGGGCCGGAGGGCGAGAGCAAATGGAGCCGGGCCAGGTGATGAACGTGGTGAACGTATGGAGCGGTGTGTGGGACGTTGAGTGAAGGAAATAGCCGCTGTGTGAGAAGTGAAATGACATGAATATCAACCGTCAAAGAACGGTCTAAATCAAAAGTCATCTAAATATTACCTCTCTGGATCCAACTAACCTGGTTTGTCAGGATCATCAAGATTCAGTCCTTCTTCCTCAAGAGTTAGTTGGGACCGGGGTGAACCAGCCACCACCACATCTTCACCCTCTACTTTACTGTCGGGTTGAACGGTCGGTTGTTGTGGTAGTCCCTGTGAAAAGGGTGGAGTAGTGTCTCGAGTGGCATATAACTTTACCCCCTATTATAAGATTTCATTTCACACGTTTGTGGGGTACATTTTGTAAGTACAGTACCATGAAAGACAGTACCATGCCAGGTATGTACTGTGTACCTTGGGACTGGGAGATTTGTTGCTAGGAGATTTGTTGCTAGGAGAAGGTGTCCTGTTGCTAGGAGACGGTGTTCTGGATACCACTCTAACAGCTGGATCAGGAGAGGACGATGCAGGGGGTGGTGTATGGCGGTGTTGAGGAACGAGGGGTGTGCTGGTAATGGCACCAGGTCCAAACACCATGGGGTGGGTGATGTTCTAAAAAAAAGGGGGGGGGGTGTTACAAACATTTTCGAACACCAAAGCACACCCCAAACGACGTCACCATTTTGCCTTGCTCGCGCCCCGGGTTTGATCAAACTGCAGGTATGGTATACCTGTGTCATGGCTGTGTCGGCTCTGCTCTTCGCCTCCAGAGTCCTATACATTCTCTCGTAGTGGTGTTGTGCACGAGACACGTGGTGTACCTCAGCAGATAACGCTGCTATCTGCAGTAATTAATTAATTGATTATTGAATTAGAATTGGATGAATAATGCCATAAGGAATCAATTTGAATCTTAATCGAATATTAAACCCTCCCTCCGGGGGGCCGGGGGGGGGGGTTACCTCTTCCTGTCGACCGGACAGTTTACACCGTGTAGCGTGTAGTTCACTCTTCACAAGACGTAGCTCATCCTTCAACGCAGCATTACTGAGAACACATGAAATTAATTTGATGATTGTTTCTTGTCTCTGATCCAGTCCATTCAGTTTCATTCTGTTCGGTAGATCTGTCAGTGTGTCACATTATATTTCTGACAGCTATAATCGTCTCACGTTGTCTCCAGATCCCCAGATTTGGTACGCCACTCTGATATCGCCCGATCTGTTGTCATTCTCCAACTCTCCTCTTTAGACACAGTCATCTTTAGCAGGGCGGCCTCCTCCTCCAGCAATGCAGACTTGTTAGTTAGAGCTGTGTTCTCTTTCTCGTAGTGCATCCTGCAAGTATCACACGATTAGTAGTGCATCCTGCAAGTATCACACGATTAGTAGTGCATCCTGCAAGTATCACACGATTAGTAGTGCATCCTGCAAGTATCACACGATTAGTAGTGCATCCTGCAAGTATCACACTATTAGTAGTGCATCCTGCAAGTATCACACGATTAGTAGTGCATCCTGCAAGTATCACACGATTAGTAGTGCATCCTGCAAGTATCACACGATTAGTAGTGCATCCTGCAAGTATCACACGATTAGTAGTGCATCCTGCAAGTATCACACTATTAGTAGTGCATCCTGCAAGTATCACACGATTAGTAGTGCATCCTGCAAGTATCACACGATTAGTAGTGCATCCTGCAAGTATCACACGATTAGTAGTGCATCCTGCAAGTATCACACGATTAGTAGTGCATCCTGCAAGTATCACACGATTAGTAGTGCATCCTGCAAGTATCACACGATTAGTAGTGCATCCTGCAAGTATCACACGATTAGTAGTGCATCCTGCAAGTATCACATTATTGGTTATTTGAATCACAGCTCTTATGTGTGATTGTGATTGTGAATTGTTAAAACTTGTTGAGTAACAAGTAGAAATACTCAACAAGTTAAAACTGCAGTAGCAGTATCGCAGCTGGCACTTCCGGGGAGAACGGCCGTCAAATAATAACGGCCCACTTACTTGTTGGTAACGAAGTTACCCCTCCCTTGCCGAAGCGGCCTGAGTGTGAGGTGTCTTGGATACCAAACTTACTTGTAACTCTTAGCACGAGATTTGAGTTTTTGCTTAACATTTTCAAAGTAGTCCTTCTCCCTCTCATACTTCTGGGATACATCCGCGTATTTCAACTGGAGAGTTGTCTTGGTCTGTTCCAATGACAGGACCGCCCTTTGTAATTGGGCAACTTGACCCTCCAGCTCCTGTATCTGGGAGGGGGGGGGGGGTGTAACGTGTGTGAGATGTGGGGTGTAATGTGTGAGAGAGAGAGCTGTAACCATGGCTGACTAAATATAGGAAAATACCACCAATAGCTCGATAGAGAGACTTGAAAGTCTTATCTGATAAAGTTTATATTCCCCTTACCTTTGCCTCGTATGCTCTACTCTTCTCATTCAGTGTAACAACTTCATCCGCCTTCTTGGACACCTCCTGCTCCAAGTGTGCTAGATAGAAACAGATTAAATTGAATTGAAGGATTGAAGGAAAATAGACATCCAAGTATACAGACCGGGGGGGGGGTACCTCATTCGAAAAAGCCAGATAAAAAATGCCAGATCAAAAAGCCAGATCAAAAAAAGCCAGCTGAGACCCGGATTTCAGGGCGGGTTTGGCCTTGCCCCCCCCCCCCCCCCCCCCCCATTATAACCTACCCAATCGATCTGCTTCTGTTGTAGTACTCTGTCTAAGTTGGTTAACTCTCTCTCCCAACCGGATTGACTCCTCCTCCGCGAGCTCTCTGTTATTACAAAACATCATTATTCGGTGGATGTGATCATGTGTTGATTGGTGATGAGTTCCATGGTGATGTGATCTGAAATGAAGTGTGTGTTTCTTACTTTTGTTTTTTAGTTTCAAGGTATTTCTTGTTCAGCGTTTCAAATTCTGAAAAGCTCCTTTTTAGCTGTTCCTTCTGGGTGGTAACCCTCTCGTGGAAGTCAGTTAAATCCTTTTTGTACCTATACAAATAATTAGGAATGCCTAACGACAAACAGTTATGAAATACCCGGCCCTGGCGTGCTGGCAAGGGAGGAGTAACTTCGTTACCAAGACTGAAATATAAAAAACTAACTTGTCCCGTTCCAGATCATGTTGTGCCTTTATCTCATCAATAGCAGAAGTCAAGGTATCTTTCTTCAATTCAGACTGGTACAACTTTCTCTTTACTTCCTCCAACTGTAGATATAACAAATGAATGGCAGTCTACCTCGGCAAATGAATGCATAATGCTCAAAATATGACAGTAATTGTCATATATTCCAGTCGATCTAGATCTACTCCATTTCACAAAACATTATCATGACAAGACAAGATTATGGGTTGCCTAGCTAGACTGTGTTTACAAATGTAAAGGAGGGTTAGAACATATTAGACAATTTTAACCGGTTGTCTAAGTTTTCACAGTACACCGTTTCCGGTGGTTACAGTGTACTGTGAAAACTTAGACCACTGCAAAAACACTAGTAATTATAAAGTAAAATACCGTTGCAGTGGTATGTGAAAAATTAGACACTTTCTAGTCACACACACACACAGTGTGAACATTACAAACATTACAAACTGAGTGAACGAGATAAAGATTAAGTGAGAGAGAGAGAGAGAGAGAGAGAGAGAGAGAGAAAGAGAGAGAGAGAAAGAGAATGTGTGTGTGTGAGAGAAAGAGAGATAGGAAAAGAGAGAATCGAAGGCAGAGAGGGAAAGCAGATGCAGGACGCTCATTGGGGTGGTGCCATCACGTGACGATCACGTGACCTATAGTTGCAGAGGGGAAGAAAAGATAAGGGTTAGGGTGTGTGCACTGTGTAGTAGTGACTACTGCACACGCCTCTCTCTCTCTCTCTCTCTCTCTCTCTCTCTCTCTCTCTCTCTCTCTCTCTCTCTCTCTCTCTCACACACATTCTCTTTCTCTTTCTCTCTCTCTCTCTCTCACTCAATCTTTATCTCTTTCACTCAGTTTGTTTCCAAAATCATCTAATAAAATTAGATGACTGCTTTTACATGCTCTATTACACAACAATAATGTTAAAGATTCTTTCACTTTTAGGCCTCGCAGGCTCGGCCCAAAAGTACAACTACAGAGCTCGCAGGCTCGCTCAGTAGTTACACTTAGCGTGCCTCGCAGGCTCGGCAGCTAAGTAAAAGGATCTACCTCGACCTCTCGGTCTCGGTTCATTATTGTTGTATTTAGAACACTCGGCCTTCGGCCTCGTGCACTAAAAAGTAATAGACCATTTTACCCAGTCATCTAATCATATAACAAATTATGGGGAGTACCTCGATTTTGCTGTTGTTGATAACAGTCAGTAGATTGTTCTTTTCCTCGGCTTGGTTAACCTCGTTATCATCACCAGTTAGCCCCGTTAACTGTGCTTGCAACTGCAAAATATACAAACTAGTTTCCTACCGGGTAAAGTGTAAACCAAATTCTCGCATGCAGTTCTGGTGTACTACAATACTGTTCATTGGTATAATACCAATGAATAGTATTGAATAACTAAAATGATTAATTGACATAATAATTAATATAATATTTCAATTATAAGTACCGTAGCGTTAGCAATGTTTAGTTTTAGTATCTGATCATGAAGCTTCTCGGTGTTGGATGTCTTTAACTTTTCCCGCATTTCTGAAATATCCCGTTGTGTCTTCACCAGTTCCTGCTCCTTATATGTTACTGTATTACGAGCCACCTAGAACATGCTATTAATATATACTGTCAATGGGAGGAAAGGATGTGTGTAGGGGAGCCACAGGTAATATGGGATACCTAACAACTTTTGGCCATAATTTTTTTTCAGATGACAATAAAGTCACGCCGTCTTCATAGGTGTGTCTTATTTGGACCAGGCTAACACATTACCACCAAAATTACCCCAACGAATGCTCCACAACGGAGATCTCGCACTATCCCATATTACCTTGAAAATTTGCAGCGGAATTTTATTTTGGTGAAATGGGATACCCATTTTTAACGAAAATGGGATATCCCATTTTATCAAAAAATTGGTATCCCATTTTATCCAAATTAATTTTCCTTAAATATGGTAACTTAAAATTGCACTTTGCTTGGATTAAACTAGTTTGTAATGGTATTTAAGTTTTGTTTATAATTAGTAAATGGTCTGAAGGCCCTATATTAGCAGGCAGCCGTGAAATCATGAAAAGTTATGAACAAGCTACCTAATTTCTTCACCAACAGGTCCATAAAGCCTCATTTTACACTAGGGGAAACTCTAACTGAATGGGATCCCATTAATGGGATCCCATCAGCAGTACAACTCTAACTGATAATGGACCACAGTGATGGTTCTTTCTCTGTATTCTCTCTGTGTGCGCGCCCAATCAATCAATGCCCGGGCATGCCCAATGTACCGCTTCAGAGAGAATACAGAGAAAGAACCATCACTGTGGTTCATTATCAGTTAGAGTTGTACTGCTGATGGGATCCCATTAATGGGATGCCATTTAGTTAGAGTTTCCCCCTACTAAGTTCAACAGGAGGGGTAAAAGCGTGAACAGGTTCATTTCCTAGCGGGGTTCTACCTGTATATAATTTCAGACAGGTCCAAAATTTAGAAATTCTCTAAAATTTGCTAAAGAATTGGGGACCAAAAAGTTGATCGTTAACACATAAATGTGGATAATATTTAGTAACTGCTAAACCAAGAAAGCTACACGGATACCAGAAACCTTTTGGTGTCTATAATAGAAGATTAGATTAATGAGAATTAAATAATTATATCCACACGTGTAGTCGTATTCTGCAGTTGTGACTCGGTGCATTTTTTTTCAGAGAATACGAGTTATGAACGAAAATAGGCTATATTAATAATCGTAACTGAGAAATTTGCGTTTAAAATGGCCGTTTAAACAGCCAAAATTTCAGTATCCCATTTTTCAAAAACATGTTTTGGAAAAATGGGATAGTGAAAGTTTGGTAAAATGGGGTATCCCATTTCAGTAAAATAAAAGTATCCCATTATACCAAAATCATGAGTTTCTATAATTAGCTAATTATAATTAGACAAGTTCATTCTGATGCTCTGATCTCTTCCGGGATCGCTAATAAATGTCTTGCTCATAAACTAAGCCAATCGATAATTTCTCAAAGAAACAGAGACGTGTGTACCAAATGAAAAAAGTGGCCTGAATTTTTACTTTCCTTATTTTAAGATGACGAGGGTGCTAGTGTACCATCCAAACACTTCCCCCAGGGCTATAAACGGTTTCAGAACTAATCTAAGATCAATAATAAGAGTTATTAACTATTTATGAGCATGTAACATGGCCAATCTTTTCAAAACACCGATTTCCCATTTTACCAAATTTCCCATATTACCTGTGGCTCCCCTACCTCTATTATATCTTGAACATGAACCTCTTGATTGAGCTATTAACTCAAGCCAAATATCTATATGTATAACTATTTATTTTGAACTCTTGAACTATTTGTTTAGCTACATTAGCTGTATTATTAGACACACCTCTAGCTGCTGCCGAAGGTTGTCCAAGTCACCCAGGAGAGAGCTATGTCCACATTGCTCCCCAGACATAGCTATCTGGTGAGCTCTTCTCAATTCTTTAATCTCGTCCTCCAGTTCACGCTGTAACAAGGGTTTTACATTGTTTATACCGAGACAAAACCTGTCATGCCAGGTGACTCAAATATTGAATCGCAGCTGACACTGAGTCCGCACTCCCCACACAAATTGAGGACGCCCGGACGTAGAATATAGTTTAAGCAACGGCATTACCGCGGCCCTCTTCTGCAGGTTCCCGCGTATCATATAATCAGAGGGGTTACAACTCGGCCTGGAAGTCTTTAGTATAAGGGAACTTCTTACCTGTCTGATTTGGAATGCCCGTTCCTTGTCGGATAGAAGTCGTTCCTTCAGCTGCAGCTCATGTTTCACAGATGACAACTGGCCGTTCTTTTCATCCAATGTTGATGTCAAGGATTCCTCTTTTTGGCGGAGCTCTAAAATGAAGATTTGGCGAGTTATTATCGGAAAAAATGAAGTATGGTCGATACTGAGAAATAAACACTCCGTAGATAGATAGATAGATAAGATAGATAAGATAGATAAGAAGTTATTATCGATTGATTATCTGGATGATTCTAATTGAGAGGTTATGTAGCTTCAAAACAAGAATTATTGCATCTTGTACCTATTCATAATGCGTTGTTTCCCTGCCACAAATGGAGGTAAAATTGATGAAAAAGTTTCAAAACAGGATTTCTTGATGAATTTCGTGCTCAAATACCCCAAAAAATTATCCGGGTGGATCCACCCGGGCAGGGAAAAAATGAGATGATGCTCTAAATTGAGGTTGCATGGCCCACTTACTATCAACCCAATGTTGCTCGTGTTGCAGTTTCTTTGTTGCTGTGTTTCTCTCCCCCCTGAGCACTTTGCACTCTTGCCTCATCTTCACTACCTCGTCTCTTAGTATCAGTAACTCCTCAACAACCAATTCTACCTCAACAGAACCCGTACCCTCGCCATCCTAAAAAAATGTAAATCAGTGAGTTGGTGTCATGCCTCATTGCGGGGGGTTGGGGGGGGGGGGGGGGGGTAATGACCGCGTATCGGGATTGTGGGAATCAATGGAGAATGAAGATCTTTAGAATTACCGGGCAATCGATCAGTCCCTTGACATGTTTTTGTAGGCTTTCATGGGCCTCTTTCACCTTTTTACTATCGATATTCTGAATCTTCGTGACCTGTAAAGAATAATATTGTTATGTTCTAACCCTCCTTTACATGGACCGCACGAAAAGAGGATCGAGACATGCAAACAAAAACATATTCAAAATTCAAATTATCGAAATTTAATTCTGTCGGAATAGAGCTGAGCCTATCGCCCTAACTCCTGCTAGTGCAGCTCTTTACCTGAATAAAGTTCTCCATTTCCTTTAACGCTGTTTCGACAGATCTCAACCGTCGTTCAATTATACGTTTACTCTTTTCATTTTTCAGCACCGTTTCTGCAACACAAGAATATACTGATTAGAAATGCGAAATTTCCGTCGCGTAAGCGGCCTGTAGCTGTGATCGTCTAGTGGTTAGGACATTGCGTTGTGGCCGCAATAACCCAGGTTCGAATCCTGGTCACAGCACTTTTGCTGCTAATTTTTAAAACGACTTTATTACCTCTCAGTTGTCTTATTTCCTTGTGTGATGAGTCGAGGTGGGCATTTGAAACTGTCAGCTGGCTGGCAAGAGCTTCATTTTCGTTTTCAGCTATCTCCAAACGCTGAAGGGAGTACAAGGGTTATTGCTCGTCATAACTCAATACTCGGCCATTGATTATCGCTAAACCAACTTAATAATAACATGAACATGAGCTAATTTCAGAAAACCTCAAATTAAAATTGTTAACCACACTTTATATTACGGTAAATGCTAACAATTAGATAGTTCCATGCGCGCGCGACTTACAAACTAGTAATGGCCGTGCGCGCGCTCTCTACAGATCTTCCCCACGTGCAGTGCGGCAATCAGTTCTCAGAATCTTATCTCTCCGGTTCCTGATGAGATAAAGACTTGAAATTTGGAGGTAATAAAGAACTTGGCATGATCTTCCTAACCTCCTAATTTCAAGTATCTATCGCATCAGGAACCGGAGATATGCGCGTTTGAAATAAGGTCAAAATGACCCCCCTGGGGCCTGTCCCTTAGTTTTTTATATATGCCGTTATGAGAAAATCAACAAGATCTAAAAGAATACAGTTACTACATTCTTCAAAATAAAGTCAACTAAATTGACCAGCGAGGGGGACATGGTGGTCAAGTTTAGGGATAAAGTGATGAAGTGTTAGTGTGTGAGAGAGAGAGGGAGAGAGAGATACAGAAGGAGAAAGAGAGAGAGAGAGAGAGGACATTGCATATACTTTATATATAACACATACACAGTCTAGGTATACACTATTACACTACATACAGGGTGTTCATGTGGGATGAACGCTTGTAAAGATCCCACATGAACACCCTGTACACGGACCTGTTTGAGCTGTTTTGTTTCGTCCGTGTTCACCTTCGTTTCAGAACTCATGGTCTCCAACTTTCTCCTGCTGTCACCTGCGGGGGCGGAGGGGAGGAAATATAAATGAAAATGAGAGGGGAGAGAGAGGTACAGATGTCCACCCTCCACCACATGTACCTAGTTGTGGGCACATCGCGGCGACACCTTGACAGATCAATAGCGGAAATGGAGACCCATTGGCACAGAGGTCCCTTCTTTGAATTTCTTTCACATGTCTGTGGCCTGTAATACTTCATCCCCAATAGGCTAGCTACCTGCCCCTATATATCTGGTGTGTAACCAACCTATAACTTGGTTGCTGTCCAATACAAAATCACGTAGTTTATCGAGCGAGTCATAGAGAGAGAGGTTGGCGGGAAGATGCCTCACCTCCGTCCCCGTAAATACTTCCAAACTTTGCAGCAGCTTAAATAGAAGATATTATGTTAATTATGGTGATGTTAGCTGTGATACAATATGACGTAATGAGTTACAAGATATAGGCTGTTTATAAACTGAAAAACAACAAACCTCTTTACAGCGTGTCGCCTCGTTCTCGGAGCACTCTAATTCGACACGCATATCACTCAGCTCTCGCCGCACCTCCGATACAGACTAGGGCAGGGTATCATGTAATCAAAATTAAGTTATTGGAAATCAAACAAAAAGCAATGGAAACGAAATGTTGAAACACCCAAATACGGGAAATATTGACAAATCAACAGACGTACCATCAGTATTAATTATGACAATAGTTATAAGAAAAATCTTATCTAATACCTGTTCCATAATTTCGGTACCACGCTCCTTCTCAATTAGTTTCTGTTGAGCTTCTGCACCGGTTCTGGTACTTCCCTCTAGCTTATCATTTAGCTTCGTTATCATCTACAACAGAGAGGACAATAATACAGATGAACTGTGGGGGGGGGGGGACCTACAACAGAGGGACAATATAGGTGGACTGTGTTGTTGAGTAAGGGGTGGGAGACTCAACAAGAACTGTGTGTGTATAGCTCTGACGATTTGGTAAAGAAATGGGAGAGTGAGCTAGCTAGATTTGAGATACGAGGTGAGCGATAGGAGATAAGAGATATAAGGTGAGATATACGAGAGAAGAGGAAGCTGGGAGACGCCCCCAGGTTTCCTCATCCAGCTGAGCACTAACATGATTCTGTTCCTGGATCTGATGAGTTAGTAGCTCTATCTCTCCCTTCTTTTTATCCACTGTATCTTCTGCTGTCTCCACCTGCCGGGAAGTGAGTTATTATGTTCTAACCCTGGCCCCTAACCTGAGTTATTATGTTCTAACACTGGCCCCTAACCTGAGTTATTATGTTCTAACACTGGCCCCTCACCTGAGTTATTATGTTCTAACCCTGGCCCCCAATCCAAGTTTATGGTATTACACAATTTGCCCAAAGTACTTGTTCTAAATGGGTATAAAACTTGTTAACCCGTACCCGACTGGTAAGGCTGAGAATCCTCTCATTTAGTCTTTCCTCCTGGACAATCCTCTGTTCATCTTGCTTCTTAAAGAGAGTCTGCACCGTATCATCATCACTCGTCATCTGTTTCAGCATCTCCTGTTTACTAGCGGAGATGAAGGGGTTATCAATTGTTTACTGCAATGTAGGGGGATGAGGGGGGGGGGGGGTATTACTGCAATGTAGGGAGGATGAGGGGGGGGGGGGGTATTACTGCAATGTAGGGGGGATGAGGGGGGGAGGCGGTATTACTGCAATGTAGGGGGGATGAGGGGGGAGGGGGTATTACTGCAATGTAGGGGGGATGAGGGGGGGAGGCGGTATTACTGCAATGTAGGGGGGATGAGGGGGGGAGGGGGTATTACTGCAATGTAGGGGGGATGAGGGGGGGAGGGGGTATTACTGCAATGTAGGGGGGATGAGGGGGGGAGGGGGTATTACTGCAATGTAGGGGGGATGAGGGGGGGAGGGGGTATTACTGCAATGTAGGGCGGATGATGAGGGGGGGGGGGGTATTACTGCAATGTAGGGAGGATGAGAGGGGTATTACTGCAATGTAGGGAGGATGAGGTGGGGGGGGGGGTATTACTGCAAGAAGTATATGTACTATAAGAAACAGGAGAATCATATATTTCCAAGACATTCCATTTTAATTCACATTGTATTTGCTTTATGATAATCCTAACAAACTTACTCAGTTTTGAGTTCATCAATTTCAGTCCTCAACCGTTCCTGGGAATTTTTGAAAATTAATTAACTATTTAGTTTATAATGTCAACATGCCAATAACACCGGTCAACTATTTAATGATCTCCATCTTCTTATGTATACGTATCACGTTAGTGTCAATTTAATAAAGCGGATTATTAGTTTCGTATCATTATATTGGGTCATTTCCAATAAATGAGATATCTCCTGCACTGGGAGTTTAGACCGGGTTGTTCAGGGGAAAACTTGCAGGGCAATGTATGTATTATAAGGCTGAAATATATAAATTACTAAGTTCATTAGGTACCACACCATATGTTCCCATAAATCAGATCAGTGCTCCGGTAAATCGGGGTTGGACTGTAATTGGAAGATTACCAGAAAGCCCAAAACATATTTCCCGTGTTTTCAGTATTCAACTTGGCACGAATGGCAGCTTGCGATGAGGCGTCGCAGGGGCGATACCACACACAAGCAGAGGTGTAAATTCCTTAATAACCACAGAGAAAGAAATAAAGAGAGAGAGAGAGAGAGAGAGAGAGAGAGAGAGAGAGAGAGAGAGAGAGAGAGAGGGAAAGAGAGATAAGTATAGAGAGATAGAATGATAGAGAGAATATTTGAGCCTAATTTCCTGACTAATCTTTGTGACGAGATGACTGCATGATACTACCCTGTAATTCCGGATGTAGGGTAAATCCTGATACAATTAGGACTGCACCATTACGGTACATGTGATACCATTACGGTACATATGCATCATTACGGTACATGTGATACCATTACGGTACATGTGATAGTTGATACCATCAATGGTAGTCCAGTACTTCAAAACACTATAGTCCCTGGAAAATGACTAAGGCAGATATATTTCACCTCAATGTGATATTGTGACCTTGAGAAGTCCGGTAAATCGGAGTTCCGCCAACACATTGGCCGGTTTAGTGGAAACTGACATAATTAGTTATTTAGTTCCTTAACCACATGTATTATACATGGTGGTAACTGCATAGTGTTTCTACATATATCTCTCCCCCCTCTCTCTCTATCTCTCTCTTTTTATGTAAAATCAGACAAACACTAGGGTTGGTCCCTGTTTTCAAGTATTATAGGTTTACATGACATACATGCAGTAATTAAGGCGTGCTGTATCAGGGTAATTGCATTGTATTCTTTAGATTTCTGTGGTATACAGGTGTGTGTCAATTGCAGGAGACACACCCATACAGGCAAGAAGAAGGACGATGGCTGATGAGCGGACATTGTGAATTTTGAAATAATAATAATAATAATATTAAGTTTTGTATACCGCCACAGACACGACAGGGCCAGATAAGTAAAACTGTAACTGACACTGACGAGCTTCAGAGCGGTATACCTCACGCGAAAAGGTCCTTATATTCTCACACACTTTGGAAAAAACTCCTAGTTCAAGATATACTAATTAGATAACTGGCCACATAACGCTTAAAAACTGTTTAGATGAAAAAATTACAGACTTTATTAAATAAAGGGAACAAAGCCAACAGCCCACACACTACTTATCAGCAGCTCAACAATACTGATAAAAAAGCCCTAAGTGTAAATGGTGAGCACGCCTAAAGACCGCCTACTGACAGATGGGGAACACGGTGAACAACTCAGACGCCACACCGGGAGTCTTCGGGGGTAGAAGGGAACGCTTCACGGAAAAGTCTGGTCTTCAGCCTAGATTTGAACAACTCAATGGGGTGAACAGATCTCAGGTCTAGAGGTAAAGAGTTCCATACCGTCGGTAGAAACACCGAAATCCTCCTTCTCCTCAGTTTAGAGTTTGCGTTAACACTCGAGAGTTTAGGATATTTCAGCTTATAGAAGTCAATCACTGAATTCGCCCTCGTTGGTCTCATACCCAGAATATCATCATCCCTAGGGACCAGTTCCAGCAAATACTCTGGAGCTGTTCCACGCACAATTTTGTACGCTAACAGGCAGGCCTTGAACGTTAGTCTCTGCTGTATTGGGAGGATATGAGCTTCCTTGAAATACTCATCATAGCTATCCTGATGTCCTCGTAGGTTATAGATGAACCGTACGCAGGAGTTTAGAACCTTTTGAAGATTGTTTAGAATCCGTTTTGGGAGTCCACAGTAGAGGATATTGCAGTAGTCTATCTTTGATATGACTAATTGCTTCACCAGAAGAATCCGTGTACTATTGTCCAAACACTTATTGAGTTGCCATAGGTTCTTGAGTTGCAGTCCACATTGTTTCTTAACATTGTTCACCTGCCTCTCCAGGGTAAGATGCTCATCCAGAAGTATTCCTAGAGTCTTCCCTGTCCTTCCTCTACATTCCATGGGCTGCAACACAGCGTCACCAAACCTAATTTCCGGATCAAATACCAGCTTCTCAAGAGAAGAAATAAACATTTTTGTATGAAACATAATGAACGGAGAATAATGATCAATTAATGAGAGTTTGAAACATTGTTTTCGTTTTAACCAGCTGGTATAAGTAACTGTTATCCCTTTCTCTATCTCCCTCTCTCTTTGTGAACCTGTCGCTCCCTCTCCGTACTCCCTATCCGAATCTCTCCCTCTTTGTAAATCTGTCTTTTCCACTCTAATACTCTTCCGCTCCAGTTCTTAACTCCTCTTAATTAAAGGAGTAATTAAGAGAAATATTCTACCGCCCCATGAAAAATGAGACCAGTAGAAAACGACTCATGCAGCTGGCATTAATCAACACTCTCAAATGCGGAGTAACATCTCTGTCAAGTAAAAGAATGGCCAAGCTCCAAGGTAGAGTAGCTAAAAGATTACGATGTTTCGTTTTACTATTAATTGTAGCCCAGTGTTAAAGGGTAAAGAAGAAGAGGGGTGAGCATGAGAGAGCGTCCCTTGTAATTGTACAGGCCCGGAAGTGTGTACACATGTGTATAATAATAGGGGGGGTCCCCTGGGGAGTACCCTAATAGGGCAATTATCATGAGGTTACCATGGCAACTACTGCATACACAGAGAGAGAGAGAGAGAGAGAGAGAGAGAGAGAGAGAGAGAGAGAGAGAGAGAGAGAGAGAGAGAGAGAGAAGAGAGAGAGAGAGAGAGAGAGAGAGAGAGAGAGAGAGAGAGAGAGAGAGAGAACAATAATAATAATGTACCATTGTACAAACGTCAAAACAGTATCCCAGCCGATCCCAGCACTGCACGGATGACTGTATCAGTGTTTTACATCAAGAAAAATAAATAAAAAACCACTTACATTTTCAGTTTGACAGTCAGCTTTAAGTCGGTGTGCCTTGTTGGCCTGTGCCCGGAGTGTGTTTATCTGTGTTTGGAGTGTCACCACCACCTCTCGTCCCTCGTTGTATTGTATCTATATGAGGGAGTTTTAATTTCTAACAGTGCAGGACTGCAGAGAGAGAGAGAGTTCCAACTCACTATAACTAGTTCAAACACAAGTTATATAGTAAATAACAGGGGAGATATAATTTATAGGGGAATCATATAAAATATACAGAAAATATGGGACACCCTGTATATGTATATACATAGTGTACCTCGATAGTGTTGTGCTTCTCTTTTTCCAATTCAACAGTCTTGCCAAGGCCCACTATTTTGTAAGTGTAATCCCTCTGGACATCCCTCAGTTCGAGCTCTTTTGCAGTCAGCTGCTCGCTTAGATCCACAAACTGGGTGGAGATCATAAGTTAACAAAAGAAACAATTAAAATGTGTCTATTAGTGTCTTTGCCAGAATCCTAAGATCTAGTTATAGCACAGGGTGTTAATATGATGGGATCTTTACAAGCGTTGGGCTTCACCCAGAAAAAAGTTGACAAGATTATCTCATGAAACTTCAAACTTGGACTATTAGCTATACCCTCATTCAAGGTTTCTGGTGTTTCCGGAGCTCTAATACCCCTGTGAGTGTGTTTTTGGCATGAGTTTCTGGATGAAGCGCAACGCTTACATAAAGATCCCTGATGAACACCCTCTACATATTTCATATCCAGATTTACCTTTTCTGCCAGTATTTGATTGTCACTATTGAGAGTAGAGTTGCTGGCTTGTAGAGTCTCCGTTTGGCGTGTCAATCCTACAATCTGACTTTGTAAGTCTTTCACCTGTATTGCAAGTAAATTTGGGATCAGAATTAACAACTATAAATCGCGAAATGATGATCCGAATCGATCCGGCACTATGCTTTTTTGGCCGGTGTGACTATCCCAGATGAGCAACCCAAACCAAACCAAACCAAACCAATTGATACCTTTGCTTTGAACTGGAACAGCTCTACTTGCTGTGATCCAGTATTATCGCCTGCTGTCTGTAGCTCCTGCCGTTGGGTCTGACATCGCTGCTGTAGACACAGCACCTACAAAATATATGGATCAGCTTTAATATTAACGGGAAAATGGAAATATATCATGGTTTCGATTCTGTGGCTCATACCGTGCGCTCTAACTATGATCGGTAGATTTGGAAACTACTTACTTCCTCCTCAAGCTCTTTACACCTATTATTCCTGTTCACCAGTTCACTGTGCAGCTTATCAATGACTCTCCCATCTTCCTCACTGACCCGTGCAAACTCCCGCCGCAGCTGCTGAATTTCCTCTCCCAAAGTATCGTTATTCAAACTCAGGTCTGAGAAAAGGTTTAGATCATGCAATTTTATATTTAGTAAATCTATCAAATTCCAGAAGCAGAAACTACTAATAATTCACAAAGAGGTATACCTAGTTTTTGCTGTTTTTCTTTGGAGATATCATCGTTGAGTTTTGAAATTTCATCCATCAATTCTCCGACCCTCTCCGCAAGTGCAAGTTCATTGGCTCGGGATCCATCTCGCTCTTGTATCAGTAACGAGATCTGTTCACTCGTGGATGAACTGTAAATCGTGGGAGTTACGAACTAAGTGAACATGAAGAATTGAAAAAGAATGTAGATTCTAACATACTTTTGTCTATCTTTCTCGATTTTCACCCAGTTTTTTAATTTTTGAAGTTCTTCTTCAAGTTTGTCTTTCTCGATTCTAGAATGCTGCAAGACACTGTTCAGCTTCGCTTTCACCGTTATCACTTCCCCTGTCAATAAAAATATATTAACACGTGATTAACCACGAACTTTGAATCGGATCAAACAAATCAAAATTCCAAATTCCAATCGTTGAAGAATATGAATTATAAACTAACCCTCCTTTTCAGTAGCTTTAGATACGGCTTTCTCATAATCAGACAGCTTTGTATGATACCCATCAAGGAGTCGCATGACCACATCGTGGTAGGGAGCATCCTTCAGATCTCTGTGTTCATCATCTAATAAATCTTCAACTCTTCTCCTCTGAAGAAAGAGGTGGAATTAAAATTAATAACTGAGGTTATCCGTCATTTCCCAATGATATTTCCCCTCAATGTGCTAAATATTGTATGACGTGTGTGTCTAGTGAGGGGCGTGAGGAGACGAGTATTTTTAGGTGGACCCATAAAGGGAAGATCTGATGTGTATCGCCATAACTTTATTTGTCAGGCACAAAAAAGAAAAAACGGTTGAAGTACATACTTCATTGAGATGTTGCCGTTCGAGACTTTTGAGTTGATTGAGCTGGTCAAAAAGCCGCCTGTTTTCCTTCAGCAAATCCGACACATCCTCCTCTGAGCGATTTGCCATGAAATCCTCCTTTAAAGTTGGTTCATTGAGATGTATCTAAACTTTTCGAGAGAGATTTTATCATTGCGAACCACAATTTCTGATTCTTGAGCGTAAATCTAATCTCTGTTCTTTAAACACTGATCGAATTAAGTCGCGCGTTTATCGAAACGGAAATTTAAAAGTGCAAAAACGGCCATCTTGGAAAAATTTAAGCGAAGACAGCAGGCCGAGAAAAATCTTAAATTTGGACTCATGAAGCCGCCGCGCACCCAACTTATTGCGCGTTCTTATAAATGCGCGGTCGATCGCGCGCGTCACTCTAGAGTCGGAACGTTCGGCGGGCGCGTCCGGCGCCCCTGGCGAACTCGGGAATCGATGCAGTTGCATCGGAATTCGGACATGATCAGGGTTTACATATTCCTGTTCCGGTTCCCCCACTTTCCGGTCTCCCATTATTTATACATATTTCTTCCAGAACACATAATAGGTATTCTCTAAATAATTCAGAATTTTGTAAACCCACTAAGTTTGTTGTTGCTGGGTTTAATCCAAAAACCAACATTGCCAAGAGTGGTAGCTCGTTAGAACTCCTGCCAGTTCTAATTTTGGAGCTAGTGGTGCACAATATGCTAACTCAGCATGCAAACAACTGGAAATTATCACACCCCTTAAATCACCGCCAGCTCTTCACCACCAGCTTGCACCCTTAGCCCTCATTTCCTCTTTGCCAGATATCTTGAGCACTTGAGGAACTTGTTCTACTACAATGATGTCCAAAGCTATCGTGTTAGCTGTCTGTCAGTTCCTGGCGCACACAGAACTAGTATCAGAACAGGAACCACAATACTACCACGCCACCATTGACTACGGTTACGACACAGATTGTGTTTACTACGACACTCAGACCGGTCGGGAGAGACCCTGTAACGAGTGGGAGCATGACATGATGGATGGAGATGTAGAGGAGGAGGTTAACTGGGACAAGGAGGTGAGTGGTGAGGGAGAAATGAGGTTTAACTCTGAGACTGGCCGGTGGACCTGGGAGGGACCCATGTACGAGATGGAGGACCTGAGATACGTGTCAGGTGAGGAGGAAGAGGAGGAAACCGCGTCCCTCTATTTCGATGGCGAGGAGGACACAACTTCCTGGATGACTGAACCTCAGGATACTTGGGTCGAGCTGGAGCCCCAGTTTAGATATTTCTCTAGTTCTGTTAAACCCCCCGTGGGAGAGGAGGAGACTGAAGAGGTTAATGAGAGTGTTGTGGAGGAGCAGGTGAACAGAGTGAAAAGGAAGAAGGAGAACAAGATGGATGATATCAAAAACCAGTTTGATCGCCTCCTCAAAAAAGGTAATTTAGTTTAGATTCAACCAAATTAATAAGATGTCATTAATTCTACAGACTGTAGTACTGCAGTCGACTAAATTTTACAATTTTGAATTGTGACCCTCAATTTATCTACTATTTATCTCCTTCTCCGCACTAGGGTACTTGAAAAACAGCCCAGTCTTGGATGATCTTATGAATGGAAAGTTTGACTACCTTCTCAACGGACCCCAGGAAGATGTTATGAAAGAGTACTGTGGTGAGCCCCTGCCTCAGGTTTACTATCATTGCTCTGAGTGGGATCAAGAGGATGAGAAACATTCTGCAGATCAGATCAAGGAGTCCCCCCTCCCATTCTTCTTGTTCCAGTCTCCTGTTGAAAAACCTGTTAAGTCTACCAAACCCGCCCCGTGGTCTCTCTCCCAGGTTGTGAAGCCCCTTGCTGCACCCAGAAATAAACCCGCCTACCATGTATCAGAGACCTCTACAGCTGCAGAAGGTGACAATCAGAGGGTGCTCTTCCGTCATGCTGGTAAAACATACGATGTCGTCACTGTCGATGATATCGTTGTGAGGGACTTTGGGGATGATCAGGGGGATGAGGAAGAGGGATGGTATGAAGATGATGACGAGTATAATTATGTTTATTAAAACTGGCATAAATTATAGTGAGTTAATTAATTCTGGGTGTACTGATTAACCAGTGGGATTTTAAAACGAAATCTGAAAAATTCAAATGATTCCTTGTTTTTAGATAAAGAGTTTTTGATCTAGTGTTCAAAATATATTTTCTGAAAAGCAGTCAGGCAGACGGAAGTATTATAATCATTTTTACTCGACTAATTTCTTGTTTTCCTTTTATCAAATTCTATTTCACCATCCAAGTTTCAGTATTGTCGCTTGCCGTGAAGAAACGGTGTTCGGACATCGTTTCTCCACTACAAGCGCCCGTGTAGACGTGAAGCGAATTACATAAAACAGATCACTGCCGCAGCGGTTGCCAGCGGTGGTCGATGCTAATTTAGCGAAGTTTCCTCACGGCGGAACTCGAAAGTGAAACACAGCTCTTACACTGTACAACGTAACATGTCCCTCTGACGTATAATAGTTCCACCACAAATCATGCCCCTTTGTCTCCCATACGTTTTTATTTTTATCTCACTTTTTTGTTTCTCGGCCCAAGACCGGAAACTGGAAAGGGAAGAAAAGAGTTTTATTTGCCACGAGCTAATTTGGGCGGGGAAGAATTATTAATTATATGTGAGAGAGAAACAAGCCCGGCCCCAGCCACGCCACAAGAGAAATAAAAGGTATAAATACAGGCAACATACGCTGGGAGAAATTGTCACAATTTGTAGGGCAACACATTGTTTTCAAACTGTTTCCGCTAAATCGTGGCCACGATCATGCGGCCTGTTGACTTCATTACCAAACCATGATCAGATTTGTCATAATATGACAATGTCACGTTGTACTTTGTAAGATTTCATCGTACGTCAAGGCGTGTGTGAATGACTGAGGATTTAGTGTGACATACGCGGATGACATAGAAACTTTATCCCGAAATTGCAATTGTTTGCTTGACCTTTATCCGCCAATTATAAAAATATCCAACCTTTCTTATATAGAAATTCCGGGACAGTTTATAGGTAGTGCCCGGTTGGAGTTTTTTACCTGGCCTCAGTTTTCCGTTTCTCAGATCTTACTTCTTGAAGTGACGATAGAATCTTTCATCGAGTCGAGAGAGATAGATACTAGATAGAAATAGAGAAAAATACCCCGGCCTAGCCTAGCAGATATATCGTTGTCACTCGATTCTCGTATTCCCTTTGTTTAGCATTTCTGTACACAGCTATGTCTGAAGGACCGAAGTGAGTAAAATCATTATACTTGAAGAAAACATTTTTTGTTTTCATGGTTATGATCGACGATCGTGGACTAAATATGAGCATTCAGCATCGAGCTGGATCATTGTCGATCTTTTATGAAAGAATTTGTCGTGTTATTTGTTAATTATCAAACAACTAATTTCAGGATTTGTCACGCCTGCAATGAGACCATTGCCAACCACTGGGTCATAGGTCTTGACCACTTTTGGCACCAGGATTGCTTCACTTGTGGAGTCTGTAGCAGGGTCGTGGATGCCAAGGAGACCTTCTACGTGAAAAATGGTAAGGTTACTTTAATTAACAATTGTGAATTGTTTGAACACCAAATGTTCTTCTTATTCTAATTGCCAAACCAGAAACTACAGCTATAATGACACTCCCACCTCTCCCATATATCTGCTAGACCGACCAGTCTGCCACTACCTATAATGAAACACCTCTCTCCCATTAGACCGACCAGTCTGCCACTACCTATAATGAAACACCTCTCTCCCATTAGACCGTCCAGTCTGCCACTACCTATAATGACAAACATCTCTCTCCCATTAGACCGACCTATAATGACAAACATCTCTCTCCCATTAGACCGACCTATAATGACAAACATCTCTCTCCCATTAGACCGACCTATAATGGCACACCTCTCTCCCATTAGACCGACCGGTGTGCCACTACCTATAATGACACACCTCTCTCCCATTAGACCGACCAGTCTGCCACTATAACGACACACACCTCACTCCCATATATCTGCTAGACCGACCAGTCTGCCACTACCTATAATGAAACACCTCTCTCCCATTAGACCGACCAGTCTGCCACCGATGCCAGACCAAGAACTTTGTTGCAAAGTGTGGAGTGTGCGGGGAGCCGATAATTGGAAACAGGCTCATCTACAAGGATGTTCACTACCATTACACCTGTGTCAACTGCAAGAAGTGCGGTAGGTGATTCGGATCAGGAAATACTGGTCCCTGATTGGCTGATAACCAGTCACGTGACCTAAATCACTAGTTCTGATTGGTTGTTTACTTGTGTTGGTCGGTTCCTGATGGGGGGAAGACACACTGAAGTTGGTCGCGCGCGTTCAACTCTCAACCTCGCGACACACACTGAAGTTCGAAGTTTCGCGGAAAAGTTCAAAGTTTCGCGAAAACCCATTTTTGGCTGAGAAATCATTTGTAAGATGCTAGTTTATTTACTGGTACATCTCTCGAGGTGTCCTTTATCAATACCGGGTCAATTTCACCGTTTTTAAAAATTTTGGTGAATTGGGACCCGGACAACTGCGGTAGGCGGTAAATGTTAACCAGATCTGTGAGAATTTCGCACGTTTTTCCCCATAACTCAGCCATTTCTTGACCAATTTGCAAAATCTTTGGCTCATTGGAAAGAGGACATTGAGATCTCTCAAATGAGCTGAAGAAAATTAAAATTGGCGCAAATTGCGCGGCGTGGTGGCGAAAACGCGCGTTTTGCGCCATGACGCCGCGCATTTTGCGCCGATTTTAGTTTTATTGGGCTCATTTGAAAGAGCTCAATGTCCTCTTTCCAACGCGCCCAAGATTTTGCAAATTGGTCAAGAAATGACTGAGTTATGGACAAAAACGTGGTTTTGCACGTACGTTTTCTCTCAGATCTGGTTAACATTTACCGCCTACCGACAACTGCAGTGACCGGATTGGCCAAAAATTTCAAAAACCGTGAAATTGACTCAGTATGGATAAAGGACACCTCGAGAGATGTACCAGTAAATAAGTTAGACTCTTACAAATGATTTCTCAGCCGAAAATTGGTTTTCTCGAAACTTCGAACTTCGAACTTCAGTGTGTGTCGCGAGGTTGAGATTTGAACGAGTGCGCCCAACTTCAGTGTGTCTCCCGCCATACGGATCGTAGGACATTATAGTACCGAGTTACCCTGACCCCTGCAAGATCTTGCAGGGGTCAGTGACGGCTATTTCAGGGAAACTTTCAGGGAATAGCCAAGAGTAGCCCTGGCCACTGAGATCTCAGGTATCAGGGGTAAATAGCCGTTACCTGAACCTGAGATTCAGGCACGACTGCCCCCCCCCCATAATTGTCTCTCTGCAGCTCAGTAGCTGCTCAGTAGCTGCTAGATGATCTAGATAGATTATAATCCACAATATTTGTACGTGCAGGTCAGCCATTCAAGGAGGAGGAGCACGATGAAATTATCATTCTGGAGAACGGAGATTTCGTTCACAAGGGATGTAAATAAAGATGATTTGTATTGTAGAGGATGTCAGAAGATGATGTGCGTAGGAAACAGATAGGAGTTGTATTGTTGTTTTTTTCAGTGGAGTGCAATGTTTTTAAAGGTGTATAAAATGATAAACTATATTTGAAAAATGCTTGTAAAGCCATTCATCATCATTTGTAAGTTTTCTTAAAATTCAATTAAATTCGTTCTGAATGCGTTACCATGGTTATCATGTCACCATCATGGTTACCATGTTTACTCTGTGCGGACTCTTGCTCCAAGTACAATCACAACTAGTCCAACTAAAACAGCAGCCATGAGCATCAGTTTATGAGAAGGCGGCATGTTTCCCATCCCCTTCTTTGTCTCGTTCATCACTTCACTCTCCTTTATATCGTTCACATCACTCTCCTTCTTTATACCTGCACAGTCACCAAGTCTTTGGAAGGTATGATTCTCCTGGCAGACAGCTTGGTAACTATTCTCCTTCTCCGCAGTGAGATAACCACGATGACACACAACTGTCAATTCCCCTCCGACACGAATCATTGGTATCCGTCTATTTTTAGCAACGTTACCATGGGCAACCTCTGAAATCAAGTGGGCAGTCCTGCAGCAAATTCCCACGTTTTGGTCGTGGGTGTTGAAGGTAATGAGATCGGACCATGGTATGCGGCGTTCAGGATTCAGTTCTACCAGGTGTGAATCACAATCAAGCGTGTTTAATGTCTTACCGGTAGCATACAAACAGTGTTCCCCGATTCGTAGTTTAATCTTTCCTCTCGGTGTGGAAATAACTTCCCATATCTCCGGTTCAGTAGACCACATAGTGGAACCCTGTATCATACGGAGGTACTTTTTTGTCGCGTTATCGTAAAGGTAACCATGGGAACTAACCCCTAGTGGAACTGCAGGGGGTGTATCCTGGCTTGTTAAGACCATGCAGTCTCTAGTTAGATACACCCACTGGTCCCACTTGGTGGTGTACTCCACCCTGGTATCATGGTACAAGTTACAGGTTGAGAGACTGCGAGATCGAGAATACCAAACACCCTGACAAAGATCTGCGAGGCATGTCAGAACACAGTAGTTAGATGTGACATTGAGAAGGATGCTGTAGGGCTCTATCCGCGGGGCCACGCCTCCCACAAAGTCAGATGTGGGAGAGGCCGGGATCATGAGTAAAACATAAAGTAGAAGTGCCATGATACTTGGGGGAGGAAATTATTAAACTATGATTTGCAATTGAGTGTCGCTCGCGCTGGGAACAGCCAACTGTTATATAACACGCCAATTGCTACAAACGTTCATAGTACATTTTGTTGGAGACACGTATTAACTGCAAATTATAAGTGAACTAGAAAGCCCGTTGGTTTGACCCTGTTGGGTGAACCCCGTTGGGTGAACCCCGTTGATATCTATCTATCTTTCTCTATCTCTATTTTTCCCTCCCTCCATCTCTCTCTCTCTCTCTGTCTTTTCTCTCTCTCTCTGAACATCAAGGGTGATCAGAAGAGGTCGGCTTGAAACGTGTCGAATTAGGTGATAAACATCCGTAGAATTGTAGCTGTGTAGAGTAATCAACGGGGTATGTAGGTAGAAAGGCTTTGGCATTCATCGGGGCAGCAACAGTAGATCCCAAAACACCGCAGAAACACACAACAAACAACCAACAACATGCACGTGCAGTATTCAAACCCTTGCCCACCAACCATAACAACCCCTTGATTTGCACGGGCAAATGGGGCAAATTGTTGCACGCTAGTGTTGCAAGCTAGGATACTCCATCATCATCACGCCACGCATTTGCTTATTATAATAGAGACTAGAAAGCCCATTGTTAAGTCCTACAACACCCCCCCCCCCCACCCATCTCTATGTCCCGATCTCCCCCTCTCACTCTTCGTCTCTCCATGTCGGGGTAAAGAATACGGAGGTTGGTATTATAGTGGTAGAGCGCTGGTGATAAACATCAAGAGAAATCCCGCTGAATAAGATGTAGAATCAGGTGATAAAGATCCGTAGAATTTTAGCTGTGTAGAGAATCAACGGGGTACGTAGGTAGAAAGGCTTTAGCAATCATGGGGGCCCCAGCAGTAGATCCCAAAACACCACAGGAAAACCACAGGAAACATGCACGTGCAGTATCCCCCCACTACCTCCAATACCCCTCTCAGAGCACCTCCTTGGCAACCCCCCACTATTTGCACGTGTGGATACTACATCATCACCTTCACGACGTTCATTTGTACTTTATAATATAGACTAGAAAGCCCATTGAAGTACTACAACAGCCCCCCCCACCCGTCTCTATGCCCCCCCCCTCTCACTCTTCGTCTCTCCATGTCGTGGTAAAGAATACGGAGGTTGGTAGTGGTAGAGCGCCGGTGATAAACATCAAGGGAAATCCCGCTGAATAACATGTAGAATCAGGTGGTAAAGATCCGTAGAATTGTAGCTGTGTAGAGAATCAACGGGGTACGTAGGTAGAAAGGCTTTGGCAATCATGGCGGTAGATCCCAAAACACCACGAAACACCACAGCAACACGCAACAAACAACCAACAACATGCACGTGCAGTATCCCCAAAACCTCCTGGCTTAAGCCACCTCCTTGGCAACCCCCCACCATTTGCACGTGTGGATACTACATCACTACTCCTCACGACGTTCATTTGTACTTTATAATAAGGATTAAAGCCACGACTGCACTCGAATTCAACCCATTTTCATCAACCCCCCTTCCCCTTGGTGACATATGGACACATCATGTGAGAGATCGAAGTCGTGCACGACCGAGATTGATCTCACACAAGCTAGAATAGGTGTGTCGACTGTCGTGCACGACTGAGATCGATCTCACACAAGCTAGAATAGGTGTGTCGACTGTCGTGCACGACTGAGATCGATCTCACACAAGCTAGAATAGGTGTGTCGTGCACGACCGAGATCGATCTCACACAAGCTAGAATAGATGTGTCGTGCACGACCGAGATCGATTTCACACAAGGTGGCAAGAGAACCAAGCTGGTCAGCACACACCAACGTTAAAATCAAAAGTACAACTTTGATTTTAACGCCGCACACACCATCGGTATAAACGATGTCGCACGAGATCGTTACTTAGAATGGGGGAGAGAAATTTTAACGGCCGATGGTGTGTGCGTCGTTAAAATCAAAATTTTAATTTTGATTTTTACGTTGTTGGTGTGTCCTGACCCCAACTCTCCCAGCTTGTTTTGTTCAAACCCGCGAAAGAAACCCCCTCCCCTGACAGAGATGTCCGAAATTGCAGATACCCCTCCCCCTACCCATGTTATACCATACGTCCTTTTTGAATGACCCGTCTCAGAAGGTATAGAAGGCCGCTCGTCACAAGAACAAGCAGACGAGATAACAATATGGCATACCATGGTGCTAGCGACCACACAGGTAGGGAATATGTAAAGTCACTCGATGATCAAGATGCATATTCAAAGAAGTACCTTTTTTACAAGAATGGACTTTATGAATTTATGGCTCAAATTTGAGTCAAATGGATTCTTTGACAAAGTATATTGTTGTAAAAAGGACCTCTCAGACCAGAGAGTGCGTAATGTTAAGTCACGTGACACACTGTATTATATAACGTGCTATATATTAAGCAGGATTGTAGTCGTTTGCGACAAACCGGATGCAAATCGGTCCAGTGGATCGCGTGCAACATCCCTTGACAGAAACGACCATTTTTGGGGCGGAGCGGGCACCTGCATGTGTGAGCTCAATCTCGGTCGCGCCAGGTGTCTATGTCACCAAATGATCCGAGCACCTCTACGTGGCGGTCTCTCGTTCTCCCAACTCGTCTGATCGTGATTGGATGAGGCGCCCTGGCGTAGGTAGTTCATGTTCTCCTTAGTCCAGTGATCTTATCTCCGGTTGGCTGTTGTTATTACTTTCTCTCTTCGTAATGGATTCCTTTGTTCAGCTCTCAGCAAGCAACTAAAATATAATTCTAAGGGACCAAATTATAAAAGTAACAAGATTCAAATTGTCCAAATTATTCAAATTAACATGGTATGTTAACTATAAGCACTCGGGTATGTTTGTATCAAAATAGCGATTTTTCAGCTTCTTCTCTCACACACTAACAACCTAACAAACAAACCATTATAACTGATCAAGTTTATAATGCGTCTATAATGCGTCTATAGTACGTGGGTACTGTGTCTATAGTGCGACTCCCGCAAATTGCCATATACTCTGCTGGGATCATTCCGTGTGCTAAATTCCATTTGGTGTGATCTGCCTCTTATATATACCTCCAACAATCCGGTATTGAACTTCGGGGATTTCATTTTAACGAAATAATACAGCTGTATTAAGTATTTAGGACGCAACACATGTTTCATGGAATCCCTGACGGGAAACCAATCATCAGGCGATCTTGTTGGAGCTCCAAGTTCTACTGGGATTTCATTTTAATTGATTTCGATAAAAGGGGATATAAATACTTTATATTTAACGGAACTTTCATTAAAATGCAGCTGCTCGACCTGCAGCTTGCCTATAAGGAAGATAAATATATTTGGTATTTATCTATAGGTCTTCAGAACTGATATTATCTAGGGGTTGTGATGGATCGAGATGTAGCTCAGGCAGCTACGTTCCCCATAAAACTGATATCATCTAGACGATTGGGTCACAGGTGACCCAGTACTTTGAACCCATTTAGCGTCTTTCGTCGATCGATCTCACATATTATCTCGCGGAGCGAGAATAGGTTGCAATGGATCCAAATTACGGTCGAGGTTTGATGAAATAAACTTCGTTAATTATTTCAGTTACCCCAAATATTTCAGGGGAAAATGATCGGTAGGTCCGGTAAGTTGAGGTCCGGTAACTCGGTCAGGTCCGGTAAGTTGAGGTCCTGTACATTGCGAGATTTAACTGCAAAGAAATAATACTGTCACACCGTGCTGATCAGTGATACTGATCTTAACTGCCATAACTTATATAAAAAGTACCCGGGTAATATACTCCACCAGATTTAATTGAATCCAACTAAATACGACGTACATGTTTTGTTACAATGGGAGAATTAGTGAACAACTGTTCCATGCAATTGCCTGCCCGATATAGCCACCCACAATATATGCCAGTTTCCTCTCCTCCACACACCACAACAATTCTTAATTGCTGCGCTGGTGCCAACATTTGTCTAGCTAGACTCTATTTCGCGCCCCGGGTTAGAACATAACAAGCCAACATAGGGAAGGAGAGGCACATGGATGTTTGGGAATATTTGAGCACGTCTTTGATTATTTAACTTGGAGCACATATAACTATTTGTAAAGTAGGTACTCATACAATCTACAAGTTCTTTGAAAGGGAGAAAAGGCCAAGGGAAGTAGTATATTGTAAGGGAGAGAGAAAATATATGTAATATATATAAGTAAAATTAAGAGAGGCCGGCTGAATGGAATAACAAACCGCAGTTATAATGCAGTCATTAATTAAAACCATTAATTACGACTGTCAAACATCCAGTTTTATAAAATTTTGAAAAAATTACTAGATTACGCTATTGTAACAGAATTGTTGTTTGTAATTTTTTATAAAACTCCAGTCAGTCTCAACTAAAAGTGGCTTCACTGTATCACATACATTTGTGGTTTGCTTTCAGAGAATTTCTAATTTCAAATATTGTAAATTGTAATGAATAATAAGCGCTATTTGCTGTCTTCGTTTATAATATTTGTTAGGTTGTTTAGTATCCATATTCCTTGTTGAGACCCAACAAGGAATATGGATACTAAGTAAGGGGTACCCACACACAACAACATATTCCCGTTTTGATAATATACTACATTTAGCCATTTTATAGACATGTTAGTTTTACAAAGGGATTGCTTCTGGCGTATCCAGTGACCAGTACTTATTTTGAACATGTTCGAGTGATCATATTGTGTTTAACATAACGTATTATGTCATGAAAATGTAAAGACTTTGCATCAACCTTCAGTCAAAATACCATAACATAGAGCAAGAGAAACACTAAAGTGTGTTATGAGAAAATTGAGAGATAGAGATAGAGAAAGATAGAGAAAGATAGATAGGTAGAGAGAGATAGAGAAAGAGAGAGATAGAAAGAGAGAGAGAGAGAGAGAGAGAGAGAGAAAGACATACAGAAAGCCTGTTCCTGAAGTTATATACTGTTTGTGTACTGCTAATAACCAATAGCTTTGTTGGGTGTTTTTATTGAATATCGCTGTAGCTATATAATAACTACATAGCTTTTATGCCGCATCTTTTTACTTCTTGAGTTCAGTTGAGTTGAATCAGCTGAGGACTAAACATTTTTCAAAAGTGTGGGGGGCTTGCCCTCTCTATTATTTCTACATTTTACACCTCAGTGGTGTGTAGAATTCTCGATTAATCTCCATATAATCCATGAAGATGTGACATTTCTTTGCCTAGTAGTGGCGAGCTCTATACATATTTTGTTAGGGAAGGTTATACATAGCGTGTTTTTCGTGGGTATGATTCGTGGGTATGATTCATTGCGTCATTTCTTGTTTAAATTTAATTGACGTTAAGCCTTCTTGCTAGACAGATCAGCTGGTTCTAAGTTCTGCAGACAAGTCATAATTTACCCTTTTGTAATAATTTACCCTTTTGATAATGGTGCCCTTTTGATAATGGTGCAAAATATGATTCTGTATAGGTGTGATTTCCTCTGATTTTTGTATGTACCTACCGTGTGCGGCAAAAAAAAGCCCCCCCCCCCCCCCTAGACCACCATAGTTGCCGATGTGGTGGAGAGCTGTAACTTGGCAGGGTTGCTCCACTATGTCTATCTTGATCCTGACAGAAAAATCAGAGCTCTAGCTCAAAATTCATTTTTTTGATAGGAATGAACATTGTCATTCATTCCAAGAAAAAAATATTTTCGGTCCAGAATTCAAGCAATTATCTTTGGCCATCGATTAGCTTTCCAATGTGACCAAGATCATCTAAATTGGGCAACCACAAGAGACACAGTGTCATCTTTCTTAAATTTAATCAGGTCATGTGATCTTTACCGAATCGTTGAGTGTTCAGTATTACGAATCGGTCTAAGTGGTAGAGAATCACGTATCACGGCTACTAATGAGGGATGACGATGCTGATTGGTCATGAGATCTGTAGCTCTTTGATAAATGTCCTCTTTCCTCGAATCACATTACCCTGTATTGGTACACATACCTCATTAGCGGCCGTGATACGAGATTCCTCTGCCCATTGGCTCGATTAGCAATCCCGGATAATCAACGATTCGGTGAAGATCACATGACCTGACTAACTTTAAGAAACATGACACTGTGTCTCTTGTGGTTGCCCAATTTAGATGATCTTGGTCACATTGGAAAGCTAATCGATGGCCAAAGATAATTGCTTGAATTCTGGACCGAAAATATTTTTTTCTTGGAATGAATGACAATGTTCATTCCTATCAAAAAAATGAATTTTGAGCTAGAGCTCTGATTTTTCTGTCAGGATCAAGATAGACATAGTGGAGCAACCCTGCCAAGTTACAGCTCTCCACCACATCGGCAACTATGGTGGTCTAGGGGGGGGGGGCTTTTTTTTGCCGCACAATTGTATGTACTTAACTTTGCATTTTCACCGTTGTAACATATTAAATTTTGTAGTACTTTTCAAATGAATATCGCCGGGGACAAGCATGCCCTATTGATGAAGAGGGCTAGTGTTAGCAGCACCTCAACCATGGTGTCCAGCGCACTTTCCCGAACTGATTCCACGAAAACCATCGTAACAAGACAACCAGTAAGTTGCAGCTGTGTAGAGAGATATATCTTGTGAAGTTCTAACCCTGATCTTTTGTAAATGAGCATGGAAAGAGAGTCGGGCTAGATATCCATGATATCCATATAATAAGTTGTGTTGACAAAAAGTTTTTCATAATCTAACTCCCAAAGCAAAGGTACCTACACGTGGCGTGGCGTATACATAATTTGTATAGTTTGCCGAACGTAACGACTTATCTAGGGGACGTCTCAATTCAAATTAACTGACCCTTGTTTCAGCTCTATATAGATGATGATACCGTGTTCTTTACCCCTAATACAGAGTTCAGCACGGATTATGGGTGTAGCTCCGTAGTTAGCTTTAACATTCCCTGCCAACATACCTGCTATCGCGAACACAGGTACTTGAAGGTCCTTCGGGCCCTTTTTAGATTACTAGTAAACCCGTTCGCCGCGCCCTACGGGCGACTTTCGGGGAAATGGTAGCTGGATTAGGGAATATACTGACATCAGCAGCCGTTCCTAGCTAGTAGTAGGCTTTGTACTCCGGTTTTATCACACGAAATATTGCAGGTGGACGAGAGATGGGAGGAGGCATTTGGAGTACCACACACCGAACCCAAAGACTCCTCCGAACATGGCCCAGATATTTGGTGCTCTAGAGTTCATTGAAGAGACTGCTGATAACGGAGGCAAGACCTTCATTCGGTGTTACAGTAGGGCCTGTAGAAGCGCAGTACTCATGGCGTGTTATTTGATGAGCAACCACAGCAAATCCATCAAACAGGTCCATTTCAACTGTTCAGTGTTCACCCCCCCTGTGTCGTACATAGAATTGTAAATTTCCCCCTCTCTGTGACATTTCCCATTGCGACCCTGTTTCGCCACATAAAAATACATTTCCCCACAGGCAATAAGAACGCTAGTGGACATTCAGCCGAACCTCCAGTTCTCCGAGGCCCAAATGAAGTGTCTAAAGGATTTTAATCGGTGTCTTTTGCGGAATAACAGTTCCGATGATAACCAATGAATCAGAAAACATGATTATACTCCTTTTCATTTTGTGAAGTATTGCAGGGCACGTCGCGCCCATTCTTCGTAGAGGGGCTGCTACACAGCCAATTTGTAGTGCGATCTGAAGCTAGAACATCTATTCGAAATCTGATTAACCCTTCAAAATCTATCACAGGACAGACAATGTATTTACGTTTTTGATTTTCCTTGAACTTTGACTCAATTCATACTAACTACATAAAGTACATTAGTATGATAATTGATAGTACATAGCCCTAAGTTACATGGCCCGGACAGTAGTGTGAATTGTGACTCAAATATGGTATGCACTTTATATCGAGATACATTTCTTTCATCCGGTCAATTGGGGTTCCGGTAAATGTTTTGACTGTAAAGTACAATTATTAAAAGTATTCCTTAATTTAGATTCAACAAATAAATTTAATCAATTCTTATTCAGCTAATAAAATAGTTTTCCCTTATGAAATTAAAAAATAATCAATGCTCGACCATTCAATATTATACACTAATACAGCTCCGATCGGGTCTCGGAAAAAGTAAGCAGATCAGAATGTTTATAAGAATTGTCAGCTGGGATATACTGAACTCTACCCTCATCCTCATCTCAATGACAGAGGAAAAGAAAACAAAAAGTATCCTAACTTTCAGTTGGTTGTTGAACAGGTTCAAATATAACCTTGTGCCCCTTTGTTGGCTTAACAATAGTAAACCTATAATCCCAATCCATTTCCTTCTCCGTCCCGGGTACAGGTCTAATATTGTAGTTCTTGAGGGTGTGAATCATGGCCATTTTCATACTCATCATCGCGAGATGTTTCCCCATACAAACACGGGGTCCCGCAACAAATGGAAGATATGTAAAGGGTGTGACGTCACGCGATCCGTTCTCCCAGCGCTCTGAAAAGGCATGGTATAACATGTTAAGCCATACTATACTGTAATGTCACATGCGGTTTGGAAAGGCATGGTATAACATGTTAATACTACTATACTGTAATGTCACATGCGGTTCGGAAAGATCTTTAGTGCGAGAAGGATCTATTGTCACGACAAGGATTCCTATTCTGGATAATGTTATATTCTAAGTTCGATTAACTGACCTGGTTTGAATTCAAGTGGATCCGCCCAATATTTGGGGTGCCTGTGTAGAACAAGTTGCCCAAAGAAGATCATCGTTTTCTCCGGAACCACCATTCCATTAGTTAGGGTTATAGCCTTGGGTCCAGTTTTACGGATGCCTCTCATGAGGGTGGGATGGAGTCGTAAAGCTTCTAGAATTACCTGAGAGGAAAAATGTATACTGTTATGTGGGTGTATGGTTACCATTTCACAATGTGGTTACCATGGTAACCAGATTACCATGGTAATTATCAATTAGTTCTGCGTGTAACATACCATTTCTGTGTATTTTAGACTCTTATCCATGGCCAGGAGATCATCAGTTTTAGCCTGCCTCACTTCCTCACACACCTTCTTGTAGATCTGTTCATCTCGAATGACGCGAACTAGAATCGTTGCCATCGTCTTGGCCATGTTATCCTATGGGGTGTAGGTGTTGATTTAAGATAAGAGAGATTGGAGGTATATTATATGCTATCGTGAGAGATATGTTGTTGTGTATTATTACTCAACAAGATCTTGCAAGAGAGAGAGAAGGTGCAGTACCGGCCCCCTATAATTACAGTAATAGAACAATTACGATTATCTATTGATATCAGATCTGCAACTACTTACGATAACGAGGAATATCGTCATGATATCATCCATGGCGTTGATCCTCATATCCTCCTCACTGTACCCTCCCTTATTGACGGAGGCAGTAGCGATACCAGCCTCCACTACATGGTGCAGGATGTCAGTAGGATCTGCACTTCCACGCTTCTTTATTTCCGCTATCTTAAAGTCAAGGATTTCCTCGCATAGGTTTCGGAGTTTCGTCAAATGACAAATGGTGTCATTTACCTCTGAGTTAAACTGGAAATATATGTTAGGTTAATTAATTCATGAGCACTGTATTATATTCACGAAGAAAGGGTCGGTTAAATCATGTTAGGTTAATTAATTCATGAGCACTGCATTATATTCACGAAGAATGGGTCGGTTATCATGTTAGGTTAATTAATTTATGAGCACTGCATTATATTCACGAAGAATGGGTCGGTTATCATGTTAGGTTAATTAATTCATGAGCACTGTATTATATTCACGAAGAAAGGGTCGGTTAAATCATGTTAGGTTAATTAATTCATGAGCACTGCATTATATTCACGAAGAATGGGTCGGTTATCATGTTAGGTTAATTAATTTATGAGCACTGCATTATATTCACGAAGAATGGGTCGGTTAAATCATGTTAGGTTAATTAATTCATGAGCACTGTATTATATTCACGAAGAATGGGTCGGTTAAATCATGTTAGGTTAATTAATTCATGAGCACTGTATTATATTCACGAAGAATGGGTCGGTTAAATCATGTTAGGTTAATTAATTTATGAGCACTGTATTATATTCACGAAGAATGGGTCGGTTATCATGTTAGGTTAATTAATCATGAGCACTGCATTATATTCACGAAGAATGGGTCGGTTAAATCATGTTAGGTTAATTAATTCATGAGCACTGTATTATATTCACGAAGAATGGGTCGGTTAAATCATGTTAGGTTAATTAATTCATGAGCACTGCATTATATTCACGAAGAATGGGTCGGTTAAATCATGTTAGGTTAATTAATTTATGAGCACTGTATTATATTCACGAAGAATGGGTCGGTTATCATGTTAGGTTAATTAATTCATGAGCACTGCATTATATTCACGAAGAATGGGTCGGTTAAATCATGTTAGGTTAATTAATTCATGAGCACTGTATTATATTCACGAAGAATGGGTCGGTTAATCATGTTAGGTTAATTAATTCATGAGCACTGCATTATATTCACGAAGAATGGGTCGGTTAAATCATGTTAGGTTAATTAATTCATGAGCACTGCATTATATTCACGAAGAATGGGTCGGTTAAATCATGTTAGGTTAATTAATTCATGAGCACTGCATTATATTCACGAAGAATGGGTCGGTTAAATCATGTTAGGTTAATTAATTCATGAGCACTGTATTATATTCACGAAGAATGGGTCGGTTATCATGTTAGGTTAATTAATTCATGAGCACTGCATTATATTCACGAAGAATGGGTCGGTTAAATCATGTTAGGTTAATTAATTCATGAGCACTGCATTATATTCACGAAGAATGGGTCGGTTAAATCATGTTAGGTTAATTAATTCATGAGCACTGTATTATATTCACGAAGAATGGGTCGGTTAATCATGTTAGGTTAATTAATTCATGAGCACTGTATTATATTCACGAAGAATGGGTCGGTTATCATGTTAGGTTAATTAATTCATGAGCACTGTATTATATTCACGAAGAATGGGTCGGTTATCATGTTAGGTTAATTAATTCATGAGCACTGTATTATATTCACGAAGAATGGGTCGGTTATCATGTTAGGTTAATTAATTCATGAGCACTGCTATTATATTCACGAAGAATGGGTCGGTTATCATGTTAGGTTAATTAATTCATGAGCACTGTATTATATTCACGAAGAATGGGTCGGTTATCATGTTAGGTTAATTAATTCATGAGCACTGTATTATATTCACGAAGAATGGGTCGGTTAAATCATGTTAGGTTAATTAATTCATGAGCACTGCATTATATTCACGAAGAATGGGTCGGTTATCATGTTAGGTTAATTAATTCATGAGCACTGTATTATATTCACGAAGAATGGGTCGGTTATCATGTTAGGTTAATTAATTCATGAGCACTGTATTATATTCACGAAGAATGGGTCGGTTAAATCATGTTAGGTTAATTAATTCATGAGCACTGCATTATATTCACGAAGAATGGGTCGGTTAAATCATGTTAGGTTAATTAATTTATGAGCACTGTATTATATTCACGAAGAATGGGTCGGTTAAATCATGTTAGGTTAATTAATTCATGAGCACTGTATTATATTCACGAAGAATGGGTCGGTTATCATGTTAGGTTAATTAATTCATGAGCACTGCATTATATTCACGAAGAATGGGTCGGTTATCATGTTAGGTTAATTAATTCATGAGCACTGTATTATATTCACGAAGAATGGGTCGGTTATCATGTTAGGTTAATTAATTTATGAGCACTGCATTATATTCACGAAGAATGGGTCGGTTATCATGTTAGGTTAATTAATTTATGAGCACTGCATTATATTCACGAAGAAAGGGTCGGTTATCATGTTAGGTTAATTAATTCATGAGCACTGCATTATATTCACGAAGAATGGGTCGGTTATCATGTTAGGTTAATTAATTCATGAGCACTGTATTATATTCACGAAGAATGGGTCGGTTAAATCATGTTAGGTTAATTAATTCATGAGCACTGCATTATATTCACGAAGAATGGGTCGGTTAAATCATGTTAGGTTAATTAATTTATGAGCACTGTATTATATTCACGAAGAATGGGTCGGTTAAATCATGTTAGGTTAATTAATTCATGAGCACTGTATTATATTCACGAAGAATGGGTCGGTTATCATGTTAGGTTAATTAATTCATGAGCACTGCATTATATTCACGAAGAATGGGTCGGTTATCATGTTAGGTTAATTAATTCATGAGCACTGTATTATATTCACGAAGAATGGGTCGGTTATCATGTTAGGTTAATTAATTTATGAGCACTGCATTATATTCACGAAGAATGGGTCGGTTATCATGTTAGGTTAATTAATTTATGAGCACTGCATTATATTCACGAAGAAAGGGTCGGTTATCATGTTAGGTTAATTAATTCATGAGCACTGCATTATATTCACGAAGAATGGGTCGGTTATCATGTTAGGTTAATTAATTTATGAGCACGAAGAAAGGGTCGGTTATTATTGTTATATATCGGAGCCCTATAGAATGGGACACTGGAAATGGGACAATGTTAATTAATTAATTAATTATTGTAAATTAATGTCACATACCCTCATTTGAAAGAGTTTAGAGAATCCCTGGAACTGTTGGGGTATCCACTTAAGTAGTTCTTGGATCACCGTGTTATGGAACTTGGCATTGGTCGACACAAACCCACAATCCAGATCAAACCCAAGAGCACCTATAATTACACATGGGGTGTTACTACACGTCAAAATGGAGGGGGAGGGGGTTTCAGCATAAAAATTTCGATTTTGATTCCACAAAATTTTCGAACTTAAAGTGAGAGTGGACCGAGTCAGAATTGGACAAGTTTGTTGTAGGTAGTAGATATTAGTGCTCTGAGCATTTTGCGTTTTTGCCGCTCAAAATCGACACACCCATCACTGAGATATTTTTGTTATGTTGGGAGAACTCCTGTTTAATCAGTATGTAAAAAACAAAATAGAAACAATCGTCGTGTTTTACTAACACATTCTGAATATAAGGAGTGAGGTTGACATGCTCATTCACAGAAGCAGAACGATGCAAGTTAGCATATTAAAAATTTAAAGAATGTGTTAGTAAAACACAAGGATTGTTTCTATCCTGTTTGATAAATATTGATCCAGCAGGAATTCTGCCAACATAACAAAAATATCTCAGTGATGGGTGGGTCGATTTTGAGCGGCAAAAACGCAAAATGCTCAGAAAGCTAATCTCTACCACCTACAACAAACTTGTCCAATTCTGATTCGGTCCACTCTCACTTTAAACTTCGAAAAACTTCGAAATTAAGTTTCGATTTACCAAAAAAGTGGGTATCGATCGAAATATTTAGGGTTGAACAATACAGGGGTGTAGGGGAGCGTGTCGAGATTCTTCTGACCTGCCGTATTAGATTTTTTTACACGGTTTACAGGTAAAAGTTATTAGGCTAGAGCTTTATATTTTCAACATCAAATATGAAACAAAATTCTAAATATGAAATTCACCCAAGAAGAACTGATAGAGTTCCCCATAAAAGTCCACTAGGTCGACCACAGTTTCCCCACATGTCACTTCCTTCATCTGCTTGTCAATGCCACGTGTAATGAAATCATTGCTCCTGATATAATTAAATGATGTTTTGTTGTTACAAGTTTGAATTTTGAATATTTTATTATGGACTTCTGATGACTTGTAAATCTTGTCCTGAATAGAATCTACGAGTCGTTAGAAATTCTAGGAACACATCCGACCCCCCTTGAAATACCTGTTGAATATTTCAGCAAGGCGGATCTTGGTAAAATAAGGGGACATTACTTTCCGCTTGCTGGCCCATGACTGCCCTTCTGAGACTGTTAAGAAAGAAGATTTCCCTGTTATTCGTTGGCCAAACAGCGTCCTGTGCAGGAAGTTCAAGTTTAGATCGATCTGTATCATGTTGTAAGCCTACTACTTTACAGAGTTTCACTATAAGTTGTTTTAGAAGTATGATCGAGTGTAGGATGTGCTAGCAAACACCACTCGTGCAGGTATCGTGAGAAAAAAAAGTGAGATAGTACAATATCTCATTGTTATGTTCTAACCCTCCCTTTACATTTTATTTGTAAAGGGGCAAATATCTTAGTATGGATCAGCCAGGCGTATCGTATACAGTTTTCGAAGGGAAAAGATCGGACTAGCACAATCTAAAAGGCCACTTGAAAATGAGATAGGCAGATATATCAAGAACAGCTAGCAAGCCTTGTTATGTAATTTGGGGTTACTCATTAGCAATGACGAGTTTCCGTGCTCTTAGAACATTGTTCTACTGCTATTATAGTTGCTACAGATACTACTAGTTGTTTTACTGTTACAGATACAATTCATTCATTTCCCCATCTGCACCAGTCTCTTCCAAAGATCGCAAAAAGCTCAAGCTTGCACTATATCATGTCACTACACAATATTGATACGTTATAAATCAGGAAATGTTGATGTTTTGACTATTATTAAATACCTGTTAGGGATTGCTACCATCTTCTTGAATGTAACAATGTCTGTTAGCATGTTCCTGATGACATCGGGATCAGCCGTGAAGAACTAAAGAGGGTATATTAATTAGTATAAGAGTTTAAACTGGATAGTAATAGTCTTACAACATAAAATCCAAACATATAAAATGTTTCTACGTGTTAATGGGTGTGCTGTATAGTTGGTGGACAAGGGGATTCACGGTGGGGAGAGTGGGTGGATACCATGCACGTGCGGATTGATTGGTGGTGTGTTCCTGCTGATTCGGTGGTGTTTGTTGAGTGTTCTACGTGTCATAATCGCCAGCACGGGGACAGGGGTTTGACTTGAGGGAAGATGACTTGAGAGATGACTTGTAAGTGAGTAGATGACTTGAGAGATGACTTGAGAGATGACTTGTAAGATGACTTGAGAGATGCTTGAGAGATGACTTGAAGATGACTGAGAGTGCTTGTAGAGACCTTGAGAGATGACTTGAGAGATTGGATGATATTAAGATCTTGGGGCAGAAGATGACTTGAAGATAAAACTAAGAGAGATTGAAATGCTGGAGATGCCAGAGATGCAGCGATGCTAAGATTGAGAATGACTTGATGAGAGTGAGACACCTGAGAAGATGTAAGATGACTTAGAGAGACTTGGGATGCTGAAAAGGTGAGAGCGCTGGACCTTGAGAGATGCCTTGAAGAGATGCCTTTAGAGTTGTACCTTTGGAACATTGTTCCTCCAGATGACTATAGTGTCACCGTGTTCATTGATCCAATCACCTAGTAGATCAAACAACCTGCAGGCATAGGATACTTTATAGGATTACATGGGTTTTGCTTATTTCGAGCATAAAATATTCGGTTCTGATGCGATAGAGACTTGAACTTTGCAAAGCTTTGGAGGTTAGAAAGAACATGGTGTGATCTAGTCATTGCGAGGCACTCGAATAAAACCAACTTGTTTTGGCTCTGGGCCTTCGCCATTTGATCATAATTTCCAAAATACAGAGATGTCCTAGGTGGTCCGGGGTAGTTCTTGAACTGTCGGTGGATCGCCAAAGTATCAGCTATATAGGTGAAAGCAGTTGCTAGAGCCGCCATAAAGATACCACCAATAACTCCGTAGTTGTAAATAAACCTAGGGAGGGATCATATATTTATGAACCGACCAAAATAAGTAAAAACCAACCAATGGGACCAATGGGTACTACGTTCGACCACGATTAACGGCACCCTCGGGGGAAAGGAAAGGGTTTTGTCCGTACTGGGGTGATCCGTTAAATCGGCTGGGTTGGGGGTAGAGCATATTTGGGCCCTAAAACCATATTTTTGTCCAAAATTACTATACTTAAACACTTAAGTCAATGCAATGTCTATGTATGATACATGATATTGAATTTTTGATTAGAAAAGAAAGTAATTTTTTAAAACAATTTAAAAATTATAAAATTAGGTATAAAAAAGGTACGAGTACTATATCACCACGTCGAACGTTTATCGAATCAGTGTTTCTTGCATTGTTATCGCATTCTTGTGCTAATTAGCCGGTTCGAAACGAACCGATAAGTGAGACCATGCGTATCGGGGTGAGGAGATTCGGAATTTCAAACATATCTTTTTCTCTAAAAATTCATGGGGAGCAAACGATCAAAAGCATTGACAATCATTCTGTAAAATTTTGCAAAAAAAAAGTTCTGAAATTTTCAACGATATATCAACCACGTCCGAATCGTGTTTCGAATCGGTGATCTTATCGACGTCCTGTCGATAATTAGACGGTTCGAAACGAACGATACAGTGATCCCCATGGGGCCAGTTTAAACAAGCTGTCTCAAATTGCATCGAGGGCCTTCATGGGGATCACATCTGTTCGTTTCGAACGTCTAATTAACAGGCAAGACATGCAATAAGATGCACGATTCGAAAACACGATTCGGGACGTGGTTGAAACACCTTAAAAAATTTCAAACAATTTTCAAAAAAAAATTAAAAACATAGTTGGGGAAATTTATCCTGCCGTTAAATGGGTTGCCGCTAAATCGGGGGCCGTTAAATAGGGGTCCGACTGTACCTTGATTGGGTCATGAATTATGATATTTGCAACAGCACACGTACTTCATCCTCCATATTCCTCCACATTGTGCATGTTTACTTACGTCCGAGTTAGTTCGAAACTCATATCGTGGACAAGATAGGCCACTACAAGGGCCCCCGCCACAATTTGCAGGAATATGTAAATCTTTTTATCCAGCCGTGCAAACTTCATATCTTGTTTTTATACAGCTTCCAATTACTAGCGTATCAGCTACACATTGAGAGAAAGGTTAAAATCTAGGAATATCACTGCGCTGGCAAGCGCAAAGGGACCATTCCTTCCCCCCAGCCGCGCGTGCCAGAATGCAGTGTAAGTAATAACTTTTTTTCCGTTTTAGCCAAAAAAATGGCATTTGCGACGCCCATAGCGATGGGGGCCCCCCATCCACCAATTCAGTCTGAAATTTGGTATCAGGTTCAATCGTCGATCTTACTATAGTTTAAAAGGGCAAGTCTCTATCTCTTTTAGTTTTAGAGATTATGGCATCGTGAAAAAAGCAATTAAGTGTCCCGGGTCATTGTATCTATGTATCATCTATCTATCTATCATCTATTCTCTATCTATCTATGGATAGACGCTATTTTACCAAATTATAATGTTTTTGAGAGAGAAAAACGACATCATAGATAGGACACATTCTGGTTGTTTGCATTCGAAAAGATAATCGTTAATGTGTAGACGAATAGTTTTTAGTTTAGGGTCCAATTCAGAACTCTGGACAAACTTCATAAAGAATTTAAGACATGTTTCAAACCAACCAAATTTTCTTGGAGCTCCATTTACACCCTGAGACGGTTTCTGACTTTGAAAAACGGAGACACACTTATAACGATAATCGTTCTAAAAACTTTCAGAAAACTATATGGCGAAATTTGGAAAACTCTATTTCTAAGGGTCTCAAAATCGACGTCTGACGTGTTAAGACTGTATGAAAATAGATATGACGATAGTGCGTTTTTCGCATAGCGACCTAACATCGTGTCAATCGTCTCAAACTTGGTTGAAAAGTTTTGAGAGCGATTTGGACAAAGATTTGAGGTCGCCTTTGGTGGTCAAGCCTCTTTATCTACAGGAGCATGATCCACTATTCCCTTATCATGACGTGAAAGTCGTGACGTCACGTATGACGTAACAAGACGTCAAAATTAAAAATTTTCGTATTTAGCGATCCTGCGGTCTTTACACGTGTCTCTTACATTGATTTCACATCCGAACCTCCAAAAATGTACCCCAAGTATGCCAAAAAATAAACAAGAAATTAGTTGGCTGAAAGGTGACCACTTTTGTTGTCAAATGACACTTGGCCCGGCCCGGGTTAGGGATCATTCGATTGGGTAAATCAGGGGGTTAAATCAGGGAGTTTAGAGAGCAGATAGAGAGCGATATGGAGGAAGAGAAAGAGAAGAGAGAGAGAGAGAGACGAAGAGAGGAATGTAGAGAGAGAGATTAGAGAGAGAAAGAGAGAGATATAAATAGAGGATGGAAGATTGAGGATGAAACCCAGGAGGAGGGCAAGTGTCAATTTGACAAAAAAAGTGGTAACTTTTCAGCCAACTAATTTCTGTTAGTTTTTGGCATATATATATATCATATTTATTAAAACACTCTGGATCAGAGTTCCTGCTAGAGGAAATTATATGAACGATGAACGTATCGCTGTCAGTGTCTTAAACGTAGCATGTAACGTGCAAGCTCTGCATTTACATTTATATCTTCTCCAACGGGATATAATAACTGATTACGGGAAAACCATCTAAATGATCATTATAATCACACGAAACGATCCTAATTTGTACAAACTTTCATCAAAATCGGACAAAAAATCTGTGAAATGATTCCAACTGTTCGATAACAACACAAAACAGTTTGTGAAAAGTAACATAATATATTCAGAGCCCATTCAGACTTCAGATGTTGTATCAAGTGCAATAAAAAAAGGCGCGATTATGAATTGGGAGAGGCGTAGATCTAGTTATCGGCTCAGCTAAAAAATGCAACGGTTTTTTCTTGTAGTGGATTTTACATGGTGAAGTTCTTACTACGCCCCCGCAAATCGATACAATCTTTTAGCCTCAACTTTCCTAATTTTTCCCACGAGAGCTACGAAAGACGTGTCCGCAGAAAAACACTGGAAATGTCAGCCTTAGAATGGAACTGAGCAGTGAGCGATAATGTATCATTACACTACATTCCAGCGTAGTAGAGTCTGTCCCGTTAAATTGACACCAAAAATCAAAATTTATAATAAATAACCGCAAAAAGTTGCCCAACTTTTTACAGCTAAATTATATGGTTCAGAGATAAAGGATCGGTTGATTGTCCTGCATTAAAATACCCGTTCTACAATAAAATACCCGTTTATAATTTATCCAGCCGGAAGGAGATATCAATCTTATTCACTATATGGCTCATTTGACATTCTTTAATCGATTGGACTATACTAGCACGAGAATTACCCCTTGCCGGCGCCCATTACGTGTAACCAAACCCTTTCCTGACTGCAGAATACTCACTCAGTTTCCTGCAGAATACTCACTCAGTTTCCTGCAGAGAGGAGCATCAATATTCCACTCTCTGTCAGCGTTACAGGTCCTCTTAGAGCTACCGTCCAGAACATGCTTCTTCTGACAGTTGATGGTCACTGTCTCTCCTGGATCTATTTCGGTCCAACTTCCTTGTACTGACCCATCCACGGTAAACCCGGGGCACACTGAAAGATAGAGTTTACAAGAGTTTACAAGATTTACAAGATTTAAAAATATTTATATCACAAGAATTTATACCACGCACTCAACAAATGTATCCGCGTGAAGTGGTTGTGAAGTGAGCTTTACTATATGCCTTCCTTTAGCAGGAGCTGGTAGTCAGGAATGGTTTCAAGCATATTTCCCAGTTCGATCTTTAACCTTTCTAGAGTTGTAGATCGTCGTACGATTTTTGGATTCTGTTGAAGAGTTGAGCAGCTTTCATATTGAATGATTCATCTCTGAGCGATTGAACGGAGTCCTGTGCATCTGTATATAGCTTTGGTCGAGTAGCTTTACACGCCCCCGCTCTTCTTCCCGATAGAATATGTCATCCTGGAGTTTGGGAGCCATTTCGGAATGATTTTCCACGGCGTGATGATATTGTCTTCGTCTCTCTCTTTCTCTCGTTGCAGTGAGAGAATCTTGAGGTGCTGAAGGCGTTCCCAGTACTAGTTCATGCCGTAGCTCTCTTCAATCTTTCGCGTGAAGTACCTCTGGACTCCTCAAACGTTGCATTTCCCAATCTTGCATGGTGACCAGAGGGGAGAACAGTACTCAACATCGTTCCTTTCGAACGATTTATGATATGGCCAATGAGCTGCTTTTACAAAATATACTTACCAGATTTACCACACTGTGGTACATCACTCCCATGACAGATCCCCAAGACAGTAGATATCAGAGTTCCCGAAGGATTTAGGATAGGTTGGCAAGCTGCCACATCGATTTGCAGTTGTCCCGGTTGGTGAGGCATTCCAGCTTCCTTGTGTTGATCACTCAACAGTAAAGGCAGGACAATGAGCTTCTGAATGGAAATTGTAATTGGTGTGAGTTAATTGCAGTTTGCAGGGGACATGCTATGGAAAGCTAATTACGATGTGGTCCATCATTATTATAGTTGAACCACGTTGCTTAATGCGTAATGTATAATATTAAAAACCCACATTACATGCTGTGCCTGGCTGGCAGACCTATACATTAAATTTAGACCCCTCACTTGCCGGTGTGCAAAGCGCACCAAACGAAGGCCGTGAAGCCTAAACAGAGTATGAGGTGTCTTCGATACCAAGACCCTTACCTGCTCTGTAGAAGTCAGATGCTTTGTCATAAGTGCTGCTAAACTTGATCTCCTCCACAACATCACCACCCCACTTTGGAACACAGTTGCTCTCTGAACTATCTGCGAACAGGTAGTTCAGCACCTTCACATTGTTACATGTGATGATGAAGCCGGTCTCTGTTTTGGTGATGGTCCAGATCTTATCCACCTCCACCGGGGGTTGCACTGGCAGGTCTGTGAAGTAGTTGCACCAGCCTACATAATACTGCATTGGAGAGGAGAACTTCACAGCCACAAATCTGATAAAGCTGCCGTCCTTGTCGTACATCTTCACACTGATCTCCTCACCACTACCCAGTGTAGAGTCCGTCTTTATCTGGAGAGCTGTTCCCTCCAGGTCCCAGGGTATCTTCACACCCTGCTCTACAGCTGTCCAGTCTGAGAGAAATTTGGAACCAACGGTAAAGAAATAACTGGGGTTTAGTTCTTGCTTGGCTGAATCATCACAAATTGGTTCGCACTGTCAGGAAAGCCCGACCACTAACAAAAGTATCGTGTTACATATCCATCCTTCTCATTAGAATTTGTTAGTGGTTAACCATGTTTTATAGTGGTCGGGCTTTCCTAACAGTTTCATTGGCTTTACTGGGGGGAGGGGGGCGCTTTACTAACCTGATACAGTTTTTGTAGCTGTCCCCAGACAAAGGAGAACCACGGTCAGAAACAGAACCGATCGCATACTCCCTTTTTAGATCAAATCACAAACATTGAACACGACTAGAAAAATTTAAAAAAGTTAGGTATAATAGTCTGAAGTCTCATACACTAACGTCGGATTTTTTCCTCAGTACATATTTGTTATCAGTAGGTATCACATGCGTGTGAGTTTGGGGGTGACAACTTCAAAAATCTGACTAGTAGCAGTAAAATTTCTCTTAATGCATCCATCTAAATCTTCAATAAAAATTCGCACTGGCAATTTTATAAATAGGGTTTGCGAATATAAAGTTTACGAATAACAGAAACGAATTCAAGATAACTCTATGTGCTAATGATAAAGTCACAATAAGCTCTCCTTGAGCTAATCGCTCCTGTCGTGACTCTGAGTTTAGTAAGGGGCTTTACCGAGAGGGAGAGTGCAATATTTTCCTGTCTGTAATTATAGATCACTACGAGGATGAGTTTTAGCAAAGTCACGATAAGCGCTCCTCGAGCTAATCGCTCCTCTCGTGACTCCAAGTTCTCTCCCTATCAAGAGCAACAGGTTCTCTGCTCCTCTCCCCCTTACAATTACATGGCAGCTCTCTCCCCCGTGCTTGAGCCCAACGCACAGATTAAGCGCTGCACCAGAGAGAGTTTTAAAATATTAGTGGCTCTCTCTCTAGGTCCGTTAGAACAGTTATCTTAGACCACTTAATGATGATCTAGCCCCCCACAGCTCCCTCTTGTCTTGTATTGGGGACCTGGCAAGGCAAAATGTAATTAAAGGGTAATTAAAGAGTCCAAATGAACCCTAGTGAAAGTTTTGAAGTCGTAGAGAGGTATTTCTAGGGCTCGTTGGCGATGGCCGTATCAACCCCAGAAGGGGTAGAACGCGAAAAACACTTTAAGTAGGGGTATCCGGGCATGCATATCTCGGCAATTAGAAGGGTTACAAAGGTGTTCTAGGGTGCGTTCGAAAGCTGTCGAGGGCCTGCAATCGGCGAGTGTAATTGGTATGGACGGCATATATCGTCACCAACACTATCGGGGGCCAGTTTTGACTCAGGGATTCAGGGAATTGATAAAGTTGTAGTTATTCGTTACCATCTCGGGTTCAAAAGTTAGCTCTATCCTCGAACTCCATTCTCAAATTCATAATTTCTTAATATGGCCGTTAACTGCTTTTATCAATCGTTCATTCGTAGGGTTACCGGTTATCGCCCTCGTTGGATCTTTCGTTCCCACCACTACCTAGAGGCTCACTATTTGAAATTAATTTGTTTAAAGTAGTGTTTAAAAGTTTGAAATGTGAGTCGGTTATTAGCATAATTGATCATATCTCTGGTTTCTGACCTCCTACAAAAATCGTTTTGGTACCGTTGGAAAGAGAATTCTAAGGCTGATCGAATGGCGCCGGTTTGAAGTGAAAACAATAAATTACAATAAATTACCGACATTCCCTCTCTCTGCTCAAGTATCTCGAAAGTCAACATCTTCCACTCTGACTGGGATCACACGTCTCTTGGTGCCCCTAAGCGCAACAAGTGTTGATCTCAATAAGTTGAATCGTGTCTTTTCATGAATGAAGGACATGGTTTCAGCGTAACATTCCTTGTGCCTGACGCCTGTCACAGATCTTCCTGGCCAGGCCGCTCGCTCCAAAACCTTCCCTACTTCTCCGGCAAAACCTCCAGATGTGGAGAATACGAGGGGCAGACTTCAAACCGGTGCAAGAAGTGGAGCAGGGTACCATCACGCGTGAAGGAACCCTGCTCCACTTTTTGCACCGGTTTGAAGTCTTTATCTCATAAGGAACCGTGAAAAGACGATCTTGAAGGCCAGCGTTAAAATCTGGGTGTTTTGGGAGTGCTGACTGCTGACAAACGGTTTTTTAGGGTTAGGGCTAAAGTAGGGTTAGGGTTAGGGTTGGGGTTTGGGTTGGGGTTTGGGTTGGGGTTTGGGTTGGGGTTAGGCCTTGACATTCCCTACCAGATAAACTTTGAATCAGCCAAAACGGTTGAGTGGTTTGGCAGTTAGAGCCATTTTAGTGAATCAACTTTTTTGGCAGCGCGCACCTGTAAACAGGCCTCCAAACACCCAGATCGAAAAACGGAAACAATAAATCAATTCATCCTCGGATCCTCATGCTAAGTTCTTCTCGTTCCTCTGTTCCTCAGGTCACCAGTTCAGTGTCCAAACACCCAGATCGTACGGCGCCCGATCTTGAACGGCTTGAAATTGTGTGTTTTTAAAAACGGCCATCTTGAAAAGACGAAATAAGAAGAAGGAACACGTGTGCGGGTGTACCATAGGTATATTGTGTTAGGACACGGAGAAAAGAGGTAGAGACACAATAAAGAATGGCTGCATAATTCACCACTCCTGGTACACCACGCACGTCCCTAGCGATTTATAAAAGTAAACACAGAATAAATTACGTCACTCTAAAATCAACTTCGCTCGGCATAAATGGTATACATCGCCTCTTAGTGCCCCTCAATGCTACCAAGGTTGATCTCAACAGGCTAAATCTGAGCTTTTGTCTCATAAAAGACATCGTCTCACTGAGTCCTTCTTGGTGCTTGGAGCAGATTTTGTGTCCAACGCATTTTTAAAAACCGAACAAATTTGTGTTACGCGCATTTTATTACTGTAACGCGCGGATAACCCTCTTCATGCTCTGCCGCGCGTTGCACCCCTTTTTGTAAAAATAAAAATGCAAATGTGAAAAGAGAAAAAAAAATTGCGTGTCCACCAGAATTTTGAAATCCACTCAGCGTTTTTAAAATTCATTAATTTGTGGAGAGTTGCATTATCCCGCACTGCTGTACTGTAGTATCTCTCTTCGGCAGCTTCTTCTCGGCTGTTGTAAAGTGATGCCAATCGGTGTTGGGGTTCGTGAATTTGAAAGAAGCTGGAGAGGCCTAAAAAGTTACAAAGTACTGCCAATTTGTAATTTATTAGGGGCGATTCAAAAAGGACGTCCATGATTTTTGGTTATTTTACAAGTTTACAATAAAAGTGGGGGGTTATGTGAGATCCCTACACCCCTGTCGGACACTGATTTACCGGGAAGCTCGGGGGGAAGGGTTGTGTCAACAGTCCTTTCCATCGTCTAATTAAACTGAACTATATCTCATAGTTATGTGAGAAACTCGGAATGTCTGCCCCGGACTTGTCAGCGAGCCTTACGGCCATGGACTGGCTTCCGCGCCTCTCTGCTGGAGGTCCAATCAATAATATAACTCAACAATACGTCCTAGATGCACCCAAGGTTTGTTGCAGGTTGTTTCCTCATGCCACGTACTACTGCAGTATGATCATTGTACGGTGTTTAGTATACATGCATATCATCTTATTAAATAGTATAATATTGCATCGATCCCTGTCAGGTTCGGAAATCCGGTTCTCATATCGTGGATATTAACGCCAAATACGTGCCATCAAAAGAAAGCCAGAACCCGGGTGTAAAGCCACCTTACTCCTACGCTAACCTCATTACTTTTGCCATTAACTCCTCGGAAAAACGGAAGATAACCCTGAGTGACATTTACAGCTGGATACTCCACCACTTCCCTTACTACAAACGAGCTGGAAATGGATGGAAGGTGAGATATATATGACAACACAGTTGTATTGTTTTTAAAGAAATGAATTTGTGCACAGAAATTAACTTGCAAAGAGCTACTCTGTTGGGGTGTGACCGTCTGCAATTATAGCTTCGGGGGGCCCTGGGAGTTGGGAGGGCTTCGCCAGTAGTCAGTTCACAAAGGTAACGTTATACCCCCTCCCCCCGTGGGAAGCGATAAGACATAATTGCACTCTCAACAAATTGCTTAAGAAGGTCCCCGAACAAAACGACCCCTGGCAAGGTACAAAATTTGTAGATATTGACCAACAAGTTATACTAGCATATATGTTATTGATAAAAGTTTGTCAGCGTTCCAGCTTATTTCGATAGATCATCAATCTTGCAGGATATGCTTGAATCTCACAGTCCCTCTTCTCTTCAGCTCTCCCCCTCTCGAAATCTTTCTTTCAGCTCTATTTCCCCTCTCTCTCTCTCTCTCTGCTCTCTCTCCGTCTCTCTCTCCCCCTCTTCCCTCTCTCTCTCTCTCTTTTGCAGCTTTCTCTCTTTTTCCTCTCTCTCCTCACTCTCTCTTGCTTTTCTCTCTCTCTCCTCTCCTCTTTCCTTCTTCTATATCTCTCACTTCCACACACTTTGGTGTGTGTGTGTGTGTGGGGGACTAAATTGGATAACTGAATTTACAGATTCCTACTTTTCCTCTATTTCTCCCTTTACCTCTCTCTCACTTCAAAAAGAAGAACTTCCTATCTTCACTTTTGATTTGAATACGAATGATACTGTACATAGAATATAAACTCACATGGGTTCTACTCACGAGTATTTGGTCTAAAGTGTCGACCAAATCGTATTGACGAAAGTCGCGATAGTTCGTTAGGTTTCCCTACCGGCATTCCCAGAAGAATTATACATGGAATTAAAATAGTAATCAAGATGTATAGTAACGGGAATGGATTTTCTCCTTCGGCGGAAAATGTAGACGTTTTAAACAGTCTCAGCGGGAGAAACCAACTCACTATAGGGCAAAAATCACGATCCTTATTTAGTGTTGACATGTACTACGGACACCAATTTTATATATACTAATCTCGGGCTAAAATTATGAACAAGTTGGTACATCGGGTTCCGACTGTATATTTGTTTCTCCTTGGATTTTGGAAGTCCCCGGTCCTCCTTTCTGTCATATCTATAATGTCTAATCTACCCTCATTTGATATACTACATGGTACCCCTCTCCTCTTCCTCCCCTATAACCTATGCACCCCTCTTTACTATCAATAAGGCACACACACACGCCCTCTTTGTGTCTACGTCACGCCTCAAGGTATGTGCACTACAACCTTCTAATGTAACATGTGCACTACATAATGTTCATCTTATAACATACACACACTGCTATAACATGAATCTCACTGATAAGGGACCGGATAATGGGTGTCATGAAGGTCCCTGAATGCAGCTGATATAATATCCTACCGTCACCTGGTGGTAGTACGATACAAAATCTAGTTTGGAAGAGGTCTACTTACAGAGCCATTTCACCATGTTAATCAGGACCAAAAGAACTTTATTATTATTAATCCTCTTCATTTTTTTCGTTCCATGTCTTATTCTTTAGACCGTCCCATATAATTTCCTTCTCCTCTAATATCTCACTAGGGAGAGAGGGGGAGAGAGGGGGAGAGAGAGAGAGAGAGAGAGAGAGGAGGAAAGAGAGAGAGGAGAAAGAGAGAGAGAGAAGAGAGAAAGAGTAGAGAGAGAGAGAGGAAGAGAAGAAAAAGGAGAAGAGGAAGTATAGAGAGAGATAGATCGAGGGAGAGAGAAGAGAAGATAAGAGAGAGAGAGAGAGAGAGAGAGAGAAATAGAGAGAGAGAGATGAAGATAGAGAGGAGCGAGAGAGAGAGAGAGAACGAAGAGAGAGCTAGCTAGAGAGAGAGATAGAGAGCTCGCGAGATAGAGGAGATAGAGCGAGAGCGCTCGAGAGAGAAAGATAGAAGAGATAAATCTATCATATTCTCTCTCTTCTGCTTCTCGCTCGATCTATAGACGCGCTATCTCTCGCGATCGCGATCTATCTCGATCTCTGTTCTCTGTACTTGAGTTGAAGGTGGTGGTCTTTGACGTCAAAAGTAGAGGTCGGAAACTCCGAAGACGAGAGGCACAATTCTAGTGAGAGATCAGTGACCAGGACATTAGACAGAAAAGATCACGAGCAGATAGGAAACGAAAGAAAGCAGCAAATGCCAGAGGCACTGAGGACAGGCAGAGCACAACGAGGCGAGGCAATGGCGACCCCGAAGAGAACGAGAGACAGGAGGAGAGAGAGAAGAGAGAGAGAGGGAGACGCGATTGGAGGAGGAGGGGAGCCAGAAGAAGATGATGGAGAGCGAGAGCCAAGGGAGAGCAGCCACGAGAGAGAGGAGAGAGAGGAGAGATCAAGAGCGAGGGACTATAGAGAGATAAATTTCCGATAATAGCTGATGTACATGAAAGCTATAAGGTGTACATGTACATCCACTTGATGGTCCCCAAACTCTCATCCGCATCACCCTGTGTGTTTAAACCCTCAGTTCTCTTTAAAACTGAGGCAAAGATTTATTTTTAAAACTGTTGAGGTCTTTCTGTGTGATTTATATATTTTTTTAATTAAAAAAATAAGTTAAAAATAAGATTATGATAAAATGGTTTATTCCTGCACAGTTCGGGTCCAATTCACAAGTTACTTAAATTCAATTTTTGGAATTGCTATAATAGCTATGCCGAGGATCCCTAAGGGATCACTGATATATTTGTCATTGATTCCCGTTCTAGAACTTTCGAAAATGTACCACCATGATAACCCCTCTCTCTCTCCCACATGCAGGGGTGCTATTATGATCCCTAACATTCTCCTCTCTCCCATGCAGGGGTGCTATTGGATCCCTAACATTCTCCTCTCTCTCCCACACAGGGGTGCTATTGGATCCCTAACATTCTCCTCTCTCTCTCTCTCACACAGGGGTGCTATTGGATCCCTAACATTCTCCCCTCCCACAGGGGTGCTATTGGATCCCTAACATGATCCCCTCTCCCACAGGGGTGCTATTGGATCCCTAACATCCCCCCTCTCTCTCTCTCTTCCACAGGGGTGCTATTGGATCCCTAACATTCTCCTCTCTCTCCCACACAGGGGTGCTATTGGATCCCTAACATTCTCCTCTCTCTCCCACACAGGGGTGCTATTGGATCCCTAACATTCTCCTCTCTCTCCCACACAGGGGTGCTATTGGATCCCTAACATTCTCCTCTCTCCCACAGGGGTGCTATTGGATCCCAACATTCTCTCCCTCTCCCACACAGGGGTGCTATTGGATCCCTAACATTCTCCTCTCCCACAGGGGTGCTATTGGATCCCTAACATTCTCCCTCTCCCACAGGGGTGCTATTGGATCCCTAACATTCTCCCTCCTCCCACACAGGGGTGCTATTGGATCCCTAACATTCTCCTCTCCCACAGGGGTGCTATTGGATCCCTAACATTCTCCCCTCTCTCCCACAGGGGTGCTATTGGATCCCTAACATTCTCCTCTCTCCCACACAGGGGTGCTATTGGATCCCTAACATTCTCCTCTCTCCCACACAGGGGTGCTATTATGATCCCTAACATGATCCCCTCTCTCTTCCACACAGGGTTGCTAACATTCTCCTCTCCCACAGGGGTGCTATTGGATCCCTAACATTCTCCTCTCTCTCCCACACAGGGGTGCTATTGGATCCCTAACATTCTCCTCTCTCTCCCACACAGGGGTGCGTGCTAACATCCCCCTCTCTCTCAGGGGTGCTATTGGATGCTTGGCGAGGCAGAGGATCAGGGTGTAGAACGGAAGCACACTATCCCCACAACGGGACCTATCATTACAGCAAACTGGAGGGAGAGGGGTCTCGTTTACCTTCCCGCACAAAAAGAAGAGACGTAGCAGTAGTAGTTGTGGGGTAAGTTATAATATACAGTCGGGCACCCCCCCCCCCCCCCCCCCCCCCGATTTACCGGGATGCTAGAAGGGTTTTGCCCGGTAAATCGGGGTCCGACTGTATTGTTGTTTCTCCGTTCCCGCATTCTCGAATACGAATTTTTATTCACGCACGATACTGTATAACCCTTGGTAATGAAATTATTACATTGTGCCCTGTGACTTCGCAACGAAGTGCACCACCCCGTTCGTGTCAACTCATTTGAATCTGCACTGTTTTCTCTAGAAATATTCAATGTTAGCCCAGAGCCTAATGGCTCCTTTGTGAGGTCTACTACTACAGATGATGGTAAAACATACAGGTGACAAACTAATTAGTAGGCCGTGTTGACAAACTGCCTGGGTAGGTGTCAAAATCCAAGAATGAAGTCATCACATTGAGATACTTAGGCTACATAGGGACCAAAGATACAACAAGAATGACAACACACCAGATTTAATTTTTGATATTATATAGGCCATTAGGGGTTGGACTCTGGGATCCAGAATGGGTTTCAATGGCATCAAATTGATGCTCTTTCACCTTCTATCATACATACACACATTTATGAGAGTACGTGCATATAAAGTGACGTGATCTGATCGCATGCATGTTGGGCGGAGCTTTCTGAGAGAGGGAGAGAGGAGAGAGAGACGAGAGAGAGGACGAGAGAGCGGTTCAGAGATAGGCCCGCAGCGAGAGGAGGAACAGAGAGAGAGGGGGCAGAGGAGGAGAGAGGAGACCAGGCGGCATTTGAGAGTAGAGGAGAGGAGCGAGAGAGACGCAGGCAGAGGAGAGAGAGAGGAGAGAGAGAGGATGACGAGAGAGAGAGAGGAGATGAAGGAGAGGAGAGGAGAGAGAGAGAAGAAGAGAGAGTGGAGGAGAGAGAGGAAAAAGAGAGAAAGCTGAAAAGAGAGAGAGAAGAGGAAGAGGAGAGAGAGAGGAGAGAGAGCAGAGAGAGAGAGAGAGAGAGAGAGAGATGAAAACTGACAATGAGTGCGATAGTCTCAGTGTTCAATTTTAACACCATCCTCTTTTCCTTTCCTCCTGCTTATCAATATCACACAGATGAATCACGTGTTCATCTCTCTATCATCCCCCAATCTTTTCTCTTTTCTAACTTTCTTTCTACATATTTTCCCATCAAACGCCAGTATTTCTGACCGTTTCTTCAATCTTCTTCGTCCAACTTAGCATATTCAAGTTAAAACTCTCTGTCTCCAATCCTTTCCCTCTCTTTCTCCTCTCTATATAATCTGTCTATCTCTTTCTCCCCTTCGCTATCTTTCTCTCTCTCATCCTCTCACTTTTTCTCCTTCTTTCTTTCTCCTTCTTTCTCTCTCCCTCTCTCTCTCCTTCTTTCTCTTACTTCCGGGGTCTCCTTCGCTATGAAAGATGGTCCCTCCCTCCCTCCCAAGGGGGGGCCCCCCCCCCCCCCGGGGGGGGGGGAAGAGGGGTGACGAGGAAAAAGGAGAGAAAGAGAGAGGAGAAGAAAGGTAAATTATGCAGAGGGTTATCAAAACCCACAAGAGGGAATTGCTCCTACAGGTAGGTAGCGGCAGACTCAGATAGTACTAGGTTAAACGCCCCGCGGTAGAGAGAGAGAGAGAGAGGTGAGAAATAACCTATCCCGGGTGTGGTGTTACAATGAATATGACGGGGCATGTTATAGTAGTAGACTGCACCAGAAACGTTTATAAGACGACTGTATCCTATAGCGTGGTTCAGAACAATTATTCCAATAAGTTCCAGAATTATGTTATCCTGTCGCAGCAAATTATCTAATTTTAACCATAAATATCCTAAGCAAGCTGCTGAGCTACGTAGGACCTTCTTATTAAGTCTGGCCAATGTCCACAATCGCCTACATTACCTAATAATCTATATAATGTGACCGAACAGAAAATCAAATTTAGCGAGTGTGCTAGATCATTCGCCCCTTCTATTTCTTCTCTCTTTCCGTTCTCAGTCCCTTTTACATTATCTATCTCCAAATTTCTACAAATAGCTATTTTTTAATCCTTCCTGAGTAAGTCTGATATTTGAAAGCATTTGAACCGGGATCAGCCGGGAGCACGTGAAATGAAGTTTTGAATTGATAGTGTATAGATCTGCTGACGATCATCATGGTACTTGCCTAGCTAGACTGTGTTAGAACATAACAACATGATACTGCTACTGCAGCACACAGGCAGGATTGTGTGGGAGGGAGGGCAAAATAGGGAACGATAAGTTTACAATTCTTTGGTTACACATCTCCTTCCTTTTCACTCTCTCTCTCTTTCTCTCTCTCACACACACACACAAATGACCCCATACCATGGGGGCCCCATTTGAAAGTTATAACTAAACGAGATCTGATCACTTTTGGAACTTTATATACGCCCTTTGTACAAAGAATTGACATCGTTCATTATCTAATACTCTCCCTCCAGTTTATCCCTTCATACAGTAGTCGACTCTTCCTATCTCTCTAGACTCTCCCCTCTGAATTCTCCATATCTCTCTCTCTAAGCACCACAGATTACTACATGACATTGTGTTGTCATATTTAATATATTGACAGTCGATTAGGGGAAGAGATGTTACTGTTAAAGGTAGTAAGCGTCTATAAATATTACTTGGCTCTTGACAGTTACTACTGTAGAGAGAGAGAGAAATGTAGGCTCTTTTAGAGAGTGATCGATAATGGAGGCCATGGAGACAGATGAGCGATGATTAATGATAGACTTTGGTGACTTACTAATGATCTACTTATCTGAGTAAGGTAATTCAATACTAGCATCACAATTCACAGTAGCCACCTTCCAATACTAACATCACAATTCACAGTAGCCACCTTCCTGGGTTTTTTACTGGAAGAAAAAACCGTGGTGTAACTCACATTTTTCAGTTTTTATGAAATCAAAAGTCTAAAAAGGCTCCTCTATCTATCCCTTCGTAGACGTTTATTTCGCATACTGATAGTCCTCCGATAGCCATATATGGAATAATAGTATGGTTGCTATTTTCTAACCCTCAAGTATGATTATGGGGTCACGGTATACAGTACCAAATACACCAATTTATCATTACATATCCTCGTCCAACATCCCATCCGTTTCGGTTCTTTAAATTTCAAACAATTTTCTAACATATTGAACACCACATACATAACTGCAACCATGTATCAGACGTTTTTACAGTGCCATAGTAAACTACATCTTATTCCTTCTCTTGATCCAGAGGGTTTCATATTATCCAAGAAAACACGGTGACTTTTGGGGCTGTGGCATTGCCACCACATTGATCCTGGCTGTCTGCAACCATCACTGTGTGTCTGTTTCTATTTTCTGTTACAATGGATTGCAGGCTCTGTGGATCCTTTGTCAGACACTTCACTATTGTCCTTTGATGCTAAAATGGGAAGTTCTCAAAGTGTCTACTATCTTTTTTTACTCTCCTAGCAGCAGGTCTACATCTTCCGGTATTCTCCAGCTGTCGCTCTCTTTCTTTCTCTCACACTGCTCTCTCTCTCTCTCTCTCTCTCTCTTTCTCTCTCTCACACTGCTCTCTCTCTCTCTCCCTCTATCTATCTCTCTCCCTCTCAGCTCTCTCTTTCTCCGCACCGAACGAGAGAAAGAAAGAAGAGTTAATAGTTCGATGCTTATAAGCCAGAGTCTTGGCATCTCTCCAACATCTCCTCCCTGGATGGCGGTGGAATGTATGTAACGCGCGAGCCTCCCATTCTACCATCTAGTCGGGCGCGCGCACTTGGCACCTCCATCACGTACCGTCATGCCGTGTAGAAGCGTAGAAATGTTATCGTGCATACGTCATTACATGATTAGAGCGTCGCCCTGACAACCACAGTCACGGGATGGGAGGAGGATTATATCGCTCTTGGTGGTAGTTATACCAAGCTGTGTGTTAACACACTATGACATCATCCCTTAACACATTACTTCCATCATCCCATTCATTCCCCCCTCTCTCTAACTTCGTAATTCGTATCCTATATATCAGCACCCATAACCCCATTACATTGCCATCTCACTAACCCCCTTGTCCCCCTTCTCAGGAGCGGTCCCCATATTCCCCGGTGGAGGAAGATTTTGTTAACTACCACGCTAAAGCTCCCAGACTTCCCAAAATACGAAACAACAGCACCCCTGTTATGAGTAATGGAAATGTGACCGTGGAAAAACTCTCTGTATCCCGTGAGTGAAGGGGTTGGAAGGAATTTGACTGGAAATTAGAGTATATTTTGGATGGAAAGGAGTAACTAAATGTGGTAATATGGTAGTTCTGGGCTGAACATTTTCGACCGCTTTAAAGCGCTTTAAAGCGTTTGAGAAAGCGCTTTATAGCGCTATAAAGCGCTTTAAAGCGGTACCGCTTTAAAGCGCACCGCTTTAAAGCGCTTTTAAAGCGCTAAAAGCGCTTTAAAGCGTTTCTTGTAGCAATTTAAAGCGCTTTCAAAAGCGCTTTAAAGCGCTACCGCTATAAAGCGCTTTTTTTGTTCAAAATCCAAAAATAAAGCGCTTTAAAGCGCTTTAAAAGCGCTTTCAAAAGCGCTATAAAGCGCTTTCTCAAACGCTTTAAAGCGCTTTCTAGCGCTATAAAGCGCTTTCGCTTTATAGCGCTTTAAAGCGCTTTTTATAGCGCTAAAAAGCGCTTTTTATAGCGCTATAAAGCGCTTTTTATAGCGCTTTAAAGCGCTTTATAGCGCTATAAAAAGCACTTTTAAAAAGTGCTTTGAAAAGCGCTACAAAGCGCTATAAAGCGCTTTTTAAAGCGCTATAAAGGGTAGAAGGGCCACGGCCCTTGAACACCGCCACGTGGCGGTTTTAACCGCCACGTGGCCCCTGGACGTGGCGTCAATTCTCAGGACGTGGCGCCAATGAGCCTTTTTGGCGGTGTTCATGTGGCGTTAATAGTCGAAATTGGCGCTTCGAATTGGCGCTTTTCTTTTTTGGCCCCAGGGACGTGGCGTTGGCCCCAGGACGTGGCGTCAATTTGAGAGGATGGCGCCAATGGATTTTTAGTCGATTTTAGCGCCACGTGGTTTTTTGAATTTTCGGTGTGGCGTCAATAATTGACGCCACATAATTGGCGCCACATAAACTCCGCCACATCAAAGCGCCAAAGTAATTATTAGCGCCATTTACATGGCGATATATTTACATAATAAACATATAAACACAGCTCTTTTTTAATAGTTCAATCCTTGGGGCCTCTTTGGGTCTTTAGGGACTTCTACGGGCATTCAGGGATCTCTGGTGTCCTCTTGGCGCGTTTCAGGGGACTCTAGAGAACTCTGGTGGCTTTTTGGGGGCCTTGTGTGCTCAACTGGGGCTGCATGCGATCTTTCTGGGCTTTTAAGGGACTCTAATCGACTCTAGTGGCCTCTAGGGGTCTCTTGGAGCCTTCTAGGGGGCTTTTAGGTGACTCTAGCGCCTCCTGGGGGGTCCCTAGGGGCCACTAGGGGGTTTCTAGTATCAGTTTATATGGCGCCAATTTACATGGCGCCAAAAAATTAGCGCCAAAAATTAGCGCCAAATGATAGGCCAAAAAAACAAATTGGCGATTCGAATTTTTCGGGTGTGGCGTCATCCGAAAGCGCCAAAAAATTTTGACATCTCCGCCATTCAAAAATTGACGCCACGTCCTGGGGCCAACGCCACGTCCCTGGGGCCAAAAAAGAAAAGCGCCAATTCGAAGCGCCAATTTCGACTATTAACGCCACATGAACACCGCCAAAAAGGCTCATTGGCGCCACGTCCTGAGAATTGACGCCACGTCCAGGGGCCACGTGGCGGTTAAAACCGCCACGTGGCGGTGTTCAAGGGCCGTGGCCCTTCTACCCTATAAAGCGCTATAAAAAGCGCTTTATAGCGCTATAAAAAGCGCTTTATAGCGCTTTCGAAAGCGCTTTTAAGCGCTTTATAGCGCTTTGAAAAGCACTTTATAGCGCTATAAAAAGCGCTTTTTAGCGCTTTTTATAGCGCTATAAAGCGCTTTATAGCGCTTTAAAAAGCGCTTTAAAGCGCTTTGTAGCGCTTTTTAAAACATTTAAAAAAGTGCTTTTTTTGCCGCTTTTGGTTTTTTTAAAAAACGCTTTTTTTTAAAACCAATTCAATTTTTTAAATTTTAAAAAACGCTTAAAGCGCTAAAAAGGCTTTGGTTGCGTTTTTTTCCTTTTTTTTAGCGCTTTTTTAAAGCGATTTTTTAAAGCCTTTAAAGGTTTTTTTTTTGGATTTTGAAAAAAAAAGCGTTTAAGCGGTTTTTAAAGGCCCTTAAAGCGGTTTTTTAAACGCTGTTTAAAACGCTTTTTAAAAAAAGCGTTTAAAGCGCTTTAAAGCGCTTTAAAGCGGTTTTTTGGGGTTTTTGGGGGGTCCGTTTAAAGCGCTTTTTTGCCTTAAAGCGCTTTCAAAAAGCTTTTTTAAAGGTTTTTAAACGGTCAAAAAGTTCGTAACCTTTAAAAAAAGTTTATAGGCTTTTTGGGTGTTTTTTTTCTTTTTTAAAAGGCCCGTTTTTGGGAACCCCCCTTTTGGAAACCCTTTTACAAATAAATTCCAAACTTTAGCCTTTAGGGTTGAACAGTTAGTACATAATTCATAAATTCCCTCTTTTTTCCCCCCTTTTTTTTTTTTTTTCCCCCCCTTTTTCCTTTTTCCTTTTTTTTTTCTTTCCTTCCCCCCTTTCCCTTTTCTCCTTTTCTCTTCTTCTCTTCTCTTTTTCTTCTCTCTTTCTCTTTTTTTTCTCTCTCTTCTTCCTCTCTCTCTCTCCTTCCCCTCTCTTTTCTTCTCTTTCCCCTTCTTCTTCTTCCTTTTCCGTCTTCTTTCTCCTTTTTCCCTTTTCTCTCTCTCCTTTTCTCTCCTTTTTCTTTTTTCCCCTTCCCCCCTCACCAACCCTAACTTTTAAAACCGTTAAAACCCCCCCCCGGGGGGTTACAAAACGGCCGGGTTTTTTAAAGAAGTAATTTAGGAATCTTAACAATAGTCAGACGGCTAATCAACTCATTGGAAGTATGTAATACACATATTGTAACTATTTAACAGTATGCTTTTATTTGTATGTTACCAATGTAAAGGAGGCTTACAACATAACTCGCATCGTTATAAGTTGAGTGTACTGTTTGATATTTATCACATGTCACTCTGTCAGGTACAGACCCGACTTTGCCACAGATGCATTCCAGCAGTTCGAAGGGAAATCTTAACTACAGTCAAGACGGAAGGGTATGTCGATAGACCCCACGGCCCACAGACCCCCTTTCGTAGTCCCTACTTACCCTTGACCCTTCTGCCGTCCCTTTTTGTATTCATGTCCCCCTTTTTTTTGCCCCCTCTTCCTGCCCCCTCTTCCTGGTTCCATCTCCATTGAGCACTAACCCTCCTCTTGTCCCCCTCCCCATGATACATCTCCATTGAGCACTAACCGGAGAACAGATGTTGCCCCTCCAGGTCCACCACCTGATGGAGAGCTTCAAGACGGACAGCGGTCTAAACCTCTCTGCTGGACAATTAAATGATCTAGCTGCCTCCTTCTCAACATACATTTCCAGCAACCCAACCCAGGTACATCATGTACTACATGATTCATGAAGTTCATCATGGAAGAAAGAGAACTACTTCTCTCTTCCAATTTTATAGACATACCTCAGTTCTCATTGTAATGGGATAACACTATACGTTACCCTCCGATTTTATTAACCCAGTCTCTCACAGTATACCTCACAATTCAACAATTCCACCATGTTATATTGCTAACACATGTCGCATCTTATTTCAGGGTTTATCCGAATTGGGCTATCCACCCATGAGACCTCCTGAAGAGGAGATCGAGGATAATTTCGATTGGAATTCCATTTTGTGAAGCAGACAATTGAATGAATTTCAAGTGAAATGAAATGAGGGGAGTTTCGAGGCGGAAGTATCTTTGTGTTGGGGGTGATTTCAGAGAGCTTGGTTAATAAGGGTGGTGTGATCAGTGGCTCAGAGATTAATGACAATGAAGGGACATTGAGAAAGAGAAAAAATTATTATACTGTGGACACGTTGTGAAAATGTAATCCTTGTGATAGCTTTTTAAAATGCTAAATGTTGAAAATGTACATCTTATAACATCGATTAATTAGAGTTTAGACCGAGAGAAATAAGATTGAAGATCAGTCTCAGAGGGTGCTCCTGAGGGTACTTTTCAATTTACTTAGTACTATACATGTGTATCCGGTGGAGATATCTCTAATAAGTTTTCTAGTGCTTTCTTTTAATCAAGTCCTAAAAAGAAGAAGCCAGTGTGCGATTAATGATGATTTTCTTTACTTTCTATTGGACATTCTAAAATCCTTTCTTAGAGATGAATGATATAATTATTGTACAAATTAGCATTGTATATGTGATCTGGGTCTCATTACATCGTCTGTATATATCTACTTTCTTCCTACCATAATGCTATATATCGGTGTGTTTCCGCTAAGAACTCTGAATTTCAATAGCTACCACCCATAGTTATCTGAGCTGCTGTCTTTACAGATAGCAAGAATGGAATTCAGAAGCGAAGTACCGGTATACTGTTTTTTGTAGATTTTATCAGGTGTTTATGAGTCATGGTGATAAAATTTACCATTTTCAATCAATAGATATTAGAGATCCGGTCCATATATGACCAAATATGTTTATATTATAGATATATATATATATATATATGGTCAATGTTATTTTTGTCTGGTTCGTTTTTGACTTCGAAAAATGGACACTTTTACATTTAGTCATTTTTGGACAACTAAATAATGCCAAATTAACGAAATATTCCGAATTTATTAATAAAAATGTATAATAATCGCTTTTACAACTCTAAAATTTGAATAACTCATTTCGTGAGGTGCCGGTGACATAGTTTGCAAAAGCATGTGCTGTTCCGTCAATTTTTAATAATTTTTCCTAAAATTTTCGAAAATATGCTGAAAAATGTCCAATATATACACCTATTAAAATATGTAAGCAAACTTACTCAATCTATGAGGTGCAAACGGTGTTTAAAGTTACACTGTATACTTACATCTACTTTTAAGCCTGTAGCACCTCACGTTTCACGACTTTCGCTAGCTAGATACTTGCAGTAGACTCTAAACCATCATTTGTACCAAAAAAGTTCCAAAAATTTTGCTCAATGAGTGAGGTGCACCCAAAAAACGGTATTTTCTTCAAACGCTAATTGCACCTCACTCAGTGAGTATATAGTTCTAAAAGTGGCCTTAATTTGCTCATATGACATCCCCAAACACTACCTAATCGACTCCAATGTCATTACTCAACCTGTGAGGTGCCCTTGAGAAGTAGGTAAAATATGTAATTTTTTAAAGGTCTGCACCTCACTCGCTGAGTAATTTTTAGATTAAATTTTAGGTAAATCAGGGGGGAAATTGTCCAATCTTGCTATATACCAAGTTTCAAATCATTATTCACTCATTTGACCCCTGAAGAGTAAACTTTTAGCTCTAAAAACGGCTTGCACCTCACTAAATGAGTAAAATTGTCTTAGCTTTTCACCTCATCTGATAAGTTAGAAATAAATCTAGCTTTTCCGAAAATTTCGAGATTTTTGCTCAAACGGTATTCCTGTAAATCAAGAGCACCTCACGTGGGCACCTCACGGGATATTTCAGTGTCTAGCACCTCACTGGATTGAGCTAGAGACATCGCGTTTTCACAATAATGAAGTTTTGACAATTTTTCAATTTTTTGAGGTGCTGAGTAAAACCTTGGGGGTTGTAGCATATTTACTATAGCTCGATGGAAAATTTTGGTCGGCGAGCCAGACAAAAATAACATTGACCATATATATATATATATATATATATATATATATATATATATATATATATTATATATATATGGACGCCCCTCGATAGTTCAGATTGAGAGAGTCTATGTTTTAATGCGGACCTTTTACCACATTATGTGCAGATTTTTAATTCTTTAATTGTAGATCGCTTGAGAGAATGAGTGAGAGAGAGAGAGAGAGAGAGAGAGAAAGAGAGAGAGAGAGAGAGAGAATATACGACTGAAAACTGTGTATATAAATGGTTGTATTATATTACATAAATACAAACAATTGCACACAATGTAGAAAATTTACAAGTTGGATTTTTTTATAAAATCATGAAGCCGGCTTGTTTTACTTTTATCCAAATTAAACTGGGATTTTGAGTCCAAAATTGAAAGCTCATATATAATATAATGAAGAATTGAATGATTCAAGTTGAATCAAGCCTTGAAGTTGATGAAGCAGATCTGTTCAAACGGAAATATGTTTCTGTTCAAACTATAAGTATTTAAAGATCGATAACTCAAAATCCCAACACACTTTCGAGCCACAAGTCTTGCAGGTGTAAAGCATGGTACCAAGTCCGATTGTGAAAATAACACGTTTACAGTTTAAAATCAGGGTCACCACACACCAAAGTTAAAATTAAAATTAAAATTTTGATTTTAAACCCGCACACACCATCGCCGTTCAAATTTCTCTCCCCATTCTAAAAGTAACAATCTCACGTACGATTTTGACGGTCACGTTGGATGACAAAATTTTAACACGCCGTCAAAATCGCGCGCGAGATTGTTACTTTTAGAATGGGGGAGAGAAATTTTAACGGCCGTTGGTGTGTGCGGGTTTAAAATCAAAATTTTAATTTTAATTTTAACTTTGGTGTGTGGTGACCCTAACGTTGTTTTTTATAACACTTAGTGAAATAAAAAACAACGTGATTAACAGAGCAACTTACAAAAAGTACGGGTACTTTTGTCACGTTGTCACGTGGGAAAGTTTCATAGAGATTAGGAGGGTCAAAATGCGAAAGTTTTAAATGGATTATGAGGGTCGAAGTGGGAAAGTATAGAGATTAGGAGGATCAAAATGGGAAAGTTTCTTAGAGATTAGGAGGGTCAAAGTGGGAATTGGGAAAGTTTCTTAGAGATTAATAGGGTCAAAATGGGAAAGTTTCTAATGGACTAGCAGGGTCAAAATGGTAAACTTTCTTAGAGATTAGAAGGGTCAAATGGCAAAGTTTTTTAGAGATTAGGAGGGTCAAAATGGGAAACTTTTTTAGAGATAAGGTATTGAAAAGCTGGACAGGAAAAGCTGGACAGGTCAACCACTACCGCACTGAATTTTGTGTGCTCAGAGCCTGGGCCATTGTTGATTTCAATCATGATCATGAGGGTATATAAATACTTGCCAAGTTAGACTGTTTTTTGTACAAAACAAATAAATACTATAATAAACTGGTATAAATTCTGGTAATGATGCGGAATTTTGTAAAAACAAAAACAAATATACTCATACATAAATTATATAGAAGGTGTCTCAATGTTTTTCAGTATATCAATTATACGCTGTTAGGACTTAATCGGTGATGTCATCCCCTTTTCCTCAGCCCATTTCGCGGGCTTCGTTTGCTGCTTCACCAAGCTGTCAGGCCAATGCGCTGACCTCATGCAGTTTCTAATTGAAGAAACGAGAATAGGGTCAGGCCATGACCAATGCTTTGACAGATTATACGGGGGCTTAATTTAGTTTCACATGGGAGTAAGTCGTCTTTGCTGGGACTCCCAAATAATCAGCAGGGTCGAACACCTTCCGCCTCATTATCAGAGCCCCGCCGGCGGCCACGTGATCGAAGAATCCAGATCTAGCCACTCTCATACAGTCCTCTCCAAATACCAGCCTGTTGATTGCCCCTGGATCAGCCGGGACACATGCTGTTATAGGACCAAATTGTACCTCTTGGATTGGATGGATGTATTGGAGGTTGTAGCAGTCAGGTTCCCCACCAAATGTAACTGCAAAGTGTATGGAATCCTTTTTTGTGGAGTAGAAATAGACATCAATAAACAATCCTCTATCCTCACGACCGTCCCCTGTGTGTGGTTTTATTATCTTTAAACTCTCGTCCGAAGCTATAGCCGTGCCCCCTTCACCCTCCTTTATGTTTCGCTCTATGTCCATGCCATACTCCTGAAACTTCTCCCGGAGATCCCATATCTTATCCCTATCCTCCTCTGCTACGCACACATCTATATCATCATCCCAGGGGATAATACCCCCATGTCTGGAGTACCCCAACAGGGACCCATAGTTTAACCAGTAGGAAATACCCGCACCAGTAAAGAGTTGATGTAGGATATCAAGCATGGAATAGAGGGAGTCAATTACACCAATAGGGGTGAGGAGAGAGGGAACGGAGTCCTGGTCGATAATCTCAGGTTCAGCCTTCAGAGTATCAAGTATCATCTCGTTCAATTTCTGGAATTGGTTGGCTTTTAGAAAGGGACCAGTTACAAAATTGGAAACTGATGTCAGTTTCCAGGTTCATTCCTGCAGCACGCGTGTTAAACAATTCATTATAAGTACTGCTGGGTGAATGGACGTGGAGAGAGTGGTTGCACGACCGGTCACTCGGTCAGGCTAGAGAATGGAATTGGAGATGCAGATGTAATACATTAGATGTAATACATTAAATACATTAGATGTAATACATTAGATGTGATACCTGTAGTCTTAGTTTCATTGCCTCTTCATCCACTCGGTACTCAACACATTGCTTTCCATCTACCTCTCCCATCTCTGCACCGGGTTAACAACGTAGATTTCAATGACTGTAGGATTCAACAACGAAGATATAACGTACAAGGCACAGGATCGTGACAATGAATGAGATGATGATATCCGGTAATAAAATGATATTGTTTTGGTAACTAGTTGTGGTACTGCAGTGAGCCCACTAAATTATATAATTGTACCGACAATGGCCGACCGTAAAATGATGGGCTCACGTTCCATGGAACCATGTCACTTCATGTAATTAATAGATGATCAACACTAACAGCCGTTCATCATGGTTGTTTGAAATTATAAACGGTATATATGACGCTGGGTCAAGTTCACCGTTGCACTCAAAAATGGATATCCATGGATGGTAGAATTCATTATTCACATTACGATCCATTTCTATTCATGAATATCCATTTTTTTCGACGTCTGCACACATGACTGTGCCACGAATTATATCCATGAATATAACTAACTACTGATTACTGAAGATGAGACTTATATCAAGCGTGGCAACACATGAACTTTATAACTTGAATATCCATGAATACCCATGAAATTGAATATCTACATGTCGATGGTTCATAAACATTTTTCATGGATATCTATTCACTATATATCATATATTATATGGATACAAATTGATATTGATTGTGGATATTCGCCATATAACCAGCGGTGCGAAGCATCACCAATAAATATATTTACTAAAACCATGACTTATTTAAATGATCTGCTCGGTATTACCTACCTAGTACCTAACTGCAGTGCTGCTTGTATTCGTATTACCGTAATGGAAATACAGTCATGAGACGCGCACGTTTCATACGCACGGCAAAAAGTGCATGTGTTCAGCACGTACCTGTATGGCGGCGCCATACCCCATTTGACAGTGCGCTCAGATGGGTCGCGGCGCCAGACAGGCACGTACTAGCGCCTTGATTGGCCACGGTTGCGCGTCGTCTTACTGTATCTCCGTTTTCTATTACCGTTTTCCCACTACAAGCGACCGTGTATAGGTACCAATTATAATTGGTAATATCCTTTCCCCTGAGGGTAATTACAACACAATTTCAGCAGCATGGTTGTTGAATGTTGGCCCTTTTGAATTTGATGAAACTAGGGCCAACAATCATGTAGATAATTAAAACACATCGGATACGTTTTTTCGGTTAAATTTGTTTTAATAGAAAAAATAGCATTTCACAGTTACTATTATAGTATAACCCAAATTTATTTATTTTTTAACGTGTTTTTTCCTCTCGCTCTGCACTTTCATAGGATTGTTATATGACATATTTGGCCCTCACTTTAGAACACTCAAGTCAGACTCGAGGGTCTGAAACTCGACGAGTCTAAACCGAAATGTGAAGTGATGTTAACTGGGTTTCTTCTATCAAGGTGCACTGCAACCTATTCAAAATAGGGCAATTTTGCATTTGCGGGCATCGCACTATAGACGCAGTACCCACGTACTATAGACGCATTATAGACGCACTATAGACGCATTATAGACGCAGTATAGACACACGCAATATAGACGTACTTTCGTAAGCAGCAGTATAGACGCAGTATAGGCGCATTATAACAGCAATATAAACGCATTTTTATAGACGCGACGCAGTATAGCCGCATTATAGGCGCACTACCCACCCCAAAATCACTTTATAGACGCACTATAGACGCATTATAGACTGACTATAGCAGCACCATAAACGCTACATAGACCCATATAGACGCATGATAGAAGCATTATAGACGCAAATCGCTTTTTATAGACGCCGCGTCTATAAAAAACGTGCTTTTTTAAGAAGCACTATAGACGTACTCCAGGCTACAGTGCGATATTTGAGGCGCAGTTGGGCGTTTTATAAACGCATTTTTGTCGCATATAAAAGGAAGCAGTATAGACGCATTATAGACGCATTATAGCCGCATGTGTGCGAAATCGATAAAGACGCAATGTAGACGCAAAATAAAAAGGAGAGGGAGGGAGAGGGAAGGAGTGAGGGAGAGGGAAGGAGAGGGAAAGAGGGAAAGAGAGGGAGGGACTGAGGGAGGGATACAGGGACAGAAACAGAGATAGACGGATAAAGACCTGAGACAGAAGGACAGAGTAAGATGGAAAGAGAGTGATATATAGGGACGGAGTGAGAGATGGAAACAAACGGACAGAGACAGACGGACGGACAAACACGCGCTTACTATCTCCCTCTCTGTCTCACTCTCTTTCTCTCCATCTTAATCTCTCTCCATCTTACTCTGTCCGTCTGTCTCAGATCTGTGTCCATCTGTCTCTGTCTGATCTGTCTCTGTATCCCTCCCTCTTTCCCTCTCCTTCCCTCTCCCTCCCTCCCTCCCTCCCTCCCTTTAGTCTCTAAGTCTCTCTCCCTCTCCTTCTTATTTTGCGTCTACATTGCGTCTTTATCGATTTCGCACACATGCGGCTATAATGCGTCTATAATGCGTCTATACTGCTTCCTTTTATATGCGACAAAAATGCGTTTATAGTTCGCCCAACTGCGCCTCAAATATCGCAGCGTGCGTCTGAGTACGTCTATAGTGATTCTTAAAAAAGCACGTTTTTTATAGACGCGGCGTCTATAAAAAGCGATTTGCGTCTATAATGCTTCTATCATGCGTCTATATGTGTCTATGTAGCGTTTATGGTGCTGCTATAGTCAGTCTAGAATGCGTCTATAATGCGTCTATAAAGTGATTTTGGGGTGGGTAGTGCGCCTATAATGCGGCTATACTGCGTCGCGTCTATAAAAATGCGTTTATATTGCTGTTATAATGCGCCTATACTGCGTCTATACTGCTGCTTACGAAATTACGTCTATATTGCGTGTGTCTATACTGCGTCTATAATGCGTCTATAGTGCGTCTATAATGCGTCTATAGTACGTGGGTACTGCGTCTATAGTGCGATGCCCGCAAATGCAAAATTGCCTCAAAATAGTATAGTATTCCACCTGTTCAAACAGCAATTCACAAATCATGACTTAGATTTACAGATACTGAGCCGATTTCTTTCATCACAGTAAACTCAATTCAAGTTTAAAATTAATCATGAAAAAGGAAGTAGTGACTCTAACCAAACTTGTTGTGTACTGCTGTATATTGATATTATTCTATCACTGTCTTCTATATCAGTGGAAAATAGCCGTGCTCTGAAGCTGCTGAGATTCAGGCATGACTGTTTCCCCCACATACATAAATAAACTTTTCTGATATCCTTGCTGGTACATTCAATACAATCACTTCATTCAAATTTAATCAATCTAATTTCGGTTTCTTTCGGTGTTTTTTAACAAATTATAAAAAAGTATCAATACACTCCTGATCACAATTATTATCATGGTGAGAACTCATATATAACTAATACAATATTTGTTTGAAAAATCTAAAAACATAATTAACGTAAAAAAAGATGTATGTATATAATGGTGACTTGGCAGATAATAGCTTTTAACAGATCCAAAGAGAATAAGGAATAAGGATATATGTTGATAGTTTATTAGCCACATTATCAGTGAATATAAGTTTTGATTTCTGGACTATTGATAGGCGGGTATTGTAGAAGAACAATAAAATACCCGTCTATCATTTGTCCAGCCGCAAGGAGAAATTAAAACTTATTCACATTAAAATCCAAAGTTTTATTATTTCTTCTATTTAAAAACATTTTCAATAAAAACTAATACATTTAATTCTGTTTTTTTTATAAAAAAGTATCCAAAGCAATAATGCTTTACTGTTTACTTAATAAAAACCGGAGTGGTTTTTAAAAAAGGTTGAAACATATTAACTAAATTAAAGTATATAATGTGAAAGTATTATACGGTGGAAAAGTTTCTGGTTTTTATTGTTCAAATATTTGTTTTGAATATTCCCTGTAGCGAATATATCGGTTTGGTAAGTTCCACAGGAACTTGTAAATGTCGTTTGGTTTCGTTTTCGACAACAAAACTAGCTCAGAGCCCGCTGACCTCTTCACATATCACACACTAAATCACACACATGCACATCTTCATCATGAGGGTCGATTTTCTTTTATTTTGGATACTAGGACACGCGTGAACACGTGCTGTATTATTGTAGAGGTGTGTTTAGGTAGAATCTCTCTCTCGGTAGTATTTAGTATGGGGTGTGAGTTGGGTATTGGTTCCCTGTGGCACCACCTCCAATAGGGAGATCAAAGGAAAGGAGGACCCGACCACCCAGCCGATCTACCAGTTCCTCAGAAGATATGTAGTGGACTGTGCTCCTCCATCACTCCCCATGTATTGGTCCATACTGGGGTCGTATTGTGTGGGATGGGCAGGCTGGATGGGCACCATGCCAGCGAACTCAGCATGGTGTAGTGAACAAGCCTGCAGATATGCTGCCGAAGGAGCCTGCATCACTGGATCCAGGAGTCAGGTAGCTGCTGAGACTCGGGCTTGAGAAGGTACTGGCGGGGGTGAACGGAGATTGCTGGATAGATGAGCGTTTGGGAATGGATTGGGCGGCATCATTTAGTAGCCGTGTGTAGACCGAGTCCTCTGTATTGCTGAAAAGGTAGATAAACATTACGTTTTACAATAGGAGATGTAATATATGTAATTATTTGTTCTATCAACCTCAATCATTATTAAATTATAGCGCTCTACAAAATGTGGAAAATTTCAATAATACAGTCGGAACCCGATTTATAGTGGCATCCTCGGGGGAAGAAAATCCTGCCACTAAATCGGGGTGCCACTAAATCGGTTTCAAATAATGTTAATTTCCTATATCGGGGAAAAAAATCCTGCCACTAAATCGGGGTCCGACTGTAGTACCTTCGAAACTCGTAGACGAGCCTCTGTCCCGAGATGTGTTTGAGGATATTCTTGTCGTAGTAATACCGCATTGCCCGGGACAGCTTGTCGAAGTTCATTCGGGGTTTATTTTTCTTGGCTCCCCAAAGTCGAGCAAACTCCTTAGAGTTGTTTACCTGTAAAGTTGGGGTGAGGTGAGGAATTGGGGTGAGGTGAGGAATTGGGGTGAGGTGAGGTATGGGGAGGTTGAATTGGGGTGAGGTTAGGAATTGGGGTGAGGTTGAAATTCTAATAAAAACTAACTTGTATAGCCAATTGTTTAGCTATCTTAACGTGTTAGAAACTGCTTTTCACATATACGTAGCTAATTTGTCACTATGATATATCAAGTGGAAATCTCTATTATACCTTGAATTGGTAATCAATGCCAGTCCAGCAGATGACTTGACCGTTGCTCCTGTCTCCAAGAAGCTCCAGGATGAATTGCCAGAGGTGCGGGCAACTCCCTCCCTCGGTGACACGGCGATGCCTGGAAGGAGGGGGTTAGAATTACTGCTCATTAGAAGTTACACATGTGACTGTCACATATATGGGCCATGTGACACACGGTTGGGAAAATAAAGCGCCTACAAGTCTTATCGCACGTACTGCATGAATATACAGAGACCTAATATATTTTGGATAAAAAATATAGAACCGTATTGAACAGCTTCATAACAAACACACACCTTGTTCTCCGGGCGACTCTAGTTGTGTTACTGCTGGCTGGACTGGTTGTCAACATCTTACCGGCCGGACTGGGTGGTCCAACCTCCAAATCACTCAGCCCACTAAGACTAGTGTCCGTACTTCCCGCGTCGCTCGAGGCAGGGGATAGCGGCTGGTCCCTCATGTTTAGATAGGATGGCGGCAGTTGGGAGGCTGAGGGGGATTATGTGGGTAAAAGGGCGGCAGTTGGGCGGCTGAGGGGGATTATGTGGGTAAGAGGTAGAATATTTAGGGTGATGTTATCATAGGGATGGGGGGCGAAAAAACGCGTACTTTTGGGAAATATTATAGGGGGATTATTATCTTTATAGGGGGATTAAATTATTATATGGGTATAATCGTATCCGGTAGAGTTAATACCACTTTAACAAACATAATATGTTTGATTTGATTTCTAAATAGGGCGCTGGGCGGGCTATGGCGTGATTAGAGTGTGTCTTACTTATATGGACTGAATTCCATATTCCCATTACATATGCATATAGCAAGAAGAGATATTAGATTATTAATAGTAATAACTCGAGTGCCATATACATTACTGATCATATATATGGCAAGGGTAACGTAAGGTTTCTGTCAATTTCTTAGCTTGGTATTGGGCACGTCGCGCCCCCTGTTCGCGCTACGGGGTTGGGACGCTACGCGGCCATCAAGCTTGGCACATATTATATCGAGAATAATAGCTGCACGTGAAAAACTCACGTGTGTGGTGAACCTCCATCACTTCATCAGCAGCAGGCTCCACTATCTCCCCACGTCTGGGGCTAACTGGGGCCCTCAACCTCGTCATCGCGTCCACATTGTCCTGTGTCACAGTGCTGAACTCATGGTCGTAGCTGGGCATGGGGTCCTCTATCGAGAGGAAGGAGGCAGAGGTAGGAGTTCGGGGATCTATGGAGTCCAACAGATCAGTCATGTCTCCACGCGGCATTCGGATATTAAACAAGCCTGTAGTTCGACTAGCGCCCTGGTCTGAAAAAGGAGGGGGATCAGTGTTGAAAAGTGCGTGTGTCGAGGACTCAGACTATATGACATATTTTATAACCACCCAGACTATGACCTATATGATATATTTTATAGCCACTCAAGTTGTTCTCTTTTTGTCCATGTATCTCTAACTCTCTCCGCTCTTTTCTCGTCTATTTAGCATGTGAATACGAACAAGAATTTTAAAATTTCGAACTTTTAGTCCTATTACAAAGTAAGGGCGACATTTAGACTCTTTAAATATTCATCATGATAAATGCATCCTTATAGTTCTCAATAACTAAGTTGGACTATAAGTCATATTGGTACAGAAAGCTAACAAAATAAAACAGAATTCCAGCCGGATATCTTACCTTCAATAAGGACAGTATCAATGGCAGTCCGAGTTTGAGTGAAATCAAAGACTCGATTGGTTTTAAAAGACAGTTGTTCGGTACAGGCGGTTGACGCCATGTGATGTTTAGTTTGCTAAATACTATAATAGAGGGAGAGAGTTCTTAGTATATGACTAATAGGGGGAGGGGGAGTTTTAGTATGACACAATTCATCATAGGAGGAAGCAGGATGCAACAAAAAAAGTAAACCTGACAATTTAAATAATTACACTTTCATTCAGTTGTAAATGATAGAGTTCGAGAGATTCACGCTTGATAGAAACTGCATGTCTCGTTTAAATTGCCCAGTAACCAATATATTAAAGGGGAAGCCTTACAAAAGAGCTGTTGTTGTTTTTGGCATTTTGCCCAGCCAGGTGTGGCCGGCTGTGAAACCCACTGTAACTATACCATGTAGATTGACGGATATATACTCTAGGCTCTAGCTTTAATAATAATAATTAGAGAGAGTTTTAGCTTTAATAATAATAATTAGAGAGAGTTTTATTATGGGACTCCTACTGCAGCAGTACGTCATATCAGCCGAGAAAACCAGGATAATATTGTTGGAGATATTGTTATGATATCGCTATTTGTAATGACCCGGAAAGTTAAGAGTAAATTACGTATTTGGATAGCAGCTAGCTGTGTTGCATCAGCTAGCATCAGCTAGCAACAGTAGATCGACCAGAGCTCACCAATCAACCACTGAGCCTGAAGGTTAAGTATTTATATGAGAAGCGTTAAGTTTGATGACACAGTGCACTATTATAATACTACGGTACCCTTGCCTGACTAGACTGTGTTTCGGGCGCCCTGCCCCCGAATCACAGTAAAGGGAGGGTAAGAACATAACAAACGTTACCCAACACAACTGCATTCTAATGCATGATCATGGATTCCTAGCTAAATTACTATGGTTAGGAATCCCTCATATCCCTGAAACTCTATAGAGTAACAACTGGAGAGTGGAGGAAAAAAAATGGAAAAATTAAAAATATTAAATAACCGTAGTGAAAAAAAATGAAAAGTTGGGCCACTGCAACAGATTACAGGGAGCTCGCACAACAATAACGTCATCTTTTAACGAATAGGGTTCTCTTTCTCTCTCTCCAGCATTTATGCAGAGTGAGTGTAATGTGATACTCAGGTCATGTGACCACCCTACTGGCCAATGGGATGACGGGATGTAGAGCTTCTGCAACTTGGCATGTAGGAGAGGGAGATAGGGAGGGAGAGGGAGAGGGAGAGAGAGAGTGGGAGAGGGAGTGGGAGAGAGAGGAATGAATAAATGAAGAGAGGCGAAAATGCTATGACGTTATTAAAGCTCACTTTACACCCTCCTCTCGAACTAGTATTATTTGTGCAAGAATTATTAATAATATATGCAAAACTAAAACAAAACTAAAATGATGAGCGTTATGTGCAGGCTGCATAACAGCTAGGGGTTTAGCACCGGGGCACGCATAATGAATTTTATAATTAAATGAAGATTGAAGAAGGACATATACCGGAAACCGGAAAACCGGAAAAGCCTCGAGAAGAAACGATTTACTTTTAGAACCTCAAAAGTGATCCAAAATTGGGCTTCAAATTCAATTCTAATATAAAGTTAACTGTGAACAACACACTATACGTCTAATAGACTTGACATTTATCAGCTCGTTATAACCTGTTGTAAAAGTCTTGTTTTGTTCGAACTCTTTTTATTTTAACGAACAAGGCAATAAAAGTCCCATAGACGGGCCATGATAAATGTCAAGTCAGGGATTGAAATAGTTTAGTCTCCCAACTCTTTATCTTCCAGCTCTGGGGGTCTGATCGCTCTATAAGATCTCGTTTATTTAACAAAAGCTGCTTGTTGAGCGGCCATTCAACATGCATGCTCACGCTTGATGATGACATCATAGCGCGTTACAGTCATAACAAGGTCAATGAACATATATTGTAGGCGCCTATAACACCGATCAGTCAGACGTGCAGAGGGTAGAGATCGAGCTGATTATTTGGGGGATGGCGGGGTAAATAGTATAAGAATTATAGTATGAATTCCAACAAATTACAGGGAGTAAATATACGATTTATATTGTGAATTCCATTAGAAATCGGGGCCCGAATTTATTGGAATTTCCAATACATTCTGACCCCGATTTACCGGGCCTCGAAAAACTGGAACCCTGATTTACCGGGAGGATAAACTTCACCCCGATATACCGGGTACCCCGATTCACCGGTCAAAGAAAAATCCTTTCCCCGGCCCCCGAGCATCCCGGTACATCTTGCAGGTCACAGGTCACTGTACAACAATATATTGTTGTTGATTATTCAACAAAGAATACAACTTCTAGATATGAAGTCTTTGCCATTTTAGTTCTTTCCTGCAGTAGTCAAAGCAAGAAACTGGCATTGACCATGATGGACTGGTTCTATACATATATACCCTGCTAACTTAAATAACCCGCCAGCGGCGAGAAGTCCCACTGGCGCGCTCTCAATATACAGCCAGTCCAGCGGCAGATTATTTCCCACTGGCTGGCTGTTTATTATTAACTCCTATGTTACATTCAAAGTGTGTGTAAATGATCAGTTCTTACTGAAATACAGAGGGAACACTGTTTGCAAGAGTTACACACTGCATTGGAGAGAAAGAAACAACACATTCCGTCAATTTCTCTCTCTTTATCTCCCCTTTTGTTTCACTATCTCAATTCCTCTGTGTTATGTCTGGCATGCCCCATATCTTGTTATTTCTTTCTCTCTCTCCTTAGTAACTGTTACCAAACAATATACACTCAATTGAGAGATGTTTTTGACTGTTTCTCAGTTCTCTTTCATTGTGTGTTTTGATTAGTGTTCTCTCTCTTGTTAGTGTGTAATACTTGAAACAAACAACTAAAGCAGGGTATATAACCCATAAACTCTGACCAATGGCACGTTATTGGTTTAAACCCCTCCGCCTCTCCCTCGGCTACGCCTCAGGATCGTCGTCGTGATTTAAACCAGTTTATCCGCCACTGGCGGATTAACTACAGCTACCTTCTCCCAGCGGCGCGCTGGGAGAAAGGTATCTGAAATAACGTGCCAGTG